>VZQC01014993.1:228142-429006 GCA_009823505.1 Rhizomys pruinosus
TGGATTATAATAGATATTAACTTTTGTCCTATTTGGTTAAGAATATGCTTGTTCATATATATATATATATATATATATATATATATATACATATATAAGTATATTAAGTGGGTACTTATGTTGTTTCCTTTTGTATGTGCAACTGAGATATGTGTTAAGTGTTGTCATATTTAGGTTATTAGATACTGAAGGACTAAGTTCTTCTCAAGGACATTACCACCTACTCTAAGATATAACGCTTTGCTATTGCACATGAGATACTTATAACATGTTAGGTGGAATTATGACTCTGCCATTGTTTGCAATTGACATTAAAGCATAACATAAGGAGAGGCTATTTATTGGGTGTCAAGTTGACAAGGGTGGACTTGTGATGGTTAATCCTGGGTGTCAACTTGACTGGACTAAGGAACAAATAAGAGAAAAAGGGTCTTCTGATTGGACCACCTTAACCCAGTTGGCCCACCCCAAATGTGGGCGTTACCTTATGTCAACAGGCAGTATTTAAGGCCACGACAGAAGGAGCTGGTCCCTTTTCTCCTGCGGCTTGCCTCTCTCATCTGGTGAGTTTTCTTGCTGCTGTGATCAACCTTTCGGATCCCAGCGTGTACTGAGACCAGCAGATCTCCTGGAATCCATTGGGCCTTCAGCAATAGATTGGGACTACTGAGACATGCAGCCTTGTGGACTGAGCAGTTCCCTGGATTCTTGGCCTTTCCAGTGTGGTGCAGCTACTGTTGGACTCCTTGAACTCTGTCACATGAGCAAATCAATAAATTGTATATAGCTATATATTCATCCTGTTGCTTCTGTTTCTTTAGAGAACCCTGACTAATACACCATACTTGGCTCATCTCTCTGTCATTGTTAGATCTAGAGCACTAGAAAGATAGCAAGCTGTTAATCTAGAGTCTTTGGAGATGGGGGGTGAGGGGTAGCATAAGGCCCTGCTTTCCTTAATTTGCTATAGCTCTGTGGTTGCCCTGTGAAACTTTTAGGATCCTTAAAAAGGCATTGCATGACATGGGTGCACAAATCCACATGCAGACAGCACACTCATACACACAAAAAAACAAAAATAAAATTAAAAAACATTTAAAAAACATAGCTTATTACCCAAGGAACTTTTCAGACCCCTTAAAATGATAGTTCATTATTTTGTTTTGAGACAGGGTCTCATGTAGCCCAGGTTGGGCTTGAACTCTCTTTGTAACTAAGGATAATCTATTTTTTATAGTTAAAATTTTAATCTTAACCTGGTGTGGTGGTCCACCCCTTTATTTATTTTTTTGTTCTGAACTATTTTTTTACATTTTTTTCTAATTCTTGTTTTATTTTTTAATTTATTGTTTTACATATATATTGTTTTATACAAGATTATGTTACAAATTGAATCCAGGCTCATGTCCCCCTCCCATCCCCCCACCCCACCAGACTAGACTTTCACTCAGTTCTTTGATGCAGTCCCCTCTGTTGTTCGTATTCTTGTTCTTTCCAATATGCATCACTCCCAACAAGAGATGTTTACAACTAGGTTATTGGCACTAGCATCCACAGAAGAGGGATACCATTCATCGTTTGTTTTTCTGGGACTGTGTTACTTCACTTAACATAATATCTTCCAGTTCCATCCATTTACCTGCAAATTTCATGATGTTGTCTTTTTTTACTGCTGCATAGAACTCCATTGTGTAGATGTGCCACATTTTCTCTATCCCCTTGTCAGTTGAGGGGCATTTGGGTGGTTCCAGCTTTTTGGTATTGTGAACAGAGCTGCAATAAACATAGCTGTGCATGTATCTCTGTGGTAAGAAGAGTCTTGTGGGTATATACCCAGGAGTGGTATGACTGGGTCAGGTGGTAAGCTCATTTTGAGTCTTCCAAGGGTTCTCCACACTGCTTTCTATAGTGGCTGTACAAGTTTACCTTCCCACCAGTGTTCCCATTTCCCCACAACTTCTCCAGCACTTGGTATCATTTGTTTTCTTGATCCTAGACAGTCTTGTCAGAGTGAGATGATATCTTAAAGTGGTTTTAATTTGCATTTCCTTAATTATTAGCGACGTTGAACACTTTTTAGCTTGTGTTTCATCAGTAGGATCAAAAGGTTACTCCTGGACAAACTGTCAGCCCATGAAAGGAAACAGCCAGAATTGACCAGAGTCCAAGTCAACAGCTCCAGAGAGAGTGGACTGTTTTACTTCTCATCCACCTGTGCCCCTTTTCTAAGCCTAGGGAACAACCTGCGGAAGAGGGGGCATGGTAGAATGTAAGGGCTGCGATTGGGGTGAATGGTGAAACTACAGCAATGTAGTCTGGACACTCATTTGATCAACTTGATTGAACAAACAACCTGTCACCCCCCACTGGATGGTGGGGCTGTAGGTGTTTGGGCACAACAGCCTGCAGATAGGTTTTGCATGAAGGATGCTTGTACTCATGGATTATCACTTATAGCTAAAAATGAAAAAAAAAAAAACAGATAAAGAATGCAAGACATTTACGGCAGAATACATGATCTGGGATGGGGTGGGGTTGGGGGGGGGGGAAGAAGGAATAGGCCTGACTGAAATTGGAAGATGATGTACGAAATGCACAAAGCCTCAAAAAAAAAATTAATTAAAAAAAAAAGAATAACTGATGAAAAGAAACTACAAAAAAAAAAAAAGATGTTCTCAACCATCTCTAATTCCTCACTTGTGAAGTCTCTGTTCAGCTCTTTGCTCCAACTTTTGAGTGATACATTTGTTTTCTTTCATCTTTGTTTTTTGAGTAGTTTATATACTCTGGAAATCAATCCTTTGTCAGGTGTATCTGTGGTGAAGGTTTCCTCCCACTCTGTGGGTTTTCTCTTCACTTCCTTGATTGTTTCTTTTGATGTACAGAAGCTTTTGAGTTTAATGAGGTCCCATTTGTCAATTGTCAACCTTAATTCTTGCACAGCTGCTGTCTGATTTAGGAAGTCTTTTCCTATGCCTATGTCTTGTAGTCTGCTGCCAACTTTTTCTTCTATTGCCTTCAGAGTTTAGGGTTTCACATTGAGGTCTTTGATCCATCTGGAGTTTACTTTTGTACAGGGAGAGTGGTAGGGGTTTAATTTCATTCTTCTACAAGTGGTGATCCAGTTTTGCCAACACCACTTGCTGAAGATGCTGTCTTTCCTCCATTGTGTCTTCTTGGCCCCCTTGTCAAATATTAGGTGGCTGAAATTGTATGTGCTCAAGTTTGGATCTTCAATTTTGTTCCATTGGTCAACAGGTCTGTTTTTGTGCCAATACCAAGCTGTTTTTATGACTATAGCCCGGTAGTATAGTTTGAAGTCTAGTATACAGATCCCCCCTGTATTTCTCCTTTCACTCAGGGTTGCTTTGGCTATTTGGGGTCTTTTGTTTTTCCAAATGAAATTAAGGACTTTTTTTCCCCAAGCCTGTGAAGAAACTCTTGGGGGTTTTAATTGGGATTGCATTAAATCTGTACACGAGTTTGTGTAGAATGGACATTTTTACTATATTAATTTTCCCAATCCATGAGCATAGGAGGTTTTTCCATTTTCTGATGTCTTCTTCAGTTTCCTTCTTCAGGGGTTTAAAATTTTTTTGTAGATCTTTGGTGTCTTTGGTTAGGTTTGTTCCTAGGTGTTTTATTGTTTTTGAGGCTATCATGAGAGGGAAGGTCTCCTTGTAGTCCTTCTTCAGTTGCTTGTTGTTGGTGTAAAGAAATGCTACTAATTTTTCTAGGTTAATTTTGTATCCTGCCACTTTAATGAAGCTCTTAATCATTTCTAGGAGTTTTCTGGTGGAGATTTTAGCATCCCTTAAGTAAGCAATCATATCACATTGGCAAAAAGGGATAGTTTGACTTCCTCTTTCCCAATTAGAACTCCTTTAATTTCCTTTTCTTGCCTTATTGCCCTAACAAGTGTTTCAAGCACTATATTGAAAAGGAGTGGTGACAGGGGGCAGCCTTGCCGAGTTCCTACCTTTAAGTGGAATGCTTCTGTCATTTCCTCATTTAGGATGATATTGGCTGTGGGTTTCCTGTATATGGCTTTGATTACATTGAGGAATGATCCCTCCAATCCAGTTCCTTCTAAGACTTTAAACATGAAGGGATGCTGGATTTTGTCAAAGGCTTTTTCCAGGTCAATTGAGATGATCATGCGGTTTTTGTCTTTCAGTCCATTTATATGTTTGATGATATTTATCAATTTTTCGTATGTTGAACTATCCCTGCATTTCTGGTATGAATCCAACTTGGTTATAATGGATGATCTTCTTGATGTGGGTCTGTATGTAATTTGCAGGTATCCTGTTTAGAAGTTTTGCATCTGTGTTCATTAGGGAGATGGGTCTATAGTTTTCCTTTTTGGTTGTATCTTTGCCTGGTTTTGGTATTAGAGTGATGCTGGCTTTGTAGAAGGAATTTGGGAGAATTCCGTTTGTATCCTTCTAAACAATTTGAATAATAATTGTTGTAAGTCTTTTTGAAATGTTTTTATAAAATTCTGCCATGAAACCATCTGGGCCTGGGCTCTTTTTAGTTGGGAGGTTTCTTATTACATCTTCAATTTCTTCATATATTATGGGTCTGTTTAAGCTGTTGATCTCTTCTTGGTTGAGCTTTGGTGATTCCCAGGATTTCAGAATATTCATCTATTTCTGCTAGGTTTTCAAACTTAGTAGAGTATAGGTTTTTGAAATATTCCCGTATGATTGTTTGTATCTTTTCATTGTTGTGATATTTCCCCTTTCATCACGGATTGTATTGATTTGAAGTTGTTCCTTCTTTCTTTTAGTTAACTGGACTAGAGGTCTATCTATCTTGTTTATTCTCTCAAAGAACCAACTTTTGGATTCATTGATTTTCTGTATGGTTTTCTTTGTTTCTATTTCATTGATTTCTGCTCTGATTTTTGTTATTTCTTCCTGTCTGCTGCATTTAGGGTTCATCTGTTGTTGTCTCTCAAGTGTTTTTAGCTGCAGTTGTTTTTGTTTTTATGTAGGCACTCAGGGCTCTAAACTTCCCTCTTAGGACTGCCTTTAAAGTGTCCCATAGGTTTTATTGTGTTGCATTATCATTGTCATTCAGTTCCAGGAATGCTTTTATTTATCTCTTTATTTCTTCCTTGACCCATTCATTATTCAGGAGAGTGTTGTTTAGTCTCCATGTGTTCTTGTAGATAGTAGGGATTATCCTGGTGTTGATATTGAGCTTTATTGCACTGTGGTCTGATAGACTTCATGAGATTATTTCAATCTTTTTGTATTTGTTGAGTTTTTCCTGTGCCCCAGTATGTGGTCTATTTTGAAGAATGTTCCATGGGGTGCTGAGTGGAAAGTGTATTTTCTGGTGTTTGGGTGGAATATTCAGTAGATGTCTGTGAGGTCCATTTGGTGTATTGTATCATTCAGTTCAGATGTCTCTCTGTTTATTCTTTGTCCTGTTGATCTGTCCAAAGGACTTAGTGGGGTATTAAAGTCCCCTACTATGAGTGTACTGGGGTTAATCTGTGCCTTCAGGTCATGGAGAATTGTCTTTATAAAGTTTGGTGCACCAGAGTTTGGTTCATATATATTCATGATTGTGAACTCTTCATGGTCAGTTGTTCCTTTGATAAAGATGTAATGGCCCTCTTTGTCTCTTTAGGTTTCTTTTACTTTGAAATCTATTTTGTCTGACATTAAAATAGCAACACCTGCTCTCTTTTTGGTACCATTTGCTTGGAATATTTTTTCCATCCCTTCACCTTAAGTTGGTGCCTATCCTTGAGATTGAGATGGGTTTCTTGTAGACAGCATATAGATGGGTTTTGTTTCCTAGTGAAATCTCCCAGTCTATGTCTTTTGATTGGGGAGTTTAGTCCAATAATATTTAAGGTTATAATTGAAAGATACATGTTGCTTCCTTTCACCCTTTTTTTTTTTTTTGGTCTTTTTGAGACAGGGTCTCCCTGTAGCCCCAGCTGTCCTGGAACTCACTCTGTAGACCAGGCTGGCCTTGAACTCACAAAGATCCACCTGCCTCTGCCTCCAGGGTGCTAGGATTAAAGGCATGTGCCACCATGCCCGGCCCTTTCACCTTATTATCCATTTGCATTTTTAGTCTCCATTTCTACTTCTGAAGTTATGTTTTTATTAGTTTCTCTTTCTAGGTGCTTGGGGATGGTTGCTCCTCTCTTCTGTCTTTTGAATTTCTTCAAGTATTTTCTGAAGGGTTGGTTTTCCAGGCGTGTATTCTATCATCTTGTTTATGTTGTGGAAGATTTTTATCTCTCCTTCAACTATAATCAACATTTTTTGCTGGGTATATTAACCTGGGTTGTTATCCATAGTCCTTTAACACTGGGAATGCTTTGCTCCATGTTCTTCTTGCTTTCATGGTTTGCGCCAAGAAGTCGGTCATAATTCTGATGGGTTTCCCCTTATATGTGACGTCTTGTTTTTCTTTTGAGGCTTTCAGAATTTTGTCTTTGTTTTGGGCATCTAGCATTTTAACTATGATATGGCATGGAGAGTTTATTTTCTGATCTTGTCTGTTTGGAGTTCTATATGCTTCTTGTATTTGTATGGGTTTGTCTTTTTTTAGTTTGGGGAAATTTTCATCTATTATTCTGTTGAAGATCTGATCAATACTGTTCTCTTGGGATTCTTCACCTTCCTTTATTCCTATGATGCAGAGGTTTGATCTTTTCATAGTGTCCCATATTTCCTGGTTGTTCCACTTTTGTGTATTTTTAAATTTTTCATAATCTTTATTTGAGCTTTTTAGTTGCTCTGTGTTATCTTCCCGATCTGATATTCTTTGTTCTTCTTCCTCCATTCTATTTCTGAGGCCTTTTCCATTCCTTTCCTCTTGGTTGGATGAGTGTTCTATTTCCTTTTTCATTTCATCCTGTGATTTCTTTAGTATTTCCACTTCTTTTTGGAGCTTCTCAATCTTTTCTTGGTGGCCCTTACTTCACTGGTTGGCTTCCTTTTTCAGTGTTTCCACTTCCTTCCGGAGTTTGTAATTTTCTCCCTCTAGTTCTTTCTGGAGTTTGTCATTCTCTCCCTTTAGTTCTTTCCAAAATTTGTCATTGTCTCCCTCTAGGTCCTTCTTGAGTTTTTCATTCTCTTTCCTTAGTTCTCTGACTTGTTCTTTATATTCTTTAATTTCTCTGAATAGGTCTTCAATTGTTCCTCTGAGATCTGTTTCTTGGATCACCCTCAGGGGGATCCCACTGTAGCAATCTCTTACATGGTTGGTAGAGCTTGGTGTGGAATTATCCTGCACCTTTTCCATGTCCCTTTGTTGTGTCCCTGGCATGTGGGTTTCCCTTTTTTTGCCTGTGTTTCAGGTGGTCCTGGCAGGTCCCTGATCTAACCACTGTGCACTCAAGTGTTTGCAACGCTTGTAAGACAATAAATTAGTTCAATAGTTTTAGAAATTAAATTAGGAAAACATTCCATTTAACTCAAATTGCAAATGAACGTTCTACATCTATGAGCTATTCACATGATAGTTATTTAGGTGCGTTCTCATCTGGAACCACATATGGTCTGTTTGATTAGAATCACTGTGAAACCAGGCTCACTGCTTGGTTTGGGGGTGGTCTCTTTGAGCTTTGACTGGAGAGATGCCCTCAGGTGGGGCTGAGAGCAACAGTGAGCTTCAGGCTCTGTACCCTGCAGTGGTAGCCCTGAGGAAGAGCAAGGATGGTCTTCCACCCACAACCCCTTGCTGCACACACAGCTGGTACCCCCAGGTAGAGAGTGACTCCAGCTGAGCTCTGCCTTTCCAACACAGAGAAACATGTTCATTTTCGTGGCCAATAAGGAACAAACAACCAAAGCCATTAGTTGTACCCGAAGAGCACAGGCCATAGGATCTTGTTCACACCAAGGAGCCAGGGTTCAATCCAGCTGGGAGACACTCCTGGCAGCCTGAGAATGGTCTCACTGTATCAGCTTCACCACCATCCAGCAAAGCTTCTAGTGCACCCAGAGCTATAGCTCCACATGGGTCAGAGCTACACAGAGGCTCAGGACCTTTGTCCTAGAGCATAGGCCAAGATGCCTGCAGAGATATCTGCCTTCTGTATGCAGAGGAGAGGGGGTTAGATTCTGATCTTAAACTGATTTCAAATACATCTATTATGAGATTTGGGTGACTGTTACTTTCTAGCTTTGAAATGTTTTAGTTGGAGAATGTACCTCTGCATGAAAAACATGCTTCTTTCTTTGTAGTATTTTTGTAGCTCACTGACTCTTGAAGCCCGTTGACTGAGTCTCAAATATTCAGACTCCACAGTGAAAGAGGTTGCCTTTCATAGATCCTAGGAACATTTGTATTGGGGGTTGGGGGGATGGACAACCATCAAAGGACACATGACATCACCAGCCCTAAGCTACCATGGCCTATATACATGTCAACTTTACAGGATTCCGGTTTTCAAAGCACCCAGTTGTACAGTGAGATTTCTTCTGATGTGGAAGCTTTCTTCCAAGCTGGCTGTGCCATGTGCTATAGACCATGTAAGGCAGCTAATGAGTCGTGTTGCCTGGAGCTTTGTCATCTTCAATTTCTAATGGGCTGTGGAGACAGCATAGTAAGTGGCCTAAACCAGAAATTTCTTTCTTCCCATTACATCACAGAGCCACATGTCAGTGTGCAGCTATAAACACACCCAGCACTAGAATACATGGGTTCCATAAAGGATAAACGGCCCAACACTTGATAAGAGCCTGAAAAGTTTCCTTCACCCACCCTGGGTCAACCTAGGTAATGCAGTCAGCCTGCTTGGCAGCCTCCCAAGCTCCAGCTTCAGGCCCATTTGTCTCTACTGCCATACTGATCCTAAAACCCACGGACCCTTTGGTGCAAGACATACCCACCAACATGTGGGGGCCAGTGACAGCTGTGGGTCCCATTCTGGATAAGATATATGATACACAGTGCAAGTCTAAGTGTATGGTTTAGGCAAATGTGTGTGGCCTTAGACTGTTAATTCTTAATCCAGAGATCTTGTAGGATGAAAACAAGCCACAAATCAGTAAACTTGACAGTGTCTGCAGTGGTGACTGGGGTAGAGAGGGCATCTCAGACATGGAAATGGGGTGGAGAGGGGCACATACCAGCACCAGAGATTTCTCCCATACCTCAGAAGCAAATGTCACCTTGGTCGGGGAAGATGTCACATGGAGTAAAAGAGGAAGGGAGACTCTCCCCCACTGCGTAGCCATCAAGATTTACACCTGGCATGCCATGGGGTTTTAATAAAATTGTCCTCCAGCTCCCATTTGAGTCTGTTCTTAAGTTCTTTTATTCATAGGATTAAGATCTCTAAGAGGGGGTCCCCAAATTCACCAATATTCTTTGGCAACCAGGAAGGATACCCCCAATATATCTGATAAGTACTTGGAAGCTACCAGCCATGCCCAGGGGAGGGGCCTGGGGTTGAAGACCCAAGATGGCAGGCTTGGTGCCTAGAGAGCCACAGATGAGAACCTGGGCTCTCCACTCTGGAGCAGCAGGCATTGTTACACCTAAAGGCCAAGGATCCAGGGTCTGAGTGTCTGCAGCAGCAGGTGGGCACAGAGGAGACTGGATGGCCACCCCTTTCCTTTGCAGGGTGTCCTATGCCTGGCACTCTTTTATTCTATGGCTCCCAGCAAGGCCAGCCAAGAAGGCAGAAAGTCCCCACATGGCCCAGCTCAAAGGCAGGTGGCGCCTGAGCTGGGAACACACTAGATAACCCCTGTGGGACCCAGGCCCGGCTCTGGGATCTGCAGCCACACGGAGCCCATCCGCAGCCTCTGCTTTCTTGCCCCACTCCTGCCCACCTTCTATGGCTCCCTTCCTTCCTCTCTAAACCACAGAGCCCAGTGAGTTCCTCAAGCTCTGGGAGGGGATTAGCCCATCCTACAGTCCCCACAAAACGGACTGGGCACCCATGACTGCACTAGAGGTAGCAGTGGCCGCTGTGGCAGGGACCACATCCCCCAGGACTATCTAGATTCCCCCTTCCACCGACTGGAAACTAGAGAGCCCCGGCGAGCACTGCTCTGTGCTCCCGCCAGGCATCTTCACAAAGACAACATGAAGAAGGGCACGCTGCACAGAGGAGGCCAAGAACTTGTGAGGAGACTGTGACCTCGGTGTCAGCAGACCCGGCAGGCCAGCGTGCCCCTGGAAGGCCCTGGGAGCTCTCAGCCGCATGTCTTTCTAACAATCCATTTCGGCACTGCAATGGTATTTAAGTCCATGATGACCAGTGAATCCCACCCACGGGCCCCTGGGACTTATATAGTGTTCTCTTGTGCTGTAAATTTCAGGACCGTCTGTTCTGGAACTGGCCTAAGGGGCAGGAAGACAGGTGCCCCAGAGTCTTGGTGTAGCATTCACCTCCGTGCCCACTGGGGAGCTGCTGGGAGGATCAAATGATGAGGGTGCTCCTGCTGAAGCACTGGGTGGCTGAGGGCGAGGGCCACAGTTACAAGGAAAGGGAGGGGGTGTTCCCTTTGTCTTTCCCAGGCACAGGGCAGGGTGGGGGGGTCCGCACTCTTGTACAATCATGTAGCTTTCCCATTCTGTTTTCTCACTTGGGTGCTATGCTGGGAAATGCGTTTCTCACCCCAGGAGTACAAGCACTCACCAACACACCCACCAACCTCCCCTCAATTCTGCTGTCATTTCATTTGTGTCACACTTATCTCTTTAAACCATCTGGAACTTATTTCAGTATGAGGTAAGAATCTAACTTTAGAATTTGGGGTATTTTTTCCCTCCCAAAAAACTGTAAAGATTTCTGCCAGTGACATTCATTGCACAATCCATCTTTTCCACACGGATTTGATTATCTCTTTTCATCTAATAAATGCTGAGCTGTCTTGAGTCATCTTTGAGCAGCCTGCTCTTTGCTATTTCAGTGAATGCTCCTTCCAATCACAGTAACCAAGAGAGGAAGGAGCATTCAATGCCTTAGTCATTTGAGTGTGTGTGTGCGCGCGCGCGCGTGTGCATGCGTGAAGCTGCTCAAGAAGGCCAGAAGGGGGCATCAGATGTCCCGGAGGCAGAGTTACACTGTGGTTATGAGTGGCCCACAGCAAATGCTGGGAACTGAACTCAAGTTCTTTGCAGCAGTATGACTCTATGTCTGCCGAGCCTAGCCTGGCTTACTCTAGCACACTATTCCAAGTGAACTTAATATCCTTTTGTTCCCAAATGGACTCTTGGGACTGTAGTTAGAATGTTGTCCATGGGGCATTAGAGGCCCCCTAGGAAGTCTGACACATAAGCGAGACTCAGCCCCAAGAGTATGGGCTATCTCCCCCTCTGCAGGACTCCCGGGAAGAGGTGACACCACTGTCCCATCTCCCTACCTCCAGCAGCACTCTTTAGCCAATGAATCTACTACTCTTGCAGAGGAAATGTGCTTTCCAATTAACCCACATGTCCCTCATTTGAACACAACGCTGATCATAAAATGTACCACTAAGCAGATGCCACCTTTCCAAGGGGGAAAAGGGCCCACGATATTTGATATATGTGATGATCATGAAAATATCTCAAATTCAGAAAAATTGGCAAGGATACACAAAATATGTTCATATTCATAATAAATGTGTGTTAAAATGTGTATGCAGCTGTGTGTCAGAGACAAAGTGTAAACTTGGTTTTGCTACTAAATAAATATCTAGAAAATTTGTAAATTTTTTTTACAATTTTTTTATTTATTTCTGTATGTGTAGGAATGTACTGTCTGCATGCAAGTTTGTGCACCCATGTCATGCAATGCCGCAGAGGTCAGAAGACGGCGTCAGATTCCCCTGAAACTGGAGTTCTCCTGGAATTGGAGTTTCAAACGGTTCTCAGCCACCATGTGGGTGCTGGGGATCGAACCCAGGTCCTCTGTAAGAGCGGTCGGCGCTCTTAACCACTAAGCCATCTCTCCAGCCCAAAAATTTGTAAATTTTTATAATTTGTTGAATAATTGGCCACTTCCGAAAGCATCCTGCTCCTGTCATCTTCAAATAATGGGGGACATCGCTGCCTCTCTGGGTACGGCTGTGTCTATTAGTTACTTTTATGTCACTGTGACGAAAATACCTGGCAGAACCACCTACTCTCACATTCCAACTCATGGTCACTTGGCTCTGCCTTTTCTGCGCTCACAATGAGGTAGATCACCACAGTGGCAGGAGCTGCTGACATCATGGGGGCGGAAAGCAGAGGGAAGGAACACGGAAGGAGCCAGGACAAGACACAGCTCCAAGTCCCGTGACCGGGGCCATCCTCCTCCCACAGCATTATCAGTCCATCGAGGGGTTGGTGTGCTGGATTGGCTCTGAGCCCTCAGAACCTCGAGGTCAGCGGCTTCCAGCTAGCTTAGCGTCCCCTACCCCACCACCGACATCAACCACACACATCCCTTCACAACAGAGTTTCAGGGGCAGCTTAGCAAATCCCTCCCCACCTCCTAAGCTACTATCCCCCTCTCCAGACAAAGCAGCTCTCAGCTCCCCCGGAACAACTCCCCTTTCTGTTCGGTTGGTGGTTGAACACAGCCTAGAACAAGAAGAAAGTGAGCACACCTGACCTACAGTAGAGTGACCTGTGTCCCCAGACTGGACTTTTAGGGAAAAATCCCTATTTACCACATTTTGGGGGGTCTTGTTTTTGAGACAGGGTCTCCCTTAGCCCCAGCTGGCCTGGAACCTACTCTGTAGACCAAGCTGGCCTTGAACTCACAGAGATCCACCTGCCTCTGCCTCCAGTGCTGGGATTAAAGGCATGTGCCACCACACCTGGCTATTTACTACATTTTATGGCTGCATATGATTGGGCAAACATATAATTAAAACTATGGGATGTATAGTCCATGCATGCCTGGGGGTAAGGTCTAACACCACCAAACCTCTCCCCTGGCAACTATAGCTTCTTCCTACAGGACCCATTAAAGAAGTTCTGGACATAACCAGCTCTTGAGCAACCTCGCCAGAGCCCCCGGTCCCCTGGTCCCCAGCAGCAGATTGGCCTGTGCTGTTTCTTTCTCTTTGAATAAAACCTTTTTGCTGCCTACAGTTTATGGACCCTTCTTTTATTCTTTGATTGAGTCACTAGATTCCTAGAACCCTGGCCAGTCATGGAGACTCCCAGGAACAATCTGTAAATCTCAAAGATGACACACTCAGAAGTGTGGTTTCCAGATCTCCTAGGTGTTTCTCAGTCTAATCAGGTTAACCATTAAGACTGATAAGGGTTAATCATCACTGTGCCTTAGGAATTCTGACTCTGCCCTGACCCACTGTGCCTACTGCTTGGCAGACCTTCCAGCAGTATGACTGGCTGCTTCCTAAATGCCTGATTTCCAAAGTATCACACGATGAGCAGCCTGAGCTCCAGGGGCCGAGGGGGCCCAGAGCCAGCAGAGACTTCTTTCCCACTTGGGGCATTCAGCTTCTTTTTTTTTAATTTTAAGTATTGTTTCTTCATCCTTGAAGTTCAAGTACTTGTTCTGTGTGTGTTGAAGTATGTATCCCCGTCCTTCCATCAGATTAGATCCTGGGGTGCGTGCCTGTAGAGGCAGCCTTATCAAATATAATTGGTTTTCCCTGAGCCTCTAATTTCTGAGCCTGTATCCTGTTGGGGACACAAGTTATTCCCACACTGGACAAGGGCTGTTTCTCCCCTGGGTCCAGAATCTTCTTTGCTCTTCTCTTTCTTGCTCCCTTCTCTCCTGCACCCTGGCCTCCTCCCTGTGCATTCTGGGAGTCTTTCAGGCCTACCCCTCCCTCTGAAGGTCTTGAAGGCTTGCCCTCCACTATGTGACTTGCAGAAGGGCCCATTTTGCTTTTCACAGTCTGAGGTTCGGATTGCAGTCTGGCTTCAAAAGCACACCCCCTCCTCATGGCCTGTTCCCTGCCCCCTTCACCTCCACAGCCTCTCATTGGCTCGCTCCATCTCTGCTGCTTTAGTTCTCTTTCATCTCTAATTTCACTTGGTTTTTGTCTTGATTTCTTAGGTCAATAGAGCAGTTTTCCATTAAACAGTGACCTCTGGTACAGTTGCTCCTGTCCTCGCCTCCAGCGTGTACCCAGGGCAGTGCGTTCCTGTGTCTACCACACCTGGCCCCAGCCTGGGTCCACTTGGCTTACTTACACTTGTCCAGTCCAGCCTCAAAGAATTTCTTTCATCAGATTGTCCTGTGGGCCTATCTGTTAGACATTTTCCTGATTGATAATTGTGACACAGCCCACAGTGGGCAGTGTCATCTTAGGAAGGCTGGGATGTATAAGAAAGATAGCTGGGGAGATCTCCGAGACCAGCTCAGGCAAGCGCAGGTAGGTAGGCAGCAGCTGAGTGCTTCAGCAAGGCTGATTGTTGATTGATTTCATCTACTTAATCGTTAATCCAGTTGTCTTTGGCTTAATTGGCTTTTGTGGCTGTGGGGGTGGAGTTATCCTCCCAGCTGGTATAAAAGGTAGGGTTGTGTGAGTCTCAATCTGAGATCTCCCGAGACCAGCTCAGGCAAGCACAGGTACCTGGGCAAAGAGCCCGCCCACAGTCATCTTCGTCGTGGTGTCGTCGTCGTCCCCCCCCCCCGCGTCAACTGGGATTTCAAAGGCATCTGAAGGAGGCAAGTAAAGCAAGCCTTCAACACAGTGAAGAGGCATTTAGGACTTACATTGGAATACAGGCAAGGAGAAGCTCATATGCCAGGAACACGAAGAAGAGACAACACCAGAAAGGGGCAGGATAATGCTGCATCAAGCTCTACCAACCCTATGGAAGATTCCTACAGTGGGATCCCCCTGGGGATAGCCCAGGAAACAGATATCAGAAACACAATTGGGAACATATTTAAAGAACTACAAGATTATAAAGAACAAATCAAAGAACTAAGAAAAGAGAATGAAGAACTCAAGAAGGACCTAGAGAGAGAGAATGACAAGGAACTGGAAACACTGAAAATATCCCATGCTGAAAAAGATAAGGAAACCAACCATTGAAGCAAAGAGCTACAGGAAGAGATTGAGAAGCTCCAAAAAGAAGTAGAAATACTAGCAGTTAAGAGCACCAACTGCTCTTGCAGATGACCTGAGTTCGATCCCCAGCACCCACATGATGGCTAAGAACCGTCTGTAACTCCAATTCCAGGAGAACTCCAGTTCCAGGGGAATCCGAGACCCTCTTCTGACCTCCTCAGCATTGCGCAACACGGATGCACAAACCTACATGCAGACAATACATTCATACACATACGAAAATAAATAAAATTTTAAAAAAAATTAAAAAAAAGAAATACTAAAGAATGAGAAGAGGAAATGAAAAGGGAAATCAGACACTCATCCAATCAAGAGGAAAGGAGTGGAAAAAGCCTCAGAAGCAGAATGGAGGAAGCAGAACAAAGAATATCAGACCTGGAAGATAACACAGAACAATTAAATCCTCAAGGAAGATTATGAAAAATTTAAAAATTACACAAAGTGGACCAACCGAGAAGCTGAAGACAACAATGAAAAGAACGTCAACCTCTGCATCATAGGATAGAGGAAGGAAGAATGGCCAGAGAATGGTATTGATCAGATCTTCAACAGAATAATAATGAAAACTCCCCAAACTGGAAAAAAAGACAAAACCAATACAAATACCAGAAGACACATAGAACTCCAACAGACAAGATCAGAAACAGAAATCTCCAATGCACAGCCATATTAAAATCGCTTAGACACCCAAAACAAAGACAAAATCCTAAAGCACATAAGAGAAAAAACAAGTGACCTATAAGAGGGGAAAACCTATCAGAATTACAACTTGACTTCTCAATCAAACTTGAAAGTCAAGAAAGAACCTGGAGCAAAGACCTCGAGTGTTAAAGGACAATAGATGCCAAAACCCCCAGGGTACTACTACAGACCCAAAAATGGTCAATTATCTAGAAGGGCAGAAAAACCTCCAAGTGACATGACAAAGTTGAAAACACATGTCTTCGGAAAACCACCTTCAGAGAAAAGCAATCAAAGAACAGAAGAAAGGAGGCAACCATCCCCAGGCACCTAAGAGAGAAATCAATAAAAGCATCTGCAGAAGTAGAAATCTAAAACCCAAACCACAAATGGATTAACCAAAGGCAAAAGGAAGCAAACGAGACCTATCATTCATAACCGTAAATAGTAATGGACTAAATACCCAATCAAAAACATAGCTGGGAATTTGGATTAGGAACAGAATCCTAAATAGCTGCTACAAGAAGCACATCTCTAACTCAAGGACAGACACCACCTTAAAGTGAAAGAATGGAGAAAAAAGTATTCCAAGCAAAATCGGTACACAAAAAGAAAAGCAGGTTTGCTATTTTAATATCAGAGACTTCAAAACTAGACTTCAAATGTAACAAGAAATCAGAAGAGAAAGAAAGGATTCCATATATTTTTATCAAATGAAACAATTCCACTAAGGAAATTCACAATCATTAATATAATATGCCCAAACTCTGGTCACAAAACTTTATAAAGACAATTCTCCAGGAACACATCCAACATAACACTAACCTCAGTACACTCATAGTAGGGGACTTCAATACCCCACTGAGTCCTTGATATAGATCAACAGAACAAGAATAAACGAAGAGACATCTGAAACTGAGCGATGATATAAAATGGAACCTCATAGACCTCACCGAATATTCCACCCTAAGACCAGAAAATACACTTTCTACTCAGCACCCCATGGAAACATTCGTGAAAATTGACCACATACTGGGGCACAGAAGAAACCTCCACAAATACAAAAAGATTGAAATAATTTCATGCATTCTTATCAGACCACAGTTCAATAAACACAAAAGAACACAACATAGGAAAGCCCTACTGCCTACAGGAACACATGAGACTAAATAACACACTCTTGATTAATGAATTGGTCAAAGAAGAGAAAAAGAAAGAATAAAAGCATTCCTGGAACTGAATGACAATGAAATACAACACAACAAAACCAGGAAAACCTAAAACATCCAAGAGGAAGTTTATAGCCCTGGGTGCATGCATTAGAAAAACAGAAAGGAGCTCAAGTGAAGATCTAGACACATTGAGAAAAACAAACTCTTCAGCAAGTGGTGTTGCAAAACTGGTCACCACTTGTAGAAGAATGAAATTAAAAACCCTACTCACCCTGTACAAAAGTCACCTCCATGGATCAAAGACCACGTGAGAACCCCAACTCTGAAGGCGATAGAAGAAAAAGTTGGCAGCAGACTACAAGACACCGTGTAGGAAAAGACTTCCTAAATCAGACAGCAGCTGTGCAACAATAAGGTTGACAATTGACAAATGAGACCTCACTAAACTCAAAAGCTTTGTACATCAAAAGAAACAATCAAGAAGTGAGAGAAACCCACAGAGTGGAGGAAAACCTTCACACAGAAACACTGACAAAGCATTGAATTTCCAGAATATATAAACTACTCAAAAACAAAGTAAAAAAGAAAAAAAATGACCCATTTAATAGATGAGGCAAAGAGCTGAACAGACTTCACAAGTGAGGAATTAGAGATGGCTTGAGAAACACCTTAAGAATGTTCAACATCACTAATCATTAAGGAAATGCAAATCAACCCACTGTAAGATATATCATCTTACTCCAATAAGACTTCTAGGACAAGAAAACAAATGATACCAAGTGCTGAGAGGTTGTGGGGAAAAGGGGAACACCATCCACGGCTGTGCGGAAATGTAAACTTGTGCAGCACACTATGAAAGTAGTGTGGAGAACCTTGGAAGACTTGGAATGAACTGCCACCTGACCCAGCCATACCACCCTGGGCATTTACCCTCAAGACTCACCCCACCCAGAGATACATGCATGGCCATGTTTATTTCACGCTCTCTTCACAAGAGAAGGAGCTGGACCAACCAAATGCCCCTCAACTGAAAGTGATAGAGAAAATGTGGTACCTCTACAAATGGAGTTCTTTTTTTTTTTTTGTTTTTGGTCTTTTGAGACCTGTAGCCCAGCTGTCCTGAACTTATTGTAGACAGAGCTGGCCTTGAACTCACAGAGATATCCACCAGGCCTCGGCCTCCCAAGTGCTCGATTAAAGGCATGTGCCACCACACCCGGCCACAATGGAGTTCTATAGGGCACGCAGTAAATAAAGAGACATCATGAGCTTTTGAAGGAAAATGGCTGGAGCTAGAGGACATCATGCTGAGTGAAGTAACACAGTCCCAGAAAAACAAACGACGAATGGTATCCCTCATCTGTGGATGCTAGTGCCAATTACCTAGTTGTAAGTATTTCTTGTGCATGGCCCCTTGAGCTTTTGTCCAAAGCAGTTGGGAGTGATGCATATTGGGAAACAACAACAACAACAACAATAGAAAGGACTGCATCGAAGAGCTGACTGAGACAGTGAACTTCTGCTCAAAACAGTCAACTTCCTCATGGAGAATACTGAGAAAGACTGATAAAGAGATGAAAAGCATGTCTGGCAGAATACATGAGCTCTGGTGGGGTGGGGGAATGGGGGGGACACGGGTCTAGATTTGATAAAAAAATAAAAATAAATTTATGTGAGAAAAAAACAAAAAAAATAAAATTATCCAAGGAATTTAAGGATTTCTTGGAGACTTTATACACAGAAGTTCTATTGATCAGTAGGCCGTGGGATCTAGGAATCTGCATTTTGATAAGGGGCTTGACAGACTCAGCCATGAGAAGTCTACAGAGTACGTTGCTAGATACATTCATGTAACACACAGCCCAACTCAGATCCTTTTATTGCATGTGGGGATAAGATCTGTCTTCCCTTGAGACCTAACTCTTTTTTTTTTTTTGTCTTTTCGAGACAGGGTCTCCCTGTCGTTATGGCTGGCCTGGAACTCATTCCGTAGACCAGGGAGGCCTTGAACTCATAAAGATCCACCTGCCTCTACCTCCTGTGTTCTAGGATTAAAGGCTTGCACTACCACACCCAGCAGAGACCTAACTCTTAAACTGGCTAGAATACACTGTCTAATATTGAATATGTGGTTACAATAATGTAAGAATCAGGCATTCACTAGGCCTTCACATTTAAGCAGAAGATCTGGGGGATGCTATCTTTTCATTAGAGATTGAGTTAGGAAGGTAGGTCAGAGAGGTGAAAGACCCTATTTGATGTTTCCTGTCCTTTCAAAGAGAAGTCTTTTAAGCAGCATGAAGACAGGTGATCTGTTCTCTGTATTTTCTGAATGTGTCATGGAAAGCCTTTTCCATTCCATAAATGCTTATATTAGCAAATCAAGTAAGCTGGAGGAGCACTTAGGCAGAAAGCCAGGAGAGAATCACTTCAGCATTGTTTCACTTCATTAATGTTATTAGTAAATTATTAATTGCCACTACTGATGAGTTCTACTTAAGGAGTATCTCTCATTTAAATTGTAGAGTATAAGGCAGCATAGAGATGATTCCAAGGAGGGAGAAAAAAAAAAGAAAGGTAGCTGGGCAAGCCAGAGGAACGTAGCCAGTAAGCAGTACTCCTCCATGGCCTCTGCTTCAGTTCCTGCCTAGGGCTCCTGCCCTGACTTCCCTCAGTGATAAATTGTGACTGAGGAGTTATAAATGAAACAAGGCCTTTCCTCTCCAAGTCATTTTTGGCCAGTGTTTTATCACAACAACAGCAAGTAAACTAGAATGGAAACTGGTACCAGAAGTGGGGTATTACTATTACAGACCTGACTGTGTTGATTTGGGGAGGATTGTGGAAGCATTTGGAACAGTGAGCTGAAAAAGCCATTGAATACTCAACCTAATGGCTGTTCTGAGAGAATCTGGAAGACAGGCAATACTGAGAGAAATGCAGATGATGGAGGTCTGGCTTGTGAAGTTTCAGAGGGAAGCAGAGACTATCAGGATCATTCATGTGATATACAAGGAAAACATGTGCTTTACCTTGTGATGCTCATTAGCTGGGACTGAAGAATGAGCTGTAAATAAGAGACCAGCACCAGTGAGATGAAATCTTCTGGAAAGTATTTCCTCAGGGTCAGAACACAGAAGCTGTGGTTCAAGGGGGCCAAGGCTGTTTCTCAAGCTGGAAGCCAAACTTGGTAATGTGTAAGAGTCTCCTACAGGATGCTGTTTTAAAAGCAAGAAGGGCTCATGTGGAGCAGGTAAGGCCAGAAGAGGCCATTGGTGAAGAAGTGGCCTCGATTGCAGTGGAGACTCCAGGATATTGGAGATGCCAGGACCATGGGATGACCATCAAGGACAGCAGCAGTGTGGAGTGGAGCCAGCCTGGGCCTGTGAGATGAGCTGTGTGTGCTGTGGACAGCAGAGCTGGAGAAGTGTAGCTGCCCAAGCCCCTTGGAGCCCAGATTATGAGTCCCAGATGCTCGATGTTGAGTTACTTACATTGCTTTATTTTAGTTGTTTTGATCGAACTGTGGCCTGGCTCTTCTCTCTTAAAATAAGAAAATACTTCACTTGTTTTTTATTTTACAAGAGCCCAGTTAAGAGACAGGATTTTTTAAAGAGAACTTGAACTTTTAAATCATTGGCATTTTTAGAAGACTGTGGGACTTTTAAAAGTTATGCTTTCTATTGTGATATTAACAGATCTTGGAGACAAGACATGGAAAGGAAATGGCTTACAGTGATGTGCGCATTGAGTTGACAAGGGGCCAGTACTTGTGCTGGTTAATTTTTGTCAACTCCATGCAAACTAGAGTCACCTGGGAAGAAGGAACCTCAACTAAGGGATTTCCTCCATTGCCTGGCCTCTGGCCATGTCTGTGGGGCATTTTCTTGATTTGCTAATTGGTGTAGGAGGGCCCAGCCCTGTCCTGACTCCTCTCAGTTATGTAATATGACATGGAAGTTGTAAGAGATAAAGTTTGCTTTCAGTCAGTATTTTATCACAGCAACAGAGAGCAAACCAGGACAGCACCTGTTGCAGGCTCTCTGACTATGACGGCCCCTGAGAATTCTCCAAACTGTAGCACATTCGCTCAGCTCCAGTCTAGCAGGTCATTTCTCGCCAGAACCATGGGTCAGAGTGGCTTGACCTGTGTTTCCAAACTGACAGTCTGCAGATATCTCAGGGATTTTCATCCTTGTAAAGATTCCCCTCGTCATCTTGTCCTGTGCTTTAGCTCTAAGTTCCTCCACTCCAAGCGCACATGACACTTTTACCACATTCCATTCTCCTGCTTCCTAGCCCAAGATATCACAATTTAGAGAAAAAGGTGTCTGCTCCATGGTGTCCAGATGGCCTTCAGGAGATAGTGCTGATGGGCACAGAGACCTCCTGGAGATGACACTGATGGACCTGGGGTCCTTAGCACCATTCCACACCAAGGGCCAGGAAGCCAAGAAGGGCAGAGCTCAGGAGTGCCTGCAGAGAACATGGGGGTCACAGTGGGCCACGGAGGTGCCAACAGGAACCTAGAGAAGGCTGGAACCCTGGGCGGCCTGAATCTGCTGCTAGATGTGTCCTTGAGGCCTTTCCGGAGTAAAATGGAACCTGTGCTCCTGCCTTACCTGCCCCCAAAGGATCCAATGCTCCAGGGACAAAACTGCATCCCGGATCTGCCGGTGATTGGTGGACCATGAAGTATGTCTATTAATAAGGTGATTTTTATCATCTTCCTTTCTTAAATGATACTGAGTGATGTTTTCATTTGTTTATTACTATAATGAAGTCTCTGTGGGTGATTACTCTATAGAAAAAAAAAGAGGATCATTGAGGTCACTCTGGAGATTCAGGGGCTTAGTGCCACCACTACACATCTCTGGTAAGAGCCTCGCCTTGGATGGCATCGCTCTGGTACATGTGACATAGGAGCTCAGAGGGTGACAGGAGGCGAGACTGAGGAGGACCAGGCCCACTATTCTGTAACAACCCTCCCATGAGAGCTCACCAGGATCCCAGAAGAGCTCCCAGGAGACCTTCCAAGGCCAGCAGCTCAACAGCCTCTGTGTCCCATTGCCTCCCAATACCTCCTTGGGGGAGAAACAAGCTTCCAACACAAGAACCCCAGAGGGGTGGGCCATACCCAGACCCTGCCAAGTGCCATGTCAGTCCTTCTATCAGTCCCTCCACTGAAACCTTTCTTCATCAGTGCCCTTGTCACCATCACCGCTCTTCTCCAGCATTACCAACATGCCAGACAAGGGGGAACATTATCCAATCCAGTTCTCACCAGAGTCCATTGAGATTCAAATCTACAGCTCTCTTTATAATGTGTTCTTTCCAGATAAAGGAGCAAGGCTTGGGCCCAAGGTTTCGACACATCTCCCACAAGGGGAGGTAGCTTGTTCAAATTCATGAAGCCAGAAAGGGCTGGATCCAAGATTTGAATCTGACCTTGTGTCTTCTCCCTACACTCCACCCCTCTGGCTGAAGGCAGGTGTCTGGAAGGAATGGAAAGAACTTAGCAGAGGATAACTGGGGTCACAGCAGAGAAAGGGGGTCACCAGAGTGGGAGGAAGGAACTCAGAGTACAAAGCCCCCACTCCTGGGGTCTGTGTCAAATAGAATGGACCCACAGCAGGGCAGATACAACCATTAGATTTCAGCTATGGATCTGCCAGGCCAGCCAGCCCCTAGGGTCTGTGCTGAGCAATGGGCATAGGACAGGGATGGGAAAAGCAACCCCGCTGACTACAGAGGGAGTTGGCAGTGCCTGGCTTCCACTTAGTCAGAAACCACGGGACATTTATGTATGCCTTGACATGAAACACCCATCCACAGTACTGTGCACCAATGGATACTTCCCCAAAATTTCTATGAGTTAATGAAATTTGGGGGATATTTGGAAACAGAGACTCCCTGTAGACCCAGCTGGCCTGGAACTCACAGAGATCCACCCGCTTCTACCTCCTGAGGACTGAGATTAAAGGTGTGTGCCACCATACCCAACTGAAATTTCTATTTTTTATAAAGAAAATAGATAATAAGGAGCCTCACAACACTAGTGAGTGTCTGGGAAGGAAGGTGACAGACCATCACCAGCACCACCACCCCCGACCTCTGGGAAGGAAGGTGACGGACCATCCCCCCACACACACCTTTTGGAAGGAAAGTGACAGACCAGCTCGCACCCCCATCTCTGGGAAGGCAACTCCACCTGGAGGCTCCTGCACGGGAGGCCTTGCTTAGGGCCTATGGCCCTGGGTGTGGGCAGGTGAGATGATGCTGACCCTGGGTGCCAAGAAGGCAGCCTGGAGATGGAAGGACCTGTGGACCATCTTTGACCATGAGTTTTGTAATACGCAAGCATAAGAGAGAATTACGGTCCTGCTATGGCCTCCCTCACCCCCCTTCCCTTCCACCCCTCCCTGTCCCTCACCCCCTTCTCTCCTTCTCTTCCCCCATTTCCTTGCTCCCCTCTTTCCCTCCCCCCTCCCTTCTCTTTCCCACACAGAGCTCTGCGCTCCTGGCAGCCTCCACTGAAGCCCTCCCTTCCTTCCTTGGTGCACTAGCAGCATCCCTGCAGATATCAGGCACAACTCTCTACATCCCCTGAGCACCATCTCTAATCTGAAGCTCCCCGAGCCAGGCTGGGCCTTTCCATCATTCAATCCTGACTTTCTCGACCCCTCACCGACCCTTTAAGCTTCATCTCACTTCCCATCGCCGCAAAGACAAAATGGCTGCTAAAAATGGATTGCGGGGCCAGTGCTTCCCTGAGGCTGCTCAGCTGGTCACGGCATCCCCGCCCCACAGCTGCCCTCTCCTTCCGTCTTCAGTCGCCAACTTCACCTAGGAAGTGTCAGGCCAAGGGACAAGCACCACCATCCGTCCGTCTAGCAGGAAGTGTGTGTCCCCCGTGCAGAGGAGCCTTCCAGTGCCTTCATGAAGCCCAAGACACTCAGCAGTAGGGTCAAGGGGCCAGGCCCCTCTGGGGTGCCTGTCCTGTGCGCCCAGCCCTGTTCCACTGAGAGCACACGGCGTTGCAGCCAGGGCAGCAGTGCCCAGGCTCTGGGAGCAGGCTGTAAGTCCAGGGTTTCACACACACACACACACACACACACACACACACACACACCCAGCCCAGGCTCTGGGAGCAGGCTGTAGGTCCAGGGTTTCACACACACACACACACACACACACACACACACCCTCTCTGTGAAGGAGGTCTTCCCTTGAGGTTGTTCAACTCCCAGGCCAGAGATGAACCGCCCTAAATCACAGGCTCATTCCTCGCTGACTGACCTGGGGGAGGAGCCATCTGAAATGCCAGGGACCAGACCCCTCTGATCCAGAGAGACTGAAGGCCATTGTGTTCAACTCCTGACCTTGAGGGGAGTTTCTAGCCCAGATTCCACATAATTAATCCTACTTAATCTTGTAGAGTGATGACAACAGACCTTAGTTTATGATGTCATTTATCACCCTCCCTGTCACGAAAATATGAGCTGCAGAAGCCCCACCCGAATACTTGAAGAGGAGCCAGTGGGCAGAGTATAAAGTCCTTCCTCATGGTGGTGCCGGCTCCTGGATCCGCGCTCTGGGACGCTTGAAGGGCTGGCCTCCCCGCATGTCATCCGGGGTTTGCTGTAGAGCAAGAAAGGAAATAGACTCAAATCAGATTTTTGTCTTGGGACTCCATCTCCTCCTGAGCCAACATAAAGGCGTGTATCCCATTAGTATGTGGGAAGAGATTACGATGACCATAAACTTGGCTAGTCTTTTAGAACAAAAATGGCAATTCTTTGTTTGTGGAAGGGAAGCATTTGTGAGTTTTTAAATTCTGATAAATGAAAATAAACATTCCTATGACTCATGAATGAGTCACAGCAAGCTGCCCTCCCCAGTTCTGCAAGGTGGGCATGGGCTGTGCTCGCTTTGTGTCAGCCACGCAGCTGCCCTGGGGTCTGAGCTGACCCCCAAAGTCACACCCATCTCAGGCCAGCCATGCTAGAAAATGACGGAAGATCCACACAGGTGGGGCAGTCTGTATGCGCATACAGTGCCATACTCAGCTTTCAAAGAAGGTAGAGGTGGCTATCACAGAGTAATGTCTGGGATTCCTACAAGAAACAGGAACCGAAGTAGCTGTAGAAATCAGGAAAGGACATTCAGGATGGATGTAAGGAAGGACCGCCAAACAGAGCTGCAGACAGCATCACAGCACCATCAGCCTCCAGTGACCCAGGTTGAAAGCATCTGTCTGGAGGGGGGACAACAAACAGGGGAGGACGGCAGCACTCACATGTGGTGTCCCTCCCGGGCCCCCATCATCTGCTACTCAGGTGCCTATGACTCTGTCTTAAAGTCTTTCCCTACAAGGATGATTGGACCAGGGTGCCAGGGAGTGAGGGTCCCAGAGACTGACAGGAATTGGTGGGCAAATAGTCTGGGTCTCTCAGCCTTACCTACAGTGTGGCACATTCCACACTGGTCCACACAGCCGCCTGTGGAATGGCCCTGATCTCCACAGATGTGACTGCAGACCCCCCACTAGCTTTCTACCTATTCTTACTCTGCATTCACCTACAGTACTTTCTGCAGCTGACTCCAAAATAAACCATTTGTACTCAGATTTTTATCTCAGGGTCTGCTGTTTTGGGGCACCCTACCATAAAAGGGATGGTTATGCTTGGATTGGTTGGATTTAAGAGGAAAAACTCTGGGTCTCCCCTTTAGAATCTCAAAAGATAGGTTGGTATGGTTTGAAGCTGAGCCCAGGATCAACTGAACATCTGATAGCTATGACCTGGGGACCAGGGGACGTGCCTCAGGAGCATGACCCTCAGGAAACCCTGGGAGCCCTGTGGATGTGACACGCTGCCAGAATGCACCACCTGAGCCTCAGGGGTCACTGTGAACTCTGCCATCAGCTCCAAGACCCATCCCTCAAATGTGCTCTCTAATCTCCCAGGTTCCATGGGGCATATCGATATCTATCCACAGCCATCAGCTTTGCACGCACAGTAATGGAGGCACCACGGGTCCATAGGAAACATAGCAGTTCTGTGTGGCATTTTTGCAACTCACATTTATACATTCATGAAGTTTAGCTTATATCTGAAGCTACAATAATTTCAAATGTGATTAAAATATTAAGCCCTTGGAGGCTGGAGAGATGGCTCAGTGGTTCAGAGCACTGGATGCTCTTGCAGAGGAGCTGGGTTCAATTCTCAACATGCATGGCAGCTAACAACCATCCACAGCTACAGTTCCAGGGCATCTGACGCCCTCCTCTGACCTCTGAGGTCACTGCACGACACGGGTGCACTTACATGCATACAGGCAATGAACTTATACACATAAAATAAAAATAATAAAATATTTTTAAAGAATATTAAGCCCTAAAGAAAAATAGGGTTCAAAAGTCCTAAAAGAAATGATGGTTAGCCAGGCATGATATGCACGTCTTTAGTCCCAGCACTGGGGAGGCAGAGGCACGTGGTTCTCTGTAAGTTTGAGGCCAACCTGGTCTACATAGTTCCAGGACAGCTGGGAGACTCTGTCAAAAAAAAAAAAAAGAAAGGAAGAAAGAAAGGTTGAATATTTATACTAACATGAGATGAATTAAGGATTTCAAGAATGACATGAGAGGCAAAAACTATAGAGAGAAAACACATAAAAATGTTTTTTTTTGTTTTTGGTCTTTTTGAGACAGATTCTCCATGTAGCCCCAGCTGGCCTGGAACTCACTCTGTAGACCAGGCTGGCCTTGAACTCACAAAGATCCACCTGCCTCTGCTTCCCAAGTGCTAGGATCAAAGGCGTGTGCCACCACGCCTGGCTAAAAATGCTTTCTATCAGCAAAATCAAAGGGGAAGCCAGGACAGACACCATGACTGCAATATTCAAGGCAGTGTTGGGGCCTTCATACACTGACAGCATGTGAGAAGCAATAAGCAGTCAAATAAGACCATGAACCTCTGTGCTATTTAAACTAGGAGAACTTTTATTAAGGTTTCTATATTATTTTATGTGTGTGAGTGTATTGCCTACATGTATGTAAGTGCACCTGTGTCAAGCCTGTGGGTGTCCGGAAAGGGCATCGGATTCCTCTGGAACTGGAGTACGGATGGTTGTTAGCCACCTTGTGGGTGATGCAACCAAACCCAGCTCCTCTCCAAGAGCAGCCAGTGCTCTTAACTGCTGAGCCATCTCTCCATTCCCCAACTAGGAGAAAGTTTAACCTTACTAATAATTAAAGAAAGCAATGCCTTTGTTTTCCTATCACAAAGGAAAGGTCCATTATATATAATGTCTCATATCGGTAAAATGTGAGACTGGATAGGGAAAAAGCTTGTTTGATAAAGTGCTTGCATTGGTTTTTCTGATCACTGTTTCTTAGCAAGGCTGATTGGCCAGTGTTTAGATCAAGGATTAGATGATTTATAGCCAGAAGTTTTTATTTCTGTGAAGTTGATGGGATCACGTTTGAGGTCAGGTTTGGCCTTGACCTTACCACTACCATATTCATGCCCACTAGCAGTTGGTCAGCCTAGATCCTTGTTTAATGGTGCTTCATTTATGCTTCTTGGTGGCCATTTGATGTTTGTGTGCCTGTGATGTGGAGAACAGTCAAGTGTGAACATGTCACAGCTTACACTTAAAAACTAATTCATGACTTCAAACTATACTACAGGGCTATAGTCATAAAAATAGCTTGGTACTGGCACAAAAACAGACCTGTTGACCAATGGAACAAAACTGAAGACCCAAACTTGAGCACATACAATTTCAGCTACCTTATATTTGACAAGGAGGCCAAGAAGACACAATGGAGGAAAGACAGCATCTTCAGCAAGTGGTGTTGGCAAAACTGGATCACCACTTGTAGAAGAATGAAATTAAACCCCTACCTCTCACCCTGTACAAAAGTCGGCTCCAGATGGATTAAAGACCTCAATGTGAAACCCAAAACTCTTAAGGGGATAGAAGAAAAAGTTGGAAGCAGCCTACAAGACATAGGCATAGGAAAAGACTTCCTAAATCAGACAGCAGCTGGGCAAGAATTAAGGTCAACAATTGACAAATGGGACCTCATTAAACTCAAAAACTTCTGTACATCAAAAGAAACAATCAAGGAAGTGAAGAGAAAACCCACATAGTGGAAGGAAACCTTCACTTCAGGTACATCATCGGACAAAGCATTGATTTCCAGAGTATATAAACTACTCAACAAACAAAGAACAAAGAAAACAAATGACCCATTCAATAGATGGAGCAAAGAGCTGAACAGAGACTTCACAAGTAAGGAATTAGAGATGGCTGAGAAACATCTTAAAAAGTGTTCAATGTCACTAATAATTAAGGAAATGCAAATTAAATCCACTTTAAGATATCATCTCACTCTGACAAGACTGTCTAGGATCAAGAAAATAAATGATACCAAGTGCTGGAGAGGTTGTGGGGAAAGGGGAACACTCATTCCATTGCTGGTGGGAATGTAAACTGGTACAGCCACTATGGAAAGCAGTGTGGAGAACCCTTGGAAGACTCAAAATAAGCTTACCATGTGACCCAGTCATACCACTCCTGGGTATGACCCACAAGACTCTTCTTACTGCAGAGATACATGCACAGCTATGTTTATTGCAGCTCTGTTCACAATAGCAAAAAGCTGGAATCAACCCAAATGCCCCTCAACTGACAAGTGGATAGAGAAAATGTGGTACATCTAC
Organism: Rhizomys pruinosus; assembly: GCA_009823505.1. Classification (NCBI taxonomy): domain Eukaryota; kingdom Metazoa; phylum Chordata; class Mammalia; order Rodentia; family Spalacidae; genus Rhizomys; species Rhizomys pruinosus. Next base: position 256,754 of record VZQC01014993.1, read on the forward strand.
ACAATGGAGATCTTTGCAACAAGATGGAACTAGAATATATTATGTTAAGTGAAGTAACACAGTCCCAGAAAAACAAACAATGAATGGTATTCCTCATCTGTGGATGCTAGCGCCAATAACCTAGTTGTAAATATTTCTTGTTTGGAGTGATGCATATTGGAAAGAACAACAACACCAACATCAGAGGGGACTGCATCAAAGAACTGACTGAAACGGTGAATCTGGTGGAGTGAGGGTGGGATTTGGGAGGGGGACAGGGGTCTACATTCAATTTGTAACATAAACAATAAATTAAAAAAACTAATTCATTCTTACTTGGGTTAAAAAAATGAAACTTGGTATTTTGTCCTTCGTAATCAATTAATTGTTTCAGTGTATGTTAACATGCTTATGGACCCAGACCATTGGGTTGGACTAGGCGGAAATATGTGGAGGCTAAATGTGTGGGGAGTAATGACTCAAAGGAATACTAGGACCCCCTGGGTTTCTTCTGGGAGAGGGAGATTTTCTTCTGCAAGCTGAGCTATAGCCTACCTGCAGGTTGGTATCACCGAATGTGCTAGTTCCTCTTGGCCTTGCTGGCTGGCTGTCTTCAGGGTTGGGCCTTTCTTCAGTGGCAGGACCCTGGAGGATCTAGGGCTGGGTTAGTCATCTGCAGAGTTACTGGCCACATGGGCAAGAGAAATTTCCTAATGAAAAGATGAGATTTGGGCTTGGTATCCTTTCAAAGTGCCTATATAAGGAAGCCAGGCTGTTTGCATGGAACATTCTTGAGAAAGGGACTTTATCCAGAGTCTCAGAGCATCTTAGCAAGATAAACCTGAACTTGAGGCTTAGAGTGTTCAGTTTGTCTCTGTGTCGCATCTTGAAGAGTTGATGAGGAAAAGGAGACAGTACTAAAACTAACACAGATTATGACCTGGTTTATCCATAGCAGAAAAAAGATAGTGAAGAGATAAGATGGGAGCTAGCCTACTGCACGCAGCATGCGAGCCAGGAGAGCATGGTGTCTGCTGTGTACAGGCCTGTGAAAGCACTGTGCAGCAGCCCAGGAGGGGTGCGTGCCCTGCAGATGGTCCACAGAGGTAAAATAGTTGGAGCATGGGCTTCATTCAACTGTTACAGTGTCCCTCATTCTCTTAAGGGTTTTGAGTGGTGATGCAATGCCACTTCTTGCCATTGGTTTGAAACTGAAAAGGTGTAAATAAGCTCAGCGGCAAGCTAGAACTTCCAGGAGGCAAAGCCATATCCTGGATGGGATCACTTCTGAGGGAGAATTACATTTTCTCCAAAGGGCAAAACGCTTATAGGTTTTGCCTCTTTACCTTGTATTTACTTCTGAAGCTGCACCTGTTCACCTACTAGTGCTTACGAAATCCTGTATATGGGATGCTTTGTCTATAATAAAGTATTTCCATTTGTGGAAAAAAGTGCTTGCTTCACAAGCCCAAGGATCCCATGTTGGTGTTACCAGGGCTGGGAGGCCTGAGACAGGGGGGCCCCTGGGCTCGCTGGCCAGTCAGCCCCATCTACTCAGAAACTCTAAGCAAAGGAGAAATCCTATCTCAAAACACAGATGGATAGCTCCTGAGAGCGACATCTGAGGTTGATCTCTGGCCTCTACACACATGCAAGTACACCCACGCACATACATGAGCCCACAGGAGTATATAATACTCACACATACACAAAAAAAAAAAAACGTGAAAGGAAAAACGAGAACCACTCTGAAGCCCTGAGCGACATCTGAGGTTGATCTCTGGCCTCTACACACATGCAAGCACACCCACGCACACACATGAGCCCACAGGAGTATATAATACTCACACATACACAAAAAAAAAAAACGTGAAAGGAAAAACGAGAACCACTCTGAAGCCCTGATAGAAGGAGCCGCTGCCCTGAGCTGAAGACAGAGATACACATGCCATTGATATTCAAAAGCAGCTGCCCCTGCATGCTAACTCTACTCAGAGTTAATCTTCCTCTTCTCCACGTGTGCAAGGAGACCGTGCTGGAACCGACACATCTAGAAAGTTAACCATCTAGGAACACAAGCTTGAAGAAAAAGAAGCAGCGGATCTTCGCGGGAGACACTGCACACCCACTAAGAATAACACCGAGCAGCACACGTGTTTGTACAGTAAATGTTCAAAAAATGCAGTTAGTTGAAATCAGAAGGGGGTTTTTTGGAGGGGGGGTTGCATACACAAAAAGAATGTCAGAGCTACTCACAGTCAATCCCGAGTGAGGGATCCTGGATTTGTAGCACCATATTTTCAGACTTTAATAATAGTCTATTGCTTTGAGGGTAAGAAAAAAAATCAACCCAGAAATTTCATTTTATTTTTTAAACATTTTTTTAAATTTTATTTTCGTATGTGTATGAATGTACTGTCTGCATGTAGGTTTGTGCACCCGTGTCGTGCAATGCCACGGAGGTCAGAAGAGGGTATTGGCGGATTCCCCTGGAACTGGAGTTCTCCTGGAATTGGAGTTACAGATGGTTCTTAACTGCCATGTGGGTGCTGGGGATCGAACCCAGGTCCTCTGCAAGAGCAGTCAGCGCTCTTAACTGCTAGGCCATCTCTCCAGCCCCCAGAAATTTCATTTTAAATGAAACAATAAACATAAATCATCTACACAGCCAAGTAAGATGGAAAGGGACAAAATCTTTCTAGTGAAAAAATTGAAGAGGAAGAAAATAATAGGGTTTAAAAAAATAAATTATGAAAGAGAACTGCACCATTAATAAAGCCATGTGTTCTCTACAATGACCAGAGAAGCAGAAGGGTGCGTGCGTGTGAGCCTCAACCCCTCCATGTTTAAAAGATTAGAAAACACCAGAAGGAAACACGCCAAGAGGCTAGATGCCGCATCTGGGCTTGTGTGTGAATGTTTTTGTCATTTTATAACTTTCATTTAATTCCCAAATATTCTGAAATGAACATGAATTCATTTGCCATAAACCAATACTGAAAAGCCATATGAGGGGGTTGTAGGTGACAGGGTTTCAAGTGGAAGATGTTGAAGGTGGAAATGACGGCGGCTGAAGGGGCTGAGGTTAGAACTTAAATCAACACCCGGGGAACCTGGGGCTTAGACAGATGGCTCCTGCTCGGAGTTACACCCTTGACCCTTAAAAGCTGTGGGAGGCAAACGGGAGGTGCAAGCAGAGGCCATGACAGGCTGCGGTGGCATCGGCAGAGGAACTCCGGGGCATGAGGACAGGAGGAAAGCTCGGAAGGATTCCCAGAGGAAAGGGACTCGGGCTTCGCAGAGTGGACTGGATTCCCAGGGCTCACCGTGAGCCACAGACAGGAGCTATAGACCACGAACCAGGTGAGAGGGCGTGCTGCCCAACCTCGAGGTTGGCGTCTACAGGAAGACCTGGCGATGTGCCTCCTTCTAGAGTAGTATCTGCTAATGTGCTTTGAGCCCCTTTCCTTTCAATTAGCTTCTTAGTTTCTGTGACACCATGCTTGAAGCTGCATGCTAGGGTCTATAAAGCTCATAGGCATGCTGATTCTTCTCAGGATCTATCTGTTGAACTTAAGGTGTGCTGGGTTTTCCAAATTTTGGTGTGAAAGGCTCTAGGGAGACATTCAGACACACACACACACACACACGCACACTGCATTGCACATGAGCCAAATACAAACTATCCAAATGGACAGGCAAAATTTAATACATTTAACCTTTGATCCGGGAATTCCTTCTCAAGGACAGATCTGAAAGGCGAACTGGGAAAGCACGCTAACATACAGGCTTGAAGCTAATCCTTGTGACTTGGGTTGTCATAGCAAAAATCAGGAACCTGGGCCGGGCATGGTGGCACACGCCTTTAATCCTAGCACCTGGGAGGCAAAGGCAGGCAGATCTTTGTGAGTTCAAAGCCAGCCTGATCTACAGAGTGAGTTCCAGGACAGCTGGGGCTACAGGGAGACCCTGTCTCGAAAAGACCAAAAAAAAAAAAAAAAAAAAATCAGGAACCTGCAGCAAGAACCATGGGAAACTGTGGTATATCTACAAACAGAGTACTATACACCTGTAAAAAGTAATGGCCCCATCCTGTCTTTCCTGTGTGGACTGAATCTTGTTATGCAAGTGTGATAGGGAGAATCCTCTTTAGAAGTGTGCATACCAGTCTGGTGCTGCATGTCTTTAATCTCCACACTCAGGAAGCAGATGGATCTCCGTGAGTTCAAGGCCAGCCTGGTCTACAAATACCACAAGTGAAGAAACAATTAGAATGCCACACTTCAGCACATACAAAGTCCTTGAGTCAAGGTCTACAGATTATTCTCAGGGATCGAACTGTTGAAGATAGGCTGGGTTTTCCAAATTTTGGGTTGAAAGGCTCTGGAGAGACAGACCCAGTTTGAATGAGTTTGTCTGACTCTCCAAGGCATCACGTCTGGCTTCTTTCATTCTGAGGGTCAGCAGGGCACTGTCCTTCAGAGTTCATGGCCTCGTGGCTGGAGTGTGGACCTGACCCACTCCACCCTACAGATTTCACTCCTCACTCCCGAACTGCCCCCAAGCCACCCATGCAGAAAGCCTCCTTCTGTCCACACTGCCCACTCACCCTTCCCTCTTCTTGCTCTTGGTCTTAAATCTTTGGCTATGAAATAAATGGTTATGACACATGGGAAACTGAGGGGCAGCCATTGCACTGCTGCCCGAAGTTGAGATGAGTCTTAGCTCCTGCTCAGAGCTGGCCAGGGCGTTACAGACAATTGCAAGCCTATCGCAGATCAGAGAATCCTCTCCAGACACCATCTAATTCAGTTATTTGTGTACAGATAATGGGACCGTAGTCCATGGTAACTGACATGGCCACCTGTTGCTAAGGTTGGTGCAGCAGAGAATAACAGCTGATGTCTCCAATCTTCGTACAGAGCTCTCTCCCACCTCCACCACACAGAGTGGGCTTGAAGCCCATGTGAAAGGATAGAAAGCCATGCTAGAGATGCTAAGATCCAAGTGAGGGATCCCTTTGCATCTCCAGAATCAAAACTTGCATTCAGACATTCAATGTGTAAGACGCCTTATTGGTTTTCATTGTGTAGTGAGTGATCACGAAGTCCATAGGTTAAAACCCTCCTGTCCATTACCCACAGTCCTGTGGTCAGAAAGCCTAGCTGCAATAGGACTGGTTGCTCCTCCCAAGGGGTTCAAAGGCTGAAATCAGTTGTCAGCTGGGCGGGCTCTCCTCTGGAGGCTCAGCCATGAAGAGGCCTTTTCTATGCTTATTCTGGCTGTCAGCAGAACTCAGTTCTTTGTGGTTGAGTGACCAAGCCCCTGTTCCCTCGCTGGCCCTGCCTGGGGCTGCCCAGGACTCCCATAGCAGGTGGTCCCTGCCAGCAGTGGACCTTCTTTCCCATAGACTCTCTCATGACTCAGTTCTCCAGCTTCTGTCTGGTCCATAGACTCTGATTTCAAGGGCCATGTGCTCAGGCCCGGCCATGTCTACTTCTTGGAGGCAACTATGCTCTGTAAGCACCTTCCCATGGGGTGGATCCTTCACAGTCACATGGCGTGCTTAGGGTGCCCTGCAGGGTGGATCTGGGAGTCGCTGTGGAATTCTGTCACATTGCCCCCAGATAGCCCCAAAGAACCAGCAGTCTGGTCCCTTTACTTAGCACCTGCTGTTTTGCTGTCCCTAGATGGGAAAAGTCTTCAGAGACCTTGAGCAAGCGCAACCCCCTGGCTGTCTGGGTGGTTGTGAATTTGACCCGGGTGCTGGCGGAGGAGGCAGAGTTTGCTCAGCCACAGCAGAACGTACCCTCTGCTCTGCCTTCTTGGTTGGTCTGGAGTTCCTAGCGTCTCCAGCTTTTTCCTCCACCTGCAAGAACACTGTGAAATTATTCCTAATGGTGCATGAAGACATCAAGGGCCGCCAGACTCAGATGTTTTCAGCTGCTGTGTTCTAATTAATTGGCAATATGTTGAATAATGTTTTCCTGATTGTTTCCTGGTTAGCTTGCTTTACCAGATGAAAAGTGGCCAAAGACAGTTATTAATTAAATAAAAATGCAGCAACCAAATGTGAAGGGCACAAACTCTTTTATTCTAATGCATCATTTTTGGAAAGAAGAAAAGCTGGGTAGAACAGAAACTGTCATACCTTCTAATTTATGCATTGACATTCAATGTCCATATGCCCTACCTTCTTGTTTCATCTCTTATCAAATGATTCTTTGAACCCAACCTTGTGAAATCATCCCAAGTAAACCCCTATTCACGAGTCAGAGCACTTTAGTTAAAGAAAAAACCGTGGAAAGAAAATGAATCCATTTCCAAATCTGAGGACGAAACCTTGGCAAAAGGGTAACTTACACGGTGTCCTGCTCCGCACACAGTTCCACGTGGCTCACTTCCCCGGCAGATAGTGCTCTGGAACTCCAGCATTGGGGATGTGCACAGAACCCAGAATGTTCTCACGCGCTTCCTAGTTTAACAGAGAGAAACTGAGGAAGATGGGGTGTCTGTCGACATAGCAGTGGCTCGCATGGAGCTCTGGATTCCCAGGGACTCTCTACCCAGACGGGTCACTCCCCAGGCCGCTGGAACAGGGCCAAACCAAAGATGTCTCCAACCCACGTATGGTTCCCCCAGAGGCTGTTTGCCAACGGAAATGCGCAGTGACGTAAATTAGGCAGACGCTCATGTGTTACTGTTTTGAACAAAGACAGAACATGTGTCTTCGCTTTCCTCCTACAGGAGAATCTTCTGTGTGAGCGTGTTGAACACCAACCCTCTGCAGGACGGGACAGGCAGGGAGCGGGAGGAAGCTTCTAGAACCTTCACTGCAGAGGCTGAAGGCCTTCACTCCCAGGAGCTGAGAGATCTCACATAATTACCCTGCAGGCCATTCTGTCGCTGCTAAGGACCTGCTGTCTCTCAGTTCAGCAAGTGGTGGTTTCAGAAGTTATTTGATACTATTTTTATGGGCAAATGATTTTTTTTTGAAATTGGAAAAATCATTAGCAAGAAATCAATGTATGTGATACATAGGCTTAAACAACACTATTTCTGTATACTAAATAGAAAACAATTATAGAAATTTATGGGTTTTATAGATGTGAGCTTTTAAATACATTTTATCCTAAACCCTGGTCTATAGACTTTGCTGAGATTAATTCTTGGGGTTACATCGATCGTTGTTGTGTGGCTGTCCCAGACACTGCAGGTATTTATAGCATCCTCACTCTCCACTTCCTCTACACCACAGGGGTGTTCCTACAACATAACATTACAACTATCATTAACATCTCTAGACGCCACCAAATGGCCCCTGGGGACCAAACCACCCTGGTAAGCACATAGGTGAGCACTGACCAGGCATTTCAGATTCAAGAACAAACAGCACCTGCTCTCACCCACAGCCAGGGAGCCATCAATGAAGCCTCACAATGAAGCATTTACCGGTCAGCACCAAGCTAATGTCTACAGTTCAGATTAGGGAACTTCCAACAAGGATGCAGAGGCCTGAGAACACAGATTACCCACAGGTGAGCCCAAGCAGAGTCAGGCCCCATCCACCACCGACTCTTGTGGACGGAGAGGGGCTGTTCACGGCAGGTGACGCCGGGCAAGGCAAGCACCTGGCTGATGCAGAAGATTGGTACCAGCAGGCAAAAATGTGACCTACCTGCAGAGTGTTTACTCCAGAGCACTGCTTCCCAGATGTGGACTCTTTGCATTAATTACGATAATAAGGTCACATTGTAAAACATTTGGAAAGCACATAAAAGCACAAAGAGACACAAAAGGGGCCCCCATCTTCCCATCAAAGAAACTGTTCTTGACAGATGCGTGTATTTCAGTCCAGATGACGTTCTGTGCATATTTTTGCCTTGTTAAGAATCCATTTGTTTTGCTTTAAAATTCCGTATTGAGGAACTCTTTCCTCCGTCAAGAAAACACTTTGGAAGAAAAGTGGACTATAACTTAATTAGCCATCGTGTATAAAAGGCACAGGACAAAGTGCTTTGTTTGTTTGTCTTAGATACTCTTCCTGCCTGGAACATGCGCAGAGTAACAGACAGTAATGCTAAGCTGCTCCCTGTGCATCATTAAACTGCCTCCCTGAACAGTCAAACTCCACCACAGGAATGCCTGTCTCAAGGGCTGGGTGGGGCATGACTTCAATCCCAGCACTCCAGGGGCAGAGCAGGAAGATCTCTATGAGTTTGAGCCCAGCCTGGTCTACATAGCAAGTTCAAGCCCAGCCAGGGCTACATAGTGAGTCTGTCTCCAAAACAAACAAACAAAAAACATTCATTTCCATTAAATACCATAACATTTCACTGAGCAAAAAAGAACTATTGAATCCTCAATCTCTTTAACAGCACTGTGGAAGAGCACCTGGGTGTTGACTAAACCTTTCCTGTGACCCTATTTGGCATTTCTTGGAAACCTTACTCTCTCTCTCTACTTACATGTGCCATTCCCCTAATGGTATCTCTTACCAGTACTGCTTCACAACCTGTATTTTCTTTTTTTTTTTTTTTTTTTGGTGTTTTTGAGACAGGGTCTCCCTGTAGCCCCAGCTATCCTGGAACTCATTCTGTAGACCAGGCTGGCCTTGAACTCACAAAGATCCGCCTGCCTCTGCCTCCCAAGTGCTAGGATTAAAGGTGTGCGCCACCACACCCAGCTCACAACCTGTATTTTTTTAGCTACTGGTCTCTTTGGTTTCCGTTGCCATAATAAATACCATGACCAAAGCTACCCAGAGAGAAAAGGCTTTATTTGGCTTAAAGCTTACAATCTATCATAAAGGGAAGTAAAGGCAGGAACCTGGATGCAGGAACTAAAGCAGAAACCACAAAAGAATGCTTCGTACTGCCTGGCTTCCTCCAGCCCATCCTCAGCCTGCTTCCTCATTCAGTCAGGCCCACCTGCTCAGGGGTGGCACCACCCACGGTGGGCTGGGCCCTCTCACAGCAATTATCAATCAAGAAAATACAGCATAGACTCACCCACAGTCCAATCTGATGTAGGAAGTTTCTCAACCTAGGTTTCCTCTTCCCAGGTGTCAAGTTGATGGAGCCACTGGGAAGGGCTTCAAAACTGAATGATCAACCTTTATGGCGACAGAAGGAATAGCAACCATTAAGTAAGAGTAGAAATCTCAGGTTGAAGCAGAATCCACCTGCTAACCCTGACACTGAAAAGCACACCATTGAGATCACAATAAAAACAACAAAAACAGGTAGTTTAAAGTGTACCAGAGACATAACCAAACAGAGTCAATGAATGAGAACAGGTCTAAGACCTCACTTTGAAGGCCTCCCAGAGATGAAAATCAAGTTGGAAATGTGAAGGATTGATCAAATAGCTTCAGGATACATACAGGGGGAGACAGAGAAGGGAAGAGTAAACTAAATGAGGCATAAGAACAGCTCAGTAAACAAGAGCAGAAGTTTACTTGTTAATGAGGATTAAAACATTGGAAGAGGGGCTGGAGAGATGGTTCAGCGGTTAAAAGTACTGACTGCTCTTGCAGAGGACCAAGTTTGACTCCCAGCACCCATATGGGAACTAACAACCATCTGAAACTCCAGTTCCAGGAGACTGACGCCCTCTTCTGACTTCCTTGGGTATTGCACAACATGGGTGTACTTATATACATGCAATATACTCGCATATATAAAATAAAAATATAAAATGTTGAAAGGATCAAACATAAGATGCAGAGCATGGGAAAGGTGACATATCTAGAATACCAGTAAAACAGGAAGATCATCTCAATACAAATCTGCTCAAAAGCCTTTAAGTTATAGCTTCAAAGTGCCAGAGAAAAGTAGCAGTCAACCCAGAAGTCCATGCTCAATCAGCTACTGTAGACATATGCAGACACACAAAGATGGAGGAGGAGGCTTGGGATTTGTCGGTACAGTGGGTCACCCAGGGATCCTCACAGAACAGTGATTTCATGGACCTGAGAGACTGGGATTTAATCAAGATGAAGCGTGGGCTTTGAAGTGTTCTAGTGTGAAGTCAAGTTTGGCACCTCCTGGGCTAGATCCTTAAATTAACTGCTGAAGAAATGAATTTTAACAAAAAAATTAATGCTCCCCCCCACCCCCCCAAAAAAAAGAAACAAGAAAGGAGTAATCAGATCCAGGAAAGGAAGGAAGGCAGGCGGGACCTCATGAAACACCGAACTTCAGAGGATGCCAGAAACAGCACAAACTAGATCTTCATTATAAAACATCACCATGATGAAAACCAAATCTGCCTGAGGAACACTAGGCACCAACATCCTAATTAATAACTTGGGAGGGAAGGAAGCAGGAAGTGCAAGCAGAAGTTCAGTCCTTCTAGGTCTCTGGCTTCACTTAGAGGAAGTGAAAAACACACACAAAGTCACATGTTAAAAAACTACAGGTGAGATCAAACACTCAGGAGGCAGAGGCAGGCGGATCTCTGTGAGATCAAGGCCAGCATGCTCTACATGGTGAGTTCCAGACTAGCTGGGGCTACAGCAAGACCCTGGCTCAAAAAGACAAACAAACAAACAAACAAAAAAAACCGCCATAGGTGACCATTGAAAGAATAAAGAATGATTGATGCTCAATTGATGGAGCCTGGAAATAAAGAAGAGTCTAGGAAAGTCAAGAAAGAAGGAAAAAAAAAAAAGGGAAATAATAGCAAATTTAAAACAAAACAGAAGGGAACCACAGGAGAAAGGATGGGACAGAGGGCAGAGCGCGGGTGAGGGCTTGGAAACCACGGGGAAAAGGGAGGATCAGAGGGTGAGGGTAGGGGAGAGCCAGTGCGTGGCCTGGGACCTGCACATGCTTCCGAACACAGCAGGCACTGGGAGAGTGGAGCCTGGCCTGGGTGAAGGTGGTGCATGCAGATCAGTTCTCCCAAAGGCTACCATGAAAGACTAAGGCCCGGAGCACCAGAACCCACAGTGGGGACTCTGGGGTCCAGCAGGTAGATGGAGCATGAACCAGGAGTAGACCCCTAAGGCACAGCACAGGCATGAATGTGAGAGTGAGCCACAGGAGACTCCAGGACCCCACGAGAAAGTCTCACAGCAGATGCACCTGTGCCTTCCTCTCCTTCCCCCCATCCCAACCCCTAGGGGTAGAAGATCCTGTCAGCCAGCAGCTCTCTACCCTTGGATAACGCTGGGATTTTTTTAAGGTGTTGATTAAAAATCTGGGTTACACATATCTGACTTCTGAATTCAGATTTGTTTGAGTTCATGAGATAATGTGGAAATCAGGGGTGAACCAAGGCCACATCTGTGCAAGGTTCCTACCAATGAGTGTAACTAAAGAGGCAAGGAACAAAAATTATCCCACTTTAATTACATGAAAATTGCCGAATTTTGTTATGTAATACTTAACTCTATGCACTTTTTGAGAGACACAGCCCAAACACAAGGAAACAGATGGGCTGAAGGTAAAGAGAAAACACTCTATTGCTAAACGAAAATCTCAGATGACTTTATGAATAGTACAAGAGAGATTACAAAGCAAGAACTAGGATTAAAGATGAAATAGAGGGGGCTGGAAAGATGAGCGCTGACTGCTCTTGCAGAGGACCCGGGTTCGATCCCCAGCACCCACATGGCGGTTGAGAACCGTCTGAAACTCCAATTCCAGGAGAACTCCAGTTCCAGGGGAATCCGACACCCTCTTCTGACCTCCGCGGCATTGCATGACACGGGTGCACAGACTTGAATGCAGACAGTACATAAATAAATAAAAATTTTTAAAAAAAGATGAAAAAGATCATTTTTAATGATGAAAGCAACAACTCCAGGAGGATTAGCAGTCCCTACCCCACGCACATTGCAGTGCTGCCCCAATAGACGGAGCACAAACCTGACACAACTGGGAGAAGCAGACAGGCCCATAATCAAAACAGGACGTTTGATTACACTGCTCTTGCTAACAGATGAGTAAAGCTTTCAAAATATAAGAACAGAAAATAGTGAAACACCATAATATCTATCAAGATGTATTATGATGTCTCTCGCAAATACATATTCTTTCAAACACACATATAATATGTTTTTTAAATTGGCCACATACACAGTGGATCAGAAAGGAAGTCTTGAAAAAATTCTCAAGATTTGAAAATATGCAGTCAACAATGAATTTAGAAATAAAAGTTCAAAGCCAACTAAAATGTACCCGTACATTTGGAAACCAAACAATGTTGCTAAATTATTCATGGGTCTGGAAGAAATTGTAATGGAGATTATAAACATTGAGAACTAAGTCACAAGGAAAGAACCATACCAAAAAAATCATGGACTGCAGATGAAGGGTCTCTTACAAGGAATTTAACAGGAAATATACATTGTATTAGAAAATCCAGAATTTTTTAAATTAATGAGGTAAGAAGTTAGGAAGTCAGATGAATAAATCAGTATAAAACTAAAAAGAAGAAGGGGCTGGATAGATGGCCTAGTGGTTAAGAGCACCGGCTGCTCTTGCAGAGGACCAGGGTTCGATCCCCAGCACCCACATGGCAGCTGAGAGCTGTCTTTAACTCCAGTTCCAGGGGAATCCAACACCCTCTTCTGACCTCCGAGGCATTGCACGACACGAGTGCAGAGACCTGCATGCAGACAGTACATTCATACACATAAAGAATAAATAAAATTAAAAAAATAATTAGTTACTTAAAAAAAACTAAAAAGAAGAAAATAATCAAAGATAACATTATTGGACATAGTAAATAAAAATTAAAATATAGACATAAATGGAAAGCTTATCCCTTATGAAGGACTAATTTAAAAACAAACTTCTTGATTGAAGATATTAGAAATTAGTTATTAAGGAGAAAAATTAATGAACAATCTGGGACTGACATACTTTATACAATTTTCTTATAAAAGTTCATTTCCAGAAGCTTCTGTTTTAACTAATATGTTCCAGGAACTAGAAAAAGAGGCAAAATCGGTCCCTCTCCACCCATCCCTCCCAACCCAAGCTCCCTATAGCAGTAGAAGACAATGCAGGAGGGAACAAGAGAAATAAGAACACAGACAGCAAGTCCAGAGTCCAGGAGGATGTGTCACAGGTGAGAGTGCTTGCCACCAAGTCTGATGATCTAAGTTCAGTCCTCAGGAGCCACAGGGTGGAAGGAAAGAACCAGCTCTCACACGCTGTCCTCTGACCACACCAGCACCAGGATGCATGCAGGAGGGCACACATGCTACATAATAAGATTAATGTGAAAAAAACTTTGTCAGCAAAATAAACTGCTCGTAAATAAAGTACACCTTTTCCCTGTGGTTTCCAGGCCCTCTCCTGTGCCCCACCCTCTGCTCCCCTCCTCTCTCAGTAGTTTCCTTCTACATTCATGTTCTGTTTCATTTTGTGCTATTTTGTTTTAAATCTGTTATTATTTCCCTTCCTTCTTCCTTCTTTCTTTACTCTTATTTCCAGGCTTCATCAATTGAGCATCAATCATTCTTTATTCTTTCAATGGTCAACTACGGCTCTTTTTTTTTTTTTTTTTTGTCTTTTTGAGACCGGGTCTTCCTTCAGCCCTAGCTGGCCTGGAGCTCACTGTGTAGACCCGGCTGGCCTTGATCTCACAGAGCTCTACTTGCTTCTGTCTCCCAACTGCTGATCTCACCTATAGCTTTGTAACATGTGGCTCTGTGTTTTTCACTTTAAGTGAGGACCCGAACTTCCTTAAAAGCCTAAAACACACTGCAAATGATATAAACTCTGATCAAGGGAAATACATTCCGGAAACACAAAGGATGCTCAACATAACATGGTTCAGCAGTAGAAAACCAACAGTGCAGCTAGCTGTGAACACATCAAGAGAAAAACCGCATGGCGCTCTAAATGAATGCATATTAAACATCCACTCATGACTAAGAGTAACTTTTAAAAAATATTAATAAGGGGCTGGAGAGATAGCCTAGCGGTTAAGAGCACCGACTGCTCTTGCAGAGGACCTGGGTTCGATCCCCAGCACCCACATGGCAGCTGAGAACCATCTGTAACTCCAATTCCAGGAGAACTCCAGTTCCAGGGGAATCCGACACCCTCTTCTGACCTCCGCAGCATTGCACGACACGGGTGCACAGACTTGCATGCAGACAGTACATTCATACACAGAGAAAATAAATAAATAAGAATTAAAAAAAATTTTTTAATTAATAGAAGGTAATTTCTTTTATGGTTTGTTTGTTTTCATCTTTTTGAGACGGAGTCTCCCTGCAGCCCCAGTTGTCCTAGAACTCACTGTGTGGACCAGATGGCCTTGAACGCACAGAGATCCGCTTGCCTCTGCCTCTGGAGTGCTGGGATTAAAGGCGTGTACCACCACGCCTGGCTAGATGGCCTAATGGTTAAGAACGCCGACTGCTCTTGCAGAGGACCCGGGTTCGATCCCCAGCACCCACATGGCGGCTGAGAACTGTCTGTAACTCCAGGGGAATAATCCGACACCCTCTTCTGACCTCCGCGCCATTACAAGACACGGGTGCACAAACCTGCATGCAGACAGTACATTCATACACACACGAAAATAAATATAAAAAAAAAGGAAATTTTTTCATGTCAGTATGAGGTACTCAGATGAGTTTACTCCAATGTATTCTCCTAAAATTCCACATCACAGGTCCTGTCACCAGGGAAAAGACAGGCTGACATACTTGGCAAAGCTCTCAAAGTAGCCCCGCCCCCCAAAGCTCGGAAACAGGAAGCTGTTCTGGATTAGAGGAGGCTGAGGATTGACAATGAAATGCAGCGTGTGATTTTTTTCCTAATCCTTTTTGTGGGGTAAGGAATGGAACCCGGGCCCTTGCACATGTTAGACAAATGTTCTCCCACGGAGTCAAATCTCCAGCCCCAATGTGTGATGTTTTTATTGGTTCCTGAATCAAGTAAAAAGTCGCGTAGTAAAGATCTCCTGAGAGGAGTTAGTAAAGTCTGAGTCACATACTAACTAGATGAGATGCAATGCTAATTTTCCCAAGTCTGGCTCCATGCAAACACCTCATTCTTGGCTTCGAGGACTGAATTGTTTAGGGTGAAATATCATGAGCTCAGCCATCAGTGCTTCAGAAAATAATGATAGAGAACAAAATAGCCAAATGTCGATAGCTGTTGATTCTAAGCAAAAGGCTTATGGGTATTTATTCATCTCCTCTGCAATTTGAAAGATGGTTCATAATAAAAAGTTGGGAGATGCTGCTCTGTTTTTATTTTGTGTTACTGCCTGGGATGGAGCCGGGTCCTGTGCACCTGGGCAAGTGCGCTGCCACTGAGCCATTTCTCCCGCTCTCTGTTTATTTGAAGGCAGGATCTCACTAGGTGGTCCAGGCTGGCCTTAAACTCACTTTGTACTCCAGGCATCCCTCGAAAAAAAAATTTTTTTTAGTCTTTTGGAGAGAGGATCTCCTTGAGCCCAAAGCTGGCCTAGAATTTACTACGGAGACCAGACTGGCCTCAGTCTTACAGAGATCCACCTGCCTCTGCCTCTGCCTCTGCCTCTGCCTCTACTGGGATTAAAGGTATGTACTACCATATCCAACAACTTTATCGCTATCTTTAAAGGAAGAAAATGAAGATGTATCTCGTTTCCCTGACATTCCATGCTTCTAAAATTACATCCAATCCAATAAATCAAGAAAAATAAGTAAAATACATGAGAGCTGTAAAAAATATTTTGCATATAACATGACTTTCATACATAGAAAAATCTAAGAATACAAAGTAACTTAAACTAATAGTATCTTCTGCATAAGCAGTCAGGTAGAAACTGTACAATTACAACACAGTGTTCAAGCTGGCAGTAAAACTATAAGGAATCCATCTAAAAACTGGTGCAAGATCCAGATGAAGAGCAGCCTCATGATTCACCGAAGATGTAAGAAGAGCCTGAGTCAGTACATGGCATGCTCACAGCTAGGAAGACAGGAAATCACAGACAGTCTCCACAAGTTAATTCACCCACTCCTACCAAAATCCAACTGTTTTCCTGGAAATGTGCAAGTTACTCCCGAAACTAACGAGTACAAGAGGCCTGACATTCAGGAGCACCCTGGACTGTCTAAAGCAAGACAGGGTTGGCAAGCTGGCTCAACAGGAAAGGTGCTTGCTACACAAACCTAGTAACATGAGTTTATTCTCCTGAACCCATGTGAACCTGGAAGGAAAGGACAGACTCCACAAAGGTGTCCTCTGGCCTCCACACTGTACACACACACACACACACACACACACACACACACTTTTTAAAGAGGGGCTAAAGATGGCTCAGTGGCTATGAGCACTTGCTGCTCTTCTAGGGGACCCAAGTTCACTTCCCAGCACCCAAGTCAAGTAGCTCACAACCTCCTGTAACTCCAGTTCCAATGAAGAAGCTGTATCTTACCAAATACCAGGGGTTTGTTGACAACTGAGAGGCGCCTCACAGCTGCCCCTTCACCCACGGGAAACATTTAAGACCTCCAGATACTTGAAATCAGGGGCAGCACTGACCCTCTCTGTACTTAGGTTTTTCCTCTACAAATGTGCTTGTGATAAAGTTTACTCTAGAAATTAGACATAATAAGGAATGGATAATTAATAATAAAGTAGGGTAATTATAACAATGTACTGTGGAACTACAAGCACTGCTGCTCTCGGGCCATTGTGTAAAATAAGAGTCACTTGAACACAAGTGCTGTGATAGTATAGGGGCTGCTGGTGACTAATTGGTGCTGTAGACAGCACGGACATGTTGGGTGAGAGGATGATTCACACACACACTCTCCTATTCAGGTGGCACAGGACAGCACCAGATATCACATTACACAGAATGTAAAATGTACTATTTTCTTATTTCTGAAATTTTCTGATTAGCATTTTCAGATTGAAGGTGACCACGGGTAGCTAAAATCATAGAAAGCAAAAGTGTACGTGAGAAGAAACTGCTGTGTTGGTTCAGGAATGATGAATCGATGGTAGATTAAAAAAAAAAAAGTCAGAAAGAAAGGCCAGGCTATACAGCACACACCTTTAGTTCCAGAGACAGGGCATCTGTGAGTATGTGAGGCCAGCCTGGTCTACATAGTGAGTTCCAGGCCAGTGAGGAGGCCAGGTCTCTACACAGAGAGACCCTGTCTCAAAAACAAACACACAAAAGAGCCAGAAAAAAACTGTTTCTACATGCAAAAGGCATGTGACCAGTACGTCATTTCCCTACTAAAGGAGACAGCATGAAGACATCATGGATCATGCAATGATCATGCTTGGATTATTGAAGAGAAAACAAACCCATCCCCCTACACCATTCACAAAAGTATTATTAGAAGCTGGGCGTGGTGGCGCATACCTTTAATCCTAGCACTTGGGAGGCAGAGGCAGGTGGATCTCTGGGAGTTTGAGGCCAGCCTGGTCTACAGAGTGAGCTCCAGGATAGCTGGGACTAAAGGGAGACCCTGTCTCAAAAATACAAAAAAAAAAAAAAAAGTATCATTAGCATTCTGAAAACTGTCAATCCAAATGCATCAGCCACCTAAAGGTCAAAAGCAAAACATGTTAAAAGAAAAAAAAAAGAAAAGAAAAACTTAAACAAAGCAGGAACTACCATCTTGCCCTCACAGCAAGGGGTATTTTTAAATGCTTCTACCATTCACAATGCACACAGGTGCTGTCAATCCAACAGCGAACAAAACGCACCCTAGCTGCAGACGTCCTTCTGCCTGAGTCCTGAGTAATTGCTAATATTCTGTAATTTTGCAATCTAATGTCTTCCCTGCTCAGAGGAGAGCAGCTGACCTGCTAAGGTCCACAAGAAGGAGTGAAGGCAGAACTAGAGGGAGCAGTGGTCCAGAGCAGCCCCAGCCAGCAGCGACCAGCACAGAAAGACTGTGGGGAAACAGGTGTGGGCCCCTCCCAGCAATCCCAAAGTCCACAACAGGAGTGGCCAGGGTTTTGAACTTGCACCTGGGACCTGGCATGGGACCTGGAGGGGCGGGGGTCCATGAGACAGCATGGAGGTAAGGGTGAGATGAAGGGGGGGGGGTCCCGGGGAGCACACGGCACTGGGCCTCCCGGGGAGCGCACGGCACTGGGCCTCTTGGGGAGCACACGGCACTGGGCTTCCCGGGGAGCTCACGGCACTGAGCACACAGCACTGGGCCTCCCGGGGAGCACACGGCGCTGGGCCTCTTGGGGAGCCTCTTGGGGAGCTCACGGCACTGAGCACAGGGCACTGGGCCTCTTGGGGAGCGCACGGCGCTGGGCCTCCCGAGGAGCACACGGCACTGGGCCTCTTGGGGAGCGCACGGCGCTGGGCCTCTTGGGGAGCACACGGCAGGCACTGGGCCTCCCGGGGAGCGCACGGCACTGGGCCTCCCGGGGAGCACACGGCGCTGGGCCTCTTGGGGAGCTCACGGCACTGAGCACAGGGCACTGGGCCTCCGGAGAGCACACGGCACTGGGCCTCTTGGGGAGCGCATGGCGCTGGGCCTCCCGGGGAGCACACGGCACTGGGCCTCTTGGGGAGCACACGGAACTGGGCCTCCCCTCCCGGGGAGCACAGGGCACTGGGCCTCCTGCGCTGCTGGGCGTAGTTGCCATCAGATGGTGAGGCCTGTGTGCTTGAAGGGGATGCCCTGCTGAAGCTCCTAAAGCAAAGGTAGGCTGTGGGGCCTGAGGGCTTTCTAAGTACTGCTTTTGACAAGCACCCCAGAGTGCATGTCCTTGGAGTGCAAAAGCAGTGACCCGGAGTGTCGGCCACACGAAGAGCCCTCCTGATGGCCAGGGAGCTCGGGCTCTAGTTCCTGTGGTAGAGCCTGGTGTGGAGACCAGTCTGCTCTGCGTTACCCTGTGTCGCGTGCTTGGCGGCTCCGCCTTGCTCCATGCTGACTCCATTTTACAAGTAGCAGTTGGCTCCATTTCGAGTGTAAAGACTTGATGTCTGTGCATGTATGTATCACTACCTGCACAGCCCCAACCACAAGGCAGACAAGTCGGTAACTTATTCACCTAAGTAAGGGAACATGTAGGCACATGGTGTTCTAAAACCATGTAAAAACACCTGCAAGGACTGCAAGATGCTCAGAGAATCCAGATGCTGCCTGGCTGAGGACACGAGCTCAATCTCCAGAACCCACGTGGTATAAGGAAAGAGCAGGCTCCTGCAAGTTGTCCTCTGACCTCCACAGGCACACGACGACCCATCCACACCAACACGCACACACTCACAATAAATAAGTAGTAAATAAATAAAAATACATAAATGTAAAAAAATTTAAAACAGAATTTATCAAACACACCAATCCAACAGAGTATAACACCTTCACCTGGACCACCTAAAATGACAACCAACACTGTGGCCTGGATGGCCTCGCCAACCTGTCAACCAACAGGCAGAAAACCCTCAACTGTCCCTAGGGCCTCACTCAGTGTGATCCCTCCAACCTGACCTGGCCCATCCAAACTGCCTTCTTGTCCATCCAGCCTTCTGCCTAGTCCTTCATACTCTTCTGTGAGGGTCTCATGCCTCTGCCCTTGGGGGCTGGCTCTCAGCACCCTGGGAGTTCTCCAGCACCCAGTAGTATACTGTCTGACCACCTGCAGAGACTGCATTGGTGTCACCTCTCCTCTGCCTCTAGTCAGGCCTCATGAACTCTGAACTCTGAGCCTCCTTTAACCCATGTACACTGTGTACAGCACCCCCCCTCTCTATATATATGTATGTGTGTGTGTCTGTATGTATGTCTGTGTATGTGAACACACAGGGGTATGTATATATGTGAACTGTAATTGTGATCTGAGAGTTAATAGTAATTAAGATTGGAATAAAAGAATCTGTGATCACCAGTGACCAGACAACCAGGGACCTGGAGCTATTCAGTAAATGAAACGACCGATGAAACCAGTGTAGCTGTGGACTTACACTGTAGAAAGACATGAAGATGTCCCTCTGTCCATCTGTGCTCATGGTGCAGCATGCGGTGGCACTGGGCCTCTGACCTCAGACTCCTGGGTCAGGCCCAGTGATGTAAACACTGTTCTGGTTTGAGGCCCCTCTCCACCTAGAAGCTTCTGAACCCACTGAGGTGCCTGCTCTTACTACCCATTCCTTAATCCACAGGAGCCAAAGAGCAACTGGCAGGTAGTTGTGGTAGACACTAGCATTTCTGAGGTGCAGATGCCAATGGAACAACCCCAGGGGAGAGAGGGTCCAGCCACAACACTCAGAGTCATTCAGAAGAGGGACGACATCTTCCATATCCCCATGAATGTAAGGAGTCACTGGGGCTTCTGTGTACCAGATGAAGGCAGTGAGTGCTGGATCATGTGGGTCTCATGTCGCCTGGGTCCTGAACAGCAGGAACTCGTCTAGAGGGTCATCAGAAGGAAGACACGGCCCCCAAACTCCTCCTGCATACACACTCCCCTTGAAGGCAGGGTTGCACTATTATAAGAGTTCACTCGGGGCCTGAAACACCCAGGAAGTGGACTTGATGCTGTACCTGACCACACAGGCAATGCATGGTCACATGGGTATAACTCAAACCATATACAAAGAAATACTAACAGGGCAGGGCCACGGTGAAGGCACTTGCCACCAACCCTGAGGACCTGAGTTTGAACCCCAGAACCCCCATTGTAAAAGAGAGCATGAGAGTGGACTTCTGCACGTTGTCCTCTTGACTTCACAGCTCATGGGCTTCCCTCTCCGAAAGGGCTACTCGATACTCAAAAAATATCTAAACTCCAAGTGTCTAAGGTGACAGGCGGAAAGACATGAGCAAAGGCACACCCTGCCCTGCAGCCTGGCAGAGATGAACTTCTGGAAAGAGAAATCTCCGAGGGCCAGAAAATGGCAGATTCTCTGGAGGCGGCGGCTGAGACGGCTAGAGGACGGGAAGTTGGACACGTCTGTCCCTTCCAAATTATTACCACCAAAGAGCTGCGTCCTCAGTCAAGTCCTTCCAGGGAAAGCCCCATCCCCAAGCTCCCCTGGGGTTCTCCTCAGCTTTCAGAATCATTTCTGCAGCTGTCTGCTGAGATGGCTCCCGTTAAACCTTAATCTCCTCCATGTGGCCTCTCCCTGAGCCAAGGCTTCAGCTAAAAATAAAATCTACTCACCAACAAATACTTGAAGATTGACTTGTTTCCCAGGCATGCTGGTGGGCAGCTTGCACAATCACGCACAGGGAAATGCCATTCAGAATGAACTATTAAATCAAGCGACACTTGGGAACAAGCATTCCTCAGGGCTGTGGTCTGTGTGTGCGACCTAACGGTCGCTGATCATGAAGCATCTGCATTTCTGACAGAGCAAGCATGTGACCGCCCAGGCTGCCAGGATCCTTCCTCCCAGACCTCCCCCGACCACTCTTCCATGGGCCACCCGCCACCTCCCAGGGCCAGCCAGGTCTATTCCACCCACCAAAGTCTGCACAACTTCTAAGTCACTTCATTTTTGTAGTTCTCAACTCAGATGGTGGGTATTAGAAAATCCAGCCACACCCACCTCATGGTGAAGGGAAGTGACGGGCAGGGTCAATGCCCTCTCGCCCCCCAGTGCTAATCCAATGCACTGCCACTCAGACAAATTCTCTTCTGTGAGCTTGCCTGGAAGCCAGTCCCCCGTTGGCTCTCATGTGTCTCTGTGCCTGTCTCGTGGGCTCCTGCACAGCCCTGGGTCTGTCCCATGGGTGCTGCTGGCATCTTTGTGTCCAGTGTACTCCTGCATGAGCACTGGAGCAGGCCTATGCTGAGTGGGTGACAAGGCACCTGCGCTCAAGGTGTCTGGAGAGGAAGGACAGGTGAACCTGGGTGTCAGCAAACAGCAAGCCCCAAGAGGAAAGGGTCTGCTCCGCAGGCCGAGGGCGTTGTAGCAGGGCACCCAGAGAACAAGCACCAAGATGCACCTCCAAGCTCCTTGTCTTAAGTTTTATTTGCACATCAAGAACGTTTGAGCTTTGAAAGCTGCCCGGTGTTCTGTTCTGTCCTGGGTGGTCAGTTTCTTTGTTTCCTGGAAGCTGACCTCTTAGAATTCCACCCTGCACTACCTGGGAGAAATTCAGTCTCAGAGAGAGTCAGAGCAGACGATGTGATTGACCCCTGAAGGAGGTTTTAGAAATTGAACTAAAGTCTGAGGGTGAATTTAACAGGTGAATAAAAAACAAATGAATATTTTTCTTTTTTTATTGTTGTTTTGAGTATTTCAAACATCATTTTTCAATTCAGTTCAGGCTTATTCCCCTTTCCCTTCCCCCTACTCCACCCCACCCCAGATCATGCATTCTGTCATAACTGTCCTGCATCTCTCAGTCTTTTTTTATGTTTAGGAATTCACATTTTCCTCCATTAATTTTATATTACTCTAAAATATGGATACATACTCTCCACCCATATACAGTAATTACAGAGTCTGAAAATAATTGGTGGGTGGATTCTAGAGCTCANTAACTAAAAAATTACACAATTTGATTCAACTATTAAAGAGATATCTATACCTATAATTTCATTTCACTATGTTTATATCAAAATGAATTTAAACATAATAATTATAAAAGTTATTTAAGATCATGAGGACAATCGATGGAACAGACAACAGTGTCATTGTTCAAGCCATTCTTCAGTTATGTGTTCACAATTTTATTGTTGAAGGCCATCTTTATCTAGTGATCCTCACTCATTCCTTTTATTGTTTTTTTGGTGTTTTTGAGACAGGGTCTCCCTATAGCCCCAGCTGTCCTGGAACTCACTCTGTAGACCAGGCTGGCCTTGAACTCACAAAGATCCGCCTGCCTCTGCCTCCCAAGTGCTAGGATTAAAGGTGTGCACCACCACGCCTGGCTAGCTCCTCGCTATTGTAAAGAGAGCTGCAATAAACATGGATGTGGATGTATCTTTGAGGTAGGATGAGTCTTTGGGGTATATACCCAGGAGTGGTATGACTGGGTCAGGCGGCAGGCTCATTCCAGGTCTTTTAAGGGTTCTCCACACTGCTTTCCATAGTGGCTGTATGAGTTTACATTCCCACCAGCAGTGGATGAGTGTTCCCCTTTCCCCACAACCTCTCCAGCATCTGTTGTCTTTTGTTTTCTTGATCTTAGCTAGCCATATTAGAGTGAGATGATATCTGAGAGTGGTTTTAATTTGCATTTCCTTAATCATTAATGATGTTGAACACTTCTTAAGGTGTTTCTTAGCCATCTTTAATTCCTCACTGGTGAAGTCTCTGTTCAGCTCTTTACTCCATCTTTTGAGTGAGTCATTTGTCTTCTTCTTTCTTTTTTGAGTAGCTTACATATTCTTGATGTTAATCTCTGTCAGATGTATCACTGGTAAAGATTTCCTCCCACTCTGTGGGTTTTCTCTTCACCTCCTTGATTGTTTCTTTCACATACAGAAGCTTTTGAGTTTTATGAGGTCCCATTTGTCAACTGTTGACCTTATTTCCTGAGCAGCTGCTGTCTGATTTAGAAAGTCTTTTCCTATGTCTATGTCTTGTAGGTTGTTGCCAACTTTTTCTTCTATCACCTTCAGGGTTTCAGGCTTCATGTTGAGATCTTTGATCTACTTGGAGTTGATTTTTGTACAGGGTGAGAGGTAGGGGTTTAATTTTGTTCTTCTACAAATGATGATCCAATTTTGCCAGCACGATTTGCTGAAGATGCTATCCTTCCTCCATTGAGGTTTTTTGCCCCTTTGTCAAATATGAAGTGGCTGAAATTGTATGAGCTCAAGTTTGGATCTTCAATTTTGTTCCATTGGTCAATGGGTTTGTTTTTGTGCCAGTACCAGGCTGTCTTTATGACTATGGCCCTGTAATATATTTTGAAGTCTGGTAGGGAAATCCCCCCTGTATTGCATTTTTCACTCAGTGTTGCTTTAGCTATTCAGGGACTTTCGTTTTTCCATATGAATTTAAGGATTTTTTTCCAAGTCTGTGAAGAAGCTCATAGGGATTTTGATTAGGATTGCATTGAATCCGTATATCAATTTGGGTAAAATGGACATTTTTACTATATTAATTTTCCCAATCCATGAGCATGGGAGGTCTTTCCATCTTTTGATGCCATTTTTAATCTCCTTCAGGGGTTTAAAATTTTTGTTGTAGAGGTCTTTGGTATCTTTGGTTAGGTTTGTTCCCAGGTATCTTATTGTTTTTGAGGCTATTGTGAGTGGGTCTTCTTATATTCCTTCTCCACTTGTTTATTGCTGATGTAAAGAAAGGCTACTCATTTTTCTATGTAAATATTGTATCCTGCCACTTTACTAAAACTCTTAATCGTTACTAGAAGTTCTCTGGTAGCGTTTTTTAGCATCCCTTGGGTAAACTATCATATCATCTGCAAAAAGGGATAACTTAACTTCTTCTTTTCCGGTTAGTACTCCTTAATTTCCTTCTCTTGTCTTATTTCCCTAGCAAGTGTTTCAAGCACTATGTTAAAGAGGAGTGAGGGTAAGAGGCAGCCTTTCTGGGTTCTCACCTTTAAGGGAAATGGTTCCAATTTTTTTCCATTTATGTTGTTGGCAGTAGGTTTGCTATATATGGCTTTGATCATGTTGAGGAATGCTTCTTTCAGTCCTATTCCCTCTAGGACTTTAAACATGAAGGGATGCTGGATCTTGTCAAAGGCTTTTTCTGTGTCAATTGAGATGATCATGTGGTTTTTGTCTGTTTTATGATATTTATTGATTTACGTATGTTGAACCGTCCCTGCATCTCTGGTATGAATCCAACTTGATCATTATGGATGATCTCTTTGATGTGTGTCTGTATGTGATTTGCAAGTATTTTGTTGAGAATTTTTGCATCTATGTTCATTAGTGAGAGGGTCTATAGCTTTCCTTTTTGCTTGCATCTCTGCCTGGTTTTGGTATTAGAGTGATCCTGGCTTCATAGAAGGAGTTTGGTAGAATTACCTCTGTTTATATCCTCTAAACAGTTTGAGTAGCAGTGGTTGTAGGGCCTCTTTAAATGTTTTATAGAATTCTGCTATGAAACCATCTGGATCAGGGCTTTTTTAGTTGGAAGTTTCTTTTTTTTTTTTCAACAGATCTCATTTTATTCAGACAGCAGTCTGATCTTACATGGTCCAAGAACATTCAAATAATAAATCAAATAGAATCAGATGTTAAAGACTGATCTTCAAAC
The DNA here is from genome assembly GCA_009823505.1 of Rhizomys pruinosus. Lineage (NCBI taxonomy): Eukaryota > Metazoa > Chordata > Mammalia > Rodentia > Spalacidae > Rhizomys > Rhizomys pruinosus. Next base: position 281,873 of record VZQC01014993.1, read on the forward strand.
ATTATAGCCAATGATGCCACGCTTGCCTATGATCTCTCCGATATAAAACCACATCCACACTTCAGTAGCCACCAAACCGTTCAGCATAGCTTCCTTAACTGTGAGCTGTTTGAAGCTACCAGTTTTAGCACTTTGAATTATTTGTTTCAGGCTCTGAATAGCTGTAGGAATCTCAGCAGGGGTTGGGGGAACCAGCTCAACCCTGGCGTAGTACCAAAATGTGGCCAATCGAGGCTTCGAGTAAGTCACAGCAGCGTTCAACAGCCCCGGGGCCTTCTCTGCCAGGCTGCGGACAATCTTGGCCATGGTCTAAGGCGAAAGTCCGTCAGGGAGTTTCTCAATTACATCTTCAATTTCCTCAAATATTATGGGTCTGTTTAAACTGCCAGTCTCTTCTTGGTTAAGCTTTGTTGGTTCCCAGGATTTCAGATATTCATCCATTTCTCTTGGGTTTTCAAATTTAGTGGAGTATAGATTTTTGAAGTATACCCATATGATTGTCTGGATCTTTTCTTTGTTGGTTGTGATGTTTCCCCTTTCATCACAAATACTGTTGATTTGGAGTTACTCCCTTTTTTTGGTTAACTGGGCTAGAGGTCTGTCTATTTTGTTTATTTTTTCAAAGAACCAGGTTTTAGATTTGTTGATTTTATGTATTGTTTTCTTTGTTTCTATTTCATTGATTTCTGCTCTGATTTTTGTTATTTCTTTCTGTTGAGTTTAGGGTTCACTTGTTGTTGTCTCTCAAGTGTTTTTAGCTGCAGTGTTAGATCTTTTATTTGTTCCCTTTCTGATTTTTTGATGTGGGCACTTAGGGCTATAAATTTCCCTCTCAAGACTGCTTTTAAAGTATCCTACAGGTTTTGTTGTGTTGTCTTGTCTTTTTTGTTCAGTTCCACGAATACTTTTATTTCACTCTTTATTTACTCCCTGACCCATTCATTATTCGGGATTGTGTTGTTTAGTCTCCATGTGTTCTGGTAGCTAGTTGGGCTTATTCTGGTGTTCATATTGAGCTTTATTACACTGTGGTCTGATAGAATGCATGAAATAATTTTTATCCTTTCATATTTGTTCTTGTTTAATTTATTTATTTATATATTTTTTATCAAATCTAGACCCATGTCCCCCCCATCCTCCCACCCCACCAGAGCTCATGCATTCTGCCAAACATGCTTTTCATCTCTTTCTCAGTCTTTTTCAATATTCTCCAAGTTGAAGTTGACTGTTTTGAGCAGAAGTTCACTGTTTCAGTCAGTTCTTCGATGCAGTCCTTTCTGTTGTTGTTGTTGTTGTTATTGTTGTTGTTGTTATTGTTTCCAATATGCATCACTCCCAACTGCTTTGGACAAAAGCTCCAGGGGCCATGCACAAGAAATACTTACAACTAGGTAATTGGCACTAGCATCCACAGATGAGGGATACCATTTGTTGTTTGTTTTTCTGGGACTGTTACTTCACTCAGCATGATGTTTTCTGGGACTGTTACTTCACTCAGCAATTTTCCTGCAAAGTTCATGATGTCGTCTTTCTTTACTGCTACATAGAACTCCATTGTGTAGATGTACCACATTTTCTCTATCCACTCATCAGTTGAGGGGCATTTGAGTTGACTCCAGCTCCTTGCTATTGTGAAGAGAGTTGAAATAAACATGGCCGTGCATGTATCTCTGCGGTGGGGTGAGTCTTGAGGGTACATGCCTAGGAGTGGTATGGCTGGGTCGGGTGGCAAGTTCATTCCAAGTCTTCCAAGGGTTCTCCACACTGCTTTCCATAGTGGCTGTACGAGTTTACATTCCCACCAGCAGTGGATGAGTGTTCCCCTTTCCCCACAACCTCTCCAGCACTTGGTATCATTTGTTTTCTTGATCCTAGCCAGTCTTATTGGAGTAAGATGATATCTTAAAGTGGTTTTCATTTGCATTTCCTTAATGATTAGTGATGTTGAGCAGTTCTTGAGGTGTTTCTCAGACATCTCTAATTCCTCGCTTGTGAAGTCTCTGTTCAGTTCTTTGCTCCATCTATTGAGCGGGTCGTTTGTTTTCTTTTTTCTTTGTTTTTTGAGTAGTTTATATATTCTGGAAATCAATGCTTTGTCAGATGTATCTGCAGTGAAGGTTTCCTCCCACTCTGTGGGATTTCTCTTCACTTCCTTGATTGTTTCTTTTGATGTACAGAAGCTTTTGAGTTTGATGAGGTCCCATTTGTCAATTGTCGACCTTAATTCTTGTGCAGCTGCTGTCTGATTTAGGAAGTCTTTTCCTACGCCTATGTCTTGTAGTCTGCTGCCAACTTTTTCTTCTATCACCTTCAGAGTTTGGGGTTTCACGTTGAGGTCTTTAATCCATCTGGAGTTGACTTTTGTACAGGGTGAGAGGTAGGGGTTTAATTTCATTCTTCTACAAGTGGTGATCCAGTTTTGCCAACACCACTTGCTGAAGATGCTGTCTTTTCTCCATTGTGGTTTCTTGGCCCCCTTGTCAAATATGAGATGGCTGAAATTGTATGTGCTCAGATTTGGATCTTCGGTTTTGTTCCATTGGTCAACAGGTCTGTTTTTGTGCCAGTACCAGGCTGTTTTTATGACTATAGCCCTGTAGTATAGTTTAAAATCTGGTATAGAGATCCCTCCTGTGTAGCTCTTTTCACTCAGGGTTGATTTGGCTATTCGGGGTCTTTTGTTTTTCCAAATGAATTTAAGAACTTTTGTTTCCAAGCCTGTGAAGAAACTCTTGGGGATTTTGATTGGGATTGCATTAAATCTATACAAGAGTTTTGGTAAAATGGACATTTTTACAATGTTAATTTTCCCAATCCATGAGCATGGGAGGTTTTTCCATCTTCTGAGGTCTTCTTCAATTTCTTTCTTTAAGGGTTTAAAATTTTTGTTGTAGAGGTCTTTGGTGTCTTTGGTTAGGTTTGTTCCTAGGTATCTTATTGTTTTTGAGGCTATTGTGAGTGGGAAGGTCTCTTTGAATTCTTTCTCCAGTTGCTTGTTCTTGGTGTAAAGAAAGGCCATTGATTTTCTAAGGTTAATTTTGTATCCTGCCACTTTGCTGAAGCTGTTAATCGTTTCTAGGAGTTTTCTGGTGGAGTTTTTTGCATCTCTTAAGTAAACAATCATATCATCAGCAAATAGGGATAGTTTGACTTCCTCTTTTCCAATTAGTACTCCTTTAATATCCTTTTCTTGCCTTATTGCTCTAGCAAGTGTTTCAAGCACTATATTGAAGAGGAGTGGTGATAGGGGGCAGCCTTGCCGAGTTCCTACCTTTAAAGGGAATGTTTCCGTCATTTCCCCATTTAGGATGATATTGGCTGTGGGTTTCCTGTATATGGCTTTGATTACATTGAGGAATGATCCCTCCAATCCAATTCCTTCTAGGACTTTAAGCATGAAGGGATGCTGGATTTTGTCAAAGGCTTTTTCAGCATCAATTGCGATGATGGTGTGGTTTTTGTCTTTGATTCCGTTTATGTGTTTGATGATGTTTATTGATTTTCGTATGTTGAACCATCCCTGCATCTCTGGTATGAATCCAACTTGGTCATGATGGATGATCTTCTTGATGTGGGTCTGTATGCGATTTGCCAGTATTCTGTTTAGAATTTTGGCATCTGTGTTCATGAGGGAGATGGGTCTATAATTCTCCTTTTTGGTTGTATCTTTGCCTGGTTTTGGTAATAGAGTGATGTTGGCTTCATAGAAGGAATTTGGGAGAGTTCCCTCTGATTGTATACTTCTAAACAGTTTCAGAAATAATGGTTGTAGGTCTTTTTGAAATGTTTTATAGAATTCTGCTGTGAAACCGTCTGGGCCTGGGCTTTTTTTAGTTGGGAGGCTTCTTACTACATCCTCTATTTCTTCATATGTTATGGGTCTGTTTAAGCTGCTGGTCTCCTCTTGGCCAAGCTTTGGTGATTCCCAAGATTTCAGATATTCATCCATTTCTTCTAGATTTTCAAACTTGGTAGAATATAGGTTCTTGTAATATTCCCATATAATTTTCTTGATCTTTTCCTTGTCCGTTGTGATATTTCCCTTTTCATCACAGATTGTATTGATTTGGAGTTGTTCCTTCTTTCTTTTTGTTAACTGGGCTAGAGGTCTGTCTATCTTGTTTATTCTTTCAAAGAACCAACTTTTGGCTTCATTGATTTTTTGTATTGTTTTCTTTGTTTCTATTTCATTGATTTCTGCTCTGATTTTTGTTATTTCTTCCTGTCTGTTGCGTTTAGGGTTCATCTGTTGTTGCCTCTCAAGTGCTTTTAGCTGTAGTGTTAGATCATTCACTTGTGCTCTTTCTGTTTTTCTAATGTAGGCACCCAGGGCTATAAATTTCCCTCTTAGGACTGCTTTTAAGGTATCCCATAAGTTTTGTTGTGTTGTATTGTCATTGTCATTCAGTTCCAGGAATGTTTTTATTTCTTTCTTTATCTCTTCCTTGACCCATTCATTATTCAAGAGTGTGTTGTTTAGTCTCCATGTGTTCTTGTAGGCAGGAGGGCTTGTCCTGGTGTTGATGTTGAGCTTCATTGCACTGTGGTCTGACAGGATGCATGAAATTATTTCAATCTTTTTGTATTTGTAGAGGTTTCTTCTGTGTCCCAGGATGTGGTCGATTTTGGAGAATGTTCCGTGGGGTGCTGAGTAGAAAGTGTATTCTCTGGTATTAGGATGGAATGTTCGGTAGAGGTCTATGAGGTCCATTTGGTGTATCATATCGTTCAGTTCAGATGTCTCTCTGTTTATTTTTTGTCCTGTTGACCTATCCAAAGGACTCAGTGGGGTATTGAAATCTCCCACTATGAGTGTGCTGGGGTTAGTCTGTGACTTGTGGTCCTGGAGAATTGTCTTTATAAAGTTTGGTGCACCAGAATTTGGGGCATATATATTCATAATTGTGAAATCTTCTTGGTGGATTGTTCCTTTGATGAAAATGTAATGGCCTTCTTTGTCTCTTCTGATTTCTTTTACTTTGAAGTCTATTTTATCCGATATTAAAATAGCAACACCTGCTTTCTTTTTGGTACCATTTGCTTGGAATATTTTTTTCCATCCCTTCACTTTAAGGTGGTGCCTGTCCTTGAAGGTAAGATGTGTTTCTTGCAGACAGCATATCGATGGATTCTGTTTCCTAATCCAGTCTCCCAGTCTATGTCTTTTGATTGGGGAATTTAGTCCATTAATATTTAAGGTTATGACTGATAGGTTTGTGTTGCTTCCTTTTGCCTTATTATCCATCTGCGGTTTTGGTTTAGGTTTCTACTTCTGCAGTTATGCTTTTATTGATTTCTCTTTCTAGGTGCCTGGGGTTGGTTGCTCCTTTCTTCTGTTCTTTGAATTGCTTCAAGTATTCTCTGAAGGGTTGGTTTTCCGGACATGTATTCTTTCAAGTTGTTTATGTCATGGAAGGTTTTTCTCTCTCCTTCAACTATAATTGACATTTTTGCTGGGTATAGTAACCTGGGTTGGCATCTATTGTCCCTTAACACTGGGAATGCTTTGCTCCAGGTTCTTCTTGCTTTCATAGTTTGCGTTGAGAAGTCAGTTGTAATTCTGATAGGTTTCCCCTTATAGGTCACTTGTTGTTTTTCTCTTGTGGCTTTAAGGATTTTGTCTTTGTTTTGGGTGTCTAGCATTTTAACTATGATGTGGCGTGGAGAATTTCTTTTCTGATCTTGTCTGTTTGGAGTTCTATGTGCTTCTTGTATTGGTATTGGTTTGTCCTTTTTTAGTTTGGGGAAGTTTTCATCTATTATTCTGTTGAAGATCTGATCAATACCATTCTCTTGGGATTCTTCTCCTTCCTCTATTCCTATGATGCGGAGGTTTGATCTTTTCATAGTGTCCCACAGTTCCTGGTTGTTCCACTTTTGTGTATTTTTAAATTTTTCATAATCTTTCCTTGAGGTTTTTAGTTGTTCTGTGTTATCTTCCAGGTCTGATATTCTTTGTTCTGCTTCCTCCATTCTGCTTCTGAGGCTTTTTCCATTCCTTTCCTCTTGATTGGATGAGTGTTTGATTTCCTTTTTCATTTCCTCTTCTGATTTCTTTAGTATTTCTACTACTTTTTGGAGCTTCTCAATCTCTTCCTGTAGCTCTTTGCTTCACTGGTTGGTTTCCTTATCTTTTTCAGCATGGGATCTTTTCAATGTTTCTACTTCCTTCAGGAGTTTGTCATTCTCTCTCTATAGGTCCTTCTTGAGTTCTTCATTCTCTTTTCTTAGTTCTTTGATTTGTTCTTTATAATCTTGTAGTTCTTTAAATATGTTCCCAGTTGTGTTTCTGATATCTGTTTCCTGGGGCATCCCCAAAGGGGATGTAGGAATCTTCCATAGGGTTGGTAGAGCTTGGTGTGGGATTATCCTGCCCCTCTTCATGTTCCTGGCATATGGGCTTCTCCTTGCCTGTATTCCAGTGTGAGTCCTAAATACCTTTGCACTGTGTTGAAGGCTTGCTTTGCTTGCCTCCTTCAGATGCCTACATAATCCCAGTTGGCCAGGGTGGGGTGTGGTGGGGTGCTCTTAGCCCGCGCCCTGGTACCCACACTTCAGCAGGTCTCAGGAGAGCTCAGATCCTCATATTTGTTCTTTTGTGCCCCAGTATGTAGTCAATTTTGGAGAATGTTCCATGAGGTGCTGGGTAGAAAGTATATTCTCTGGTATTTGGGTGGAATATTCTTTGGGTGGAATATTCTGTAGATGTCTGTGAGGTCCATTTGGTGTATTGTACTGTTCAGTTCTGATGTCTCTCTATTTATTTTTTGTCCTGTTGATCTATCCAAGGGGCTCAGTGGGGTGTTGAAGTCCCCCACTATTAGTGTGTTAGGATTAATCTGTGTCCTGAGGTCCTGCAGAATTGTGTTTATAAAGTTAGGTGCACCAGAGTTTGGTGGATAGACATTTAGGATTGTGAAGTCTTCATGGTTCATTGTTCCATTGACAAGGATGTAATGGCCCTCTTTGTCTCTTCTGATTAATTTTACTTTGAGATCTATTTTGTCTGGTATTAGAATAGCCACTCCCACTTGTTTCTTGGTACCATTTGCTTGGAATATTTTTTTTTCATCCTTTCACTCTAAGGTGGTGTCTGTCCTTGAGGGTGAGATGAGTTTCTTGTAGACAGCATATAGAAGGTATTCTATTTCACTTTTCAATTGTTGTGACAAAACATTCTGACCAATTCCAACTTATGGAGGAAAGGGTTTATTTGGCTCACATCTCCTGGGTCACAGTTCATCACTGAGGGAGCCCACCATAGGAACTCAGGGCAGGAACCTGGAGGCAGGAGCTGAAGCACAGGCCATGGAGGAATGCTGCTTACTGGCTTGCTCCTCTGGCCCATGCCCAGACTACTTTTTTATACCATACACAACAACCTGCCCAGGGGTGGCACCACCCATAGTGGGCTAGGCCCTCCCACATTACTCAACAATCAAGACAGTACTCCACAGATGGGGTCACAGGCCAGTCCAATGGAGCCAATTCCCCAATTGAGGCTCCCTCAGTCCAGGTGTGTCAAGTTGACACTAAAGCTATCTAGCACAGAAGGGTTCAGATTCCTAATCCATTCTACCAGCCTATGCCCTTTGATTGTGGAGTTTAGACCATTAGTATTTAAGGTTATTATTGAGAGATGTGTGTTGCTTTCTTTTACTTTATTTTTTATTTGCATTCTTGGTCTAGGTTTATATTTACTCTGTTATGATTTTGTTGCTTTCTCTCTTTAATTGCTTACAGATAGTTGCTTCTTTCCTCTGTTCTTTGGATTGCTTCGAGGATTTTCTGAAGTGTTGGTTTCTTAGACATGTATTCTTTCATCTTGTTCATGTCATGAAAGATTCTTCTCCTTCAACTATAATTGACATTTTTTCTGGGTATAGTCATCTGGGTTGGCATCTAAAGTCATTTAGTACTGGGAATACTTTGGTCCACATTCTTCTAGCTTTCATAGTTTGCACTGAGAAGTCAGATGTGATTCTGATGGGTTTCCCCTTATACGTAACTTGTTTTTCTCTTGTGGCTTTCAGTATTTTGTCTTTGTTTTGAGCATCTAGTGTTTTAACAATTATATGGCATGGGGAGTCTCTTTTCTGGTCCTGTCTACTTGGTGTTCTATGTGTTTCTTGTATTTGTATGGGATTGTCTTTTTTCAGTTTGGGGACATTTTCTTATATTATCCTGTTGAAGATCTGGTCAATAGTGTTGTCTTGGGATTCTTCTCCTTCCTCTATCCCTATAATGTGGAGGTTTTGTCTTTTCATAGTGTCCCATATTTCCTGGTTGTTCCACCCTTGTGTTTTTTTTTTTTTTCATAATATTTACTTGAGCTTTCTAGTTGCTCCGTATTATCCTGCAGGTCTGATATTCTTTGTTCTGCTTCTTCCATTCTGCTTCTGAGGCTTTTTCCCATCCTTTCCTGGTGGTTGGATGAATTTCAATATCCTTTTTTCATTTCATCCTGTGATTTCTTTAGATTTTCCACTTCCCTCTGGAGCTTCTCATTCTCATTTTGTAGCTCCTTGGTTCATTGGTCATTTTCTCTTTTCATTTCAGCCTGGGATCTTTTCAGTGTTTCCACTTCCTTCTGGAGTTTTTCATTTTCTCCCTCTAGGTCCTTCTTGAGTTTTTCAATCTCTCCCCTTGTTCTTCTAAGGTCAGTGTCTTGGCCTCTTTCCTCAGAGATCTCATTGTAGGGATCTTCTGTAGAGTTGGTAGAGATTGGTGTGGATTTATTATGATATTTTCCCATGTTGTTTTTTCTTTGTGTCTTTGGCATGTGGATTTGTCTGTTTGTTTCTTTGAATTCTGGCACCTCAACGTTGGCTGCACAGACTATAATCACCAATGCTCCCCCTGTTAGGTCCTCTGCACCAGAGTGCCACCAGGATTGGGGGGGTTGGCACTGGGTTGCTACTTTGGCTCACGCATCAGTAGGCCCCCCAATGGTCAAGGTAGGTCCACCTTGCCTCAACGGGCACCTGTCTGGAGTCCGAGCTGGGACTTCTGGGGGCAGGTGGCAAGACCCTCAAGGGTCAAGGCAGGTCCACCTTGCCTCACCAGCTCCTCACTAATAAATGAATTTTTTTTAATAAATGAATTTTATAGGGCGAGGGGCAATGATTTACTTCAAAGAAAGGAAAAAGATTGACTCTCTCTCTCTCCAAAAAAGGGGGGAATATGTTCTGGGGATGAGATAAGCTTTAACTGTGGAAGATATTTGCATGAGCAGAATAACCATGCCAAATTTGGGTTAGCTAAGAGCTGTGGAAAGGTTCAAAGTGCTGTGTGGTGGTGAAGGGCTCGTGGGTCAGGAGATTCTCCACAGCAGAAAGTCAGGGATGTCAGGAGAAAAACACTGTGAGTAGGTTGTTTAGAAACACAGAAAACAGGGGTGGAAGTGTAGTTCAAGTGGCAGAGAGCTGGCCTGGAATGCAGGGAGCCTAGGTCACTCTGCAGTGCCAGGTACACCAGGTGTGGTGGCACGTGATGTACCCCCAACATTTAGGAGGTGCGGGGAAGGACGATCAGGACCGTGAGGTCAAGGCCAGCCTGGATATATGAGACCCAAAAAATAGAAAGGAGGAGGGGGGAGGGAGAGTGAGAGTGAGAGAAGAAAAAGAAGAGGAAAGAGAACACAAAAAGACATGCAGAAAGGAGCTTCAAGAACTGCCAAGAGCTTCCCTGGGTTATGGGACTGAGGGATGGAAGAGGTAGGATTAGCCTTCTTGACTCCTGTGTGTGTGTATGTCCACAAGCAAAGTACACATCCCTATGGGTGCACACACCGAGGCCAGAAGCTGACTTCTAGTATTCTTTTTTGTTACTGTTTTTGGAGACAAGGTCTCACTATTGTAGCTCTGGCTGGCCTGGAACTCACTATGTAAAACAAGCTGCCTCAAACTCAGAGATCTGCCTGCCTCTGCCTCCCAAGTGCTAGGAGTAAGGCCTGAACCACCACACCCAGCTGAGATTTTAAAATATAAAGAACACATATGCACATACCACATACCACACACTAAAAATCATACCAATACTGCCACTGTTGAATACATGGTTCCGTGTCAAGAACACCAAAAGTGAAAGAGGTGACATTAAGATGTGGGAGGCAATTAAAATGGCCCAGAAAGAATCAAGTCGAACAAGTACTACTGGAATACGTCAAGAAAGTAATAAAATGTTATAATTAGAGAAGAGACTGCAGTAGTGAGATTCCAGATCCAAAGTCCCAGAACACAGCGCCAGGGTCAAAGAGAGTACAAAGAGTTTTCTACAGGTGAGAGGAGGAGGTGAGTCCAGTCGCGATGGGGAAGGTTTTGAATGGGCACCCATTGCCTTCTTGGTGGCCATTTTTAACAGCAAAATCAATTTTTTAAAGTCTAGGCATGATGGATTCAATCACAGATTTTGATAAACGTAGATGATGAAGCTGTGGGGAATCATTTAAAAATAAATAAATAAATAAATAAATAAATAATAAAAATGTAAAATCCAGGGCCAGAGACACCTCAGTGGGCAAAGGCATCCACCACAGCCGATGACCAGAGTTCAATCCCAGGAGCCTACACGGTAGAAGGAGACAACTGGCTCCTACATATTGTTCTGTGATCTCTCTACACACACACACACACACACACACACACACACAAAACAGAGGGAAGGACTTGCTGGCATACTGTTACCCAGGAGCCACTCTGCCTCTAGAAACATCGAAGGAGGTAGGCAGGGCTCTGTAGACAACATTCTCCAGTATGGCACCAGGAGACATTCTGAGCTGTCAATCAAGATGCTAAGGAGAATTTGAAGGCCTTTAAGTTTGAGTAGGGTCAGAGTCTAGGACGACCTTGGGAGGGCACTGCTGAAGCTCTCTAATCCCAAAACAGTTAAAGACCCTAAAGTCCAACTGCTCAGATGTTTCAGGACTGCAGTGGTGAGGCCCAGGAGGCAGCAGCCCTACTCAGCTTTGGCAGACCAGAGGCCTTCAGGCTTAATGCCTCACACATGGCCACCAGCCAGCATCCCTCTGGCCTCCTGGCTCCTGTCACCCGGTCCCCAAACTATCACCCAGTCCCCCTCTGTGTCCCTTCCCTCAACTCCCAGGATGGGGTAGTCACTCTTATCTCCTGCCAAAGGCTGTTGAAAGCTTTCCTGCTCCATTATTTTAAGTTATTAAAGATGCTTATATCTGAAGTGGAAGTTTAAGCCTCTCAGGAAATTTCACTTCAAATGCCATATGTTGGTTCAGAATCCCCTGTGTCCTGAATCCTCAACAGGGTTTTCAAGCCTCCCAGTACCTGAGGTAAAAAAAAAAAAAAAAAGGCTGGCATTGAGGCCCTTGATATTTGAATCTATCACCTTGCTCAGCAAATAAGCCAATGCTCCTAAGTTCATGCGTGGTATCAGGTGTAATCTTCAGGGCCAGCACCCCACTGAACCAAAAAGGCTTGGAATTCAGAGACTTCAGCAAGTGCCAAAGCCCATGAGGCAAACAGCCCCGTGCTGGAAAGTCAGGCCAGCACACCAGCATGCTGGGCTCAAGACAGCCAGAAATCCAGCCAAAGCTGCAGGGGCTGCACCTGGGATGTTGCTCAAAATCACCTTCCACCTGGCCTGCAGCAGGCTATTTACCTTCCCAGAGGCTGAACAGAGCTATGAGGCATTTCAAAAATCGCAAGAGAAGTGGACTTTTTCCTTTAAAAATTATTCTCAACAGAATGCAAGTGGGCGGGGTCCAGGAAGCAAAGTTAAGGACTGGGGAGACATTCCGGAAGTGCAGGAAAGAATGCCGCTCTCAGAGTTCCAGACCGTCTGCACCTTTGACTGTCAGCCTGAGGCAGCCTAGAGACCCTAAGAAGGGAGACTAAAGAGAGATTGTGGGGCTGGAGAGATGGTCTGGCGGTTAAGAGCACCGACTACTCTTGCAGAGGAACCGGATTCGATCCCCAGCACCCACATGGCGGGCCTAGAACCGTCTGAAAACTCCAATTCCAGGGGAATCCGAGACCCTCTTCTGACCTCCGCGGCACTGCAGGACACGGGTGCACAAACCTACATGTAGACAGTACATTCATACACATAGAGAAAAATTTTTTTTTTAAAAAGAGAGATTGCCCAGATCAGATTGGCCTGGGACACGTCTGTAGGGGACTGTCTTGATTATGAACTGATGCGGAAGGCCCCGCCCACTACAGGCAGTCCATTCCCTGGTCCTGAGCTGTACACGAAAGCCAGCTGAGCTCGAGCCTGTGATGAACCAGCCCATGACTGAGCCATCAAGTGGCATTCTCCACGGTCCTGCTGTCGTGCCTTAGCTGTGAGTTTGTTCTTTGGTCATAGGAACTGCTGTGTGGAACAGCAATCAGATCTGCCCAGGCTGCCCTTAGCAGGACTGCACTGTGCCTGCTCGTAGCGAGGGAAGCTTCCTACTGCCCTGACTTCCTGGATGACAGGCTGTAGCCTGAAAACTGAAATAAATAAACCCTTTCCTCCCTAAATTGCTCTTGATCGTGGTATTTGCTGCAGCAACAGAATAAAACTGGAGCAGAAGGCAAGGAGAAGCTCGGCCCTGCTGGGACTGTGGGGTAGCAGGTTTCAGATAGCGAAGGCCCAGGATGTGGGGAGCAGGGGGACCCAGTACAGCATCCCAAAGCCCACCAGCCCCTAGTGACCCAGTTCCACCAGCTGAGCCTGGCCTCCCAGAGAGTCCACAGCCCCTCCACACTGCACCACCAGCAAGTGTTCAACATGGGAGGCTCTGGGTCTGCAGATCAAACCCCGGGATGGCAATGAGCCTCTTGGAGCGGCAGGAGTGCTCTGAACCAGATGGAAGAGGCACACAGCCCTGTCAAGGCGCTTCCACCAATGTGTGCCAGTGTCATGTGACCCTCATCGACACACTTCAAAGATTCACCTCTGGATTGCAAGGCGAACTGGTCAGAGCCACATACAGGCTGAGACATAGCAAAGCAGGACATCGGTGCCCCACGGGGTCCCTCCCAGACCTGCGCTCTAGTGCTGAGTGGCTTGAGCAGGCGTCCCCTCAGCTGCTGGGGTAAATGAGGCTAGTAAGCTGGATTTTTAAAATAATTGATTTTTTTCTAATTGACTAAAGTGATGCCAGCAGATTAAAAAATATGGCGTAATAGGAGAAACTAGAAATGGCCCATCACATGTGGGCCCTTCCTCCCACCAGCATGGGGCCAGGGGACGGGGGAGGTCAGCAAGGTGCCGCCATCAAGACTTGCTTTTTAAAGCCGTGGGTTTCTGTTTCCTTCCTCTGTCTCATTTTGATTAAAATAATACCAGGCTTCCACCACACCAGCCGTCTAGACAGTCATTTCCTTATCTTTGGCTTTCAGAAAACACAAGGCATGACTCATTTGTGTGTGTAAGCAGGTGTAAGTGTGCATGGTGTATGGGTGTATGTGTGAGTGCACATGTGTGTTTATGTGGTATGTGTGTATATGTATGTCAGTCTTGGTATATGTGTCAGTGTGTGTACATATGTGTGTATAAGTGTGTGTGGTGTGTACTAGTAGGTATGTGTGGTATATGTGTGTGTGGTGTATGTGTGTGTATCATATGTGTGTGGTGTGTAGTAGTAGGTATGTGTGGTATATGTATGTGTGTGGTGTATGTGTGTGTATCATGTGTGTATGGTGTGTTCTAGTAGGTATGTGTGGTATATGTGTGTGATGTGTGTGGTGTGTATGTGTGTGATGTATGTGAATGTGTGTATGGGTATATGTGTACACATGTGTATATATGTGTGTAAGTAGATGTGAGTGTATGTATGGATTGAATGTATGTGTATGTTTCTATGTGAGTGTGTAATATATATATATATATATATATATATATATATATATATACAATAAAATAAAACAAAGCAAACTGAAGGGGAGTGTGCTCTAGAAGAACTACTTGAACCTGATCCATGTGTGTCATTTTGGGGAGAAGCTGACCCCTTTCCCTTGCTGGGCATCTGCATTTTTGCAAGCAAGTAGACTGGGCAGGGCCTGTGAGCTGGTCAGCACGTGCACAGAGTTCAGGTGGAAAAGCCCACAGAGGACCTCCACATGTAGCTGACTCTGCAGAACCTGGCTGGGCCACCCTTCACACAGTGGGAACACAGCGGGTGGTATGGCCCACCATGGAGCACAGCAGGCCTCAGGCCACCCCTCTCCGGGTCCTTTCCTTCTCTGAAAGCCCCTCTCTCCAGCTGGCTGGTGGCTTCCTCACCCTCCTCTCAACCAGAGAAAGACCATGCATAGACCTCTGGCCCTCTGGGGCATCCATGGAGATCCAGCCCCTGGACTGGGCCAGTTGTCTGGGCCAGTGGAACCCCTTGAGGGCCACTTGTCTATAGCCTGGATGAGAGAACTGCTAAGACAACAGCCCTCCAGTAGGCAGTGAAACCTAAGACACAGCAAGAGCCCATAGCTGTGCCAGAGCAGGGTAGAGCCTGCATGTGGCGGCCTTCTAATGGAGAAAGGAAGCTCAGCCAGGGAGGAGGCTGCAGCAGCCTGGCTGCTTTACTCCCAAGGCTCACTTAAGCTTCCAGCACAGGCTGGTTTTATCCAGGGGTTATAACCTTGCACATCATGTACCTTCCTGTTCATCATGAGCAGTAGCCTGGCTTTCTCTGCTGGAACAGCCAGGTCTCCCAGTTGATTGAGGAACAGTGTCTGAAACCCAGGACTCACCCACGTGCTTTCGGGCACATCCACCCTGGCAGTAAAAGCCAACCAGAAAGTACAATAACTAAAGACCCCGGGCACTCCACAGATGGGTCTGCCTCTCTCCACTAGTGAGGAGCCTCTGCTGAGGCCTCAGCTGTGGACAGGGAGCGTGGAGCAGGTGAAGAAGAGGCGACACATCAGCCATGCCATAGAACACACGTGTCCTTCATGTGCAAAGAGATGCTGCAAATTAGAAGTCAATGACAAAAAATGAAAAATAAGAAAGCTTTATGACCTCCCCAAAATAGAAATACTAGCCTAAGATTCTTGGACATATTGTTTAAAGATTAGTATTATTATTAATTTTCTTGGGAATAATAAAAAATGAATAACCTGATTCTATACCACATAGCTAAACCAGTTTTTAAAAGTGTCTTTCTTTTCTGTTGCTGTGATAAAACATTTACCTAAAAGCAACTTGGGGGGGGTTTATTTCATCTTTTCCAATTGACAGTTCATCACTTAAGGAGCTCAAGGTAGGAACTCAGGGCAGGAACCTGGAGGCAGGAGCTGGAGCACAGGTCTCGGAGGAATGCTGCTCACTGGCTTGCTCCCCTGGCCCATGCTCAGCCTGCTTTCTTACACAACTCAGCACCACCTGCCCATGGGTGGCTCCACCCACAGTGGGTTGGGCCCTCCCACATCACTCAACAATCAAGAAAATGCCCCACAGGCCAGTCCAATGGACGCAATTCCCCAACTGAGGTTCCCTCTTCCCAGGTGTGGCTAGTTGACAACTGAAGCACACACAAAAATCATATGCATGAATATGTGTGGATGAGACAGTGTATGTGTGCTACATATATGTAGCATTGGTATGTGTATATGTTTGTATGTATTGTGTATATATATTTATGTTATATGTGATGCGATGTGTGTGCATTTTGGGTGTGAGGTACACGTGGTGCATGTAGTGTATGTGAATATTGAATGAGTGAATGAGACTATATGTATGTGTGCTGGGAGGGAACAGTATTTTCTAGGTGGTTGGTTCCAGAACCCCACACACACTGAAACATGAAATGCTCGTCTCCCCAGAATAACATGGCACAATATTTGCACATCGCTTATACACTCCTTCCTGCAGACTTGGACCTATTTCCAAATGACTTTTAACCCCTTCCTCCACACAGGTGTGTAAACGGTTGTCGCACTGCTGTTCAGAGTGATGACAAGGGAAGCCTGTGCACATTTGGAACAGGCATAATTTCAAAAAATAGATTCTCAACCCCTTATTGGTCAAATCCCATGATTGGTTTCATGATGACATTTTTGTTCAAGCATATAATGCACTTTGACCAGATTGAGTTCCCATTCTGTCCTGTCCCGTTCCTGTCCTCTTCTTCCCAAACAGTCTCCTCTACTTTCATTTTCATGCCGTATATGTATTTCTTTATATTTATATATTCTACATAAGAGAGAAAGGTGACATTGAGGTATTCATCTTTCAAATGACATAATTTTGCTCTTTTCACTGAGAAGCAAAACACAAAATTATCATACCATACATATTTATATTTGGAGTTACATTTTAATTTTTGTATTTTTTTTTTTGGTCTTTTCAAGACAGGGTCTCCCTGTAGCCCCAGCTGTCCTGGAACTCACTCTGTAGATCAGGCTGGCCTTAAACTCACAAAGATCTACCTGCCTCTGTCTCCCAAGTGCTAGGATTAAAGGCGTGTGCCACCACGCCCAGCTACATTTTAATTTTTTTAAACCAATGTCAAAGCAGTGGTCTTCTTGGAAAGTACACTATGTCAGGATGACTGTTTGGAGCCAAAAATCCCAGCCAAGCGAAACACTCAGGAAGAAATAGAAGAAGGTGTTCCTTTCAAAAGCACCAGGCCGGGATGGTTCTACGGGGGCTTCCTGTCAAGCTGTTAGAGGACAGATAGGCTCGGTTTTACATAAATGATCCTTGACCACCCAAAGTCCGGGAAAGTTCTAAAGTCTTTCCACAAAGCAAGCACAGCATTTCTAAAATAATAAATACCACATCATAGCAAAGCATGAGCGGGAGGCCTGTCTCACTTGCGAGCATCAGTTCCTATCAAGATGAGAGTAGCCGGGGTAATTTTCTTAGTGGATTTCAGCAATTGAACCCAGGAGGGAGAAAGTGAGAGCACAGTCATTTTGCAGCCGCTCGTGAAATCATGGATCTAACCCTGCCCACACCACTTGACGTCATGAGAAGCCACCAGAGTGGGTGCCTGAGACTGGGGAAGGCGCAGAACCCATGCAGTCCTGGCAACGGGCCACCCACAGTCAGTCTGCACCCTCCAGCACTTTGGCAATTGGCCAGGCTGGGAAGACAAACCTTTTTTGACTTCTTTGCCTTCTGACTCTAAGAGACTATAGGTACTGAGAGACCCTGAATGTGATCACGGTTGAGAGAAATGAGAAACTGAGGAGGGCTTTGAAAAGCTGACATCCTGAAACTCTTAAAGCATTTTACAACTTCCCCAAAGTCAAGTTAACAACAGACCTAGATTTTAAAACTAGAGCTTTGTTTCATTCAAGTTTCCTCAATAAGGCGTTACTTGAGGCTTTTCAGTTTACTATAAACTTAATAATCCTGGATTCTTTTTTACTTTCTGTAATGAGAATTATGAGATCAAAAGACAAACTGTATTCATAATTTTTGTGAATTTGATGTTTTAGTTACAGATCTTTAAATCCCATTTTTCTAAAGAAGCCACATTTGCTTTACAAACCCTAGGTTTGTAGGAAAAACAAACAAGAAAACAGAATGTTTACAGCATGTGCACAGGCAGCAGTGGTCACGGCTGTGACCACGGAAAGTCTGAGCGAGGACCCTTGCCAGTGCGTACTCACGCACATCTGAAGGCGTTTACTTTAAAGTTTTCCCCAAAGTTGTCTCCTACTAGTTGATATTTTCAACATGTCTGTTTGAGCTTTTGCAGTTGGATCTCAGTATTGTGTAGGAACTGACGGAGGAGAATTTGAGGTGAATTCACTAACTGTTGAGGTGTTCCATGTGTCCTTGTTTTCTGAGACCTCCTTGCTTGGTGAGTGTATGGAAAACACAGCTCATCTTTCCACCTGGTGCCTGGCATGATGCGGCCTGCTGATACCGAGAAGATGCCAGAAAAGGCCTGTTTCTTGCATTTTTTTGAAACACTGTTCAGGCACTTGGCTGGGGGGTGGCACCTAGAAGATGACTCCACAGAGTTTGTCCCCGAAGCCAGCCGTGATCTTCTTCCACACCCACACCAGGACAAGGCTTTCTCTAAGGGTAAACCTGTTTGGTCAAGTTCATGAAGGAAGCAAAAAACATCCTGGGCAGCTCTGGAGAGAACCCAGAACTCTGGAGGAGAGAATACACACTCTTTTTCTACCTGTCTTAGACTCATGGCTGTGAATTAGCTCTCCATGAGTAGACAGAAGTGGCCCAGACTTTCACACGCTAAAAATCAGTGTCTGGGACATGCAGAAGATGGATTAATGGAATTTTCTGGAAATATGGAGCTACTCAAGAAACTCTTCAATTTCATATTTAAAATATTTACATTTACGGAGGCTACAGAGAGGGTTCAGTTGTTAAGAACACTTGCTGTTCTTCCAAATGACCCACATTTGTTTCCCAGCACCCAGATGGTGGCTAACAGCCATCTGTAACTCCAGTTCCAGGGATCTAATGCCCTCTTCTGTCTTCTGTGGGCATTGGACTTATGTGCTACACTTACATGCAAGCGATACACTCATAAAATAAAAATAATATATAAAAATGCAGAAATAAATATTGAAGTTTAGGGTGGCCAAGATGGCTCAACGGGTAAAGGTATTTGGAACAAGCTGACAACCTATGTTTGTTGCCTACATTCCAAATGGTAGGAGAGAACCAGGTGTCCCCCTCGTGTACTACAGGTGTCCCCTGACCTCCACATGCATGTCCCCTCCCATACCTGACCAAGATAAATGCAATTTTATACACTTTTAAATTTTAAGTTTACTTCTCTGCCCTGATTTATAACGGAACAGTCACCAAAGCTGTGGCAGCCATCTTCCCTGAGAAAGCTGAGATAGGGTAGACCCGTTTCCAAGGTGCCACACGGTAGCTACAGCGAGAGCAGGCACCAACTAAATGCGTCAGAGTTTCCTTTCTCCTGAGTGAATCCTCCAGACCAACTTCGTTCTTTGTGCTTTCCTTCTTCTTTCTCTAAACAAGTAAAACATGCTGACATTTTTCTCCACTTTAAAGGGTTTTCAACATCCAATGTCACATAATTTCAAGACGTCTTGTGCCTGAACTGATTAGATTACTCTTTCCACAGACAAAAGGCTCAGAGTAGAGATGAAACAGAAGGAATGCTACTGTAACAAGAGGAAAGCAGGTGTGGCAGCTCATGCCTACAATCCCAGCATTCAAGAGGCTGGGGCAGAAGGATCACCAAGATCAGGCCTCATAGTAAGTTCAAGGGTAGCCTGGGCTACATAGAAAAACCCGTCTCAAAAGTAAAACAACAAATGTACTAAAAGATCACGAAGGTCCCTAAGCCTGAGCCGTGACGTGCAGCTGGGGCCAGCACCCTGGCTGCTTTTCTTCTCAGGAAATTCTGACATCTTATGTCTCTTTTTTTTTGGACTAGCAGAGAAGAAAGTCTGCCTCCTGTGAGATCAGAGGGAAGGGCTGACTGACTCCTGGTTCACTGGGCTCTCTACAAAGAGCCAGAGGAGTCCTTCCTACTGGTGGGGATGGAAATGTGGCTTCTCTTGCTTACCAGCATGGCCATGCAGTTCCCCTCCCCCTCTGGCTGTTCTTCCACCCCTGTGAAGACAGAGCTTGGCCTAACGATCCCCTCAGACCAACAGAGCCTGCTGTCTCCAGGCTGCAGTTGTGGTTGCATGGTCCAATGCCCTCTTCAGCTTCAAGATACACAAGAGTCTGTCTCCTCATACGAATAGACATATGACTGACATGGCAGTCAAAGCCTGTAGCCAGCACTGCCAGGTGCCACCCAGGGCAGTCCTCAGATGCAGGTGCCGGGTCCTCTGTGTCTCCTGAACCATGACCCCTGGCTCTTTCGATGCTAGTCTCCATTTCTCAGATGAAGACAGCGGGGGAGGGAACCTGCCTCCAGCCTGGTGCCAACCAGACAGCACCTCCCCTCGAGCAGAAGAGAGCTTGCTGAGGAACAAGGGCCCAAGACGTGGACCCCACATGTGTTAAATGTCACCTGGTAGAGCCTGGAACTCCCAAAGAGCTGGCCTTGCCTCAGCAGATGTGACGCACCGCAGTGCCTACCACACACAAGCCACTCTAGGGAAGAGAGCCATCCACGTCGTCCCCTCGCGCAACGCTGTCACCTCAATTTTCATGGCTGTCCTCTTCCATGGGAGGTCGGCCCTCTGAAGGCGGAGACTTTTCAAAGGCAGCTGCACCGCACCAGCTGCAGCTGGTTTAGCTTCTCAGTCCAGCGCTGCCCGGAGTCATATCCACTTACACCCACACATGACTGTGCCATGTGCAAATGCGAACTGGAAGGACAAAAGGTGGCTCAGAGCAAGCGAGGCATGCAAAGCCTCTGCACCTCCAAAATCCAGAGCACGGCCTTGGTTCCAAGTCAGTTCTCTCCTGCCTCTGACACACTGGTATGTCCTTGTCCCTGGGATAATGCCAGGCCCCTGTCTCACAGGATCAGTGAGGGCCCCATGTGAGGTTTTATATGACTTCAGGAATTGCAGATTGCACCACAAAAAAGGTCATTTGAGGCATCTTTTCATTGTTTTCTGTTGATCCATTTAAATACATTTGGAAGCTTCATGAGAGACCATGGAGTCCCCGACCTAGGGAGTCAGCGGGGAAAAGAAAGGCCAGACATTACAGGGTCTCCAGAGTTGCTGAGCGCCCCCGCCCAAGGCCAAACATAGAAGACAAGGTGGAAGTCACAGCAGGAATGTTCAAGTGCCAGGCAGGGGGGCTGGAGAGATGGCCTAGCGGTTAAGAGCGCCGACCACTCTTACAGAGGACCCGGGTTCGATCCCCAGCACCCACATGGCGGCCGAGAACCGTCTGAAACTCCAATCCAGGAGAACTCCAGTTCCAGGGGAATCCGACACCCTCTTCTGACCTCCGCAGCATTGCACGACACGGGTGCACAGACTTGCATGCAGACAGTACATTCATACACATACGGAAATAAATAAAAGTAATAAAAAAAAAAATTCAAGTGCCAGGCAGAACTCTGGGACACAGGCGGCCTCTCATGCAGATGTGTCAGTCCATGCAAACTCGATATGAACGCACGAGTGCAGCGTGTACCCCGCTTTCTCCTTCCTCATACAGCTACACAGACCTGATGTCCTAGGAGGTGCTTAGGATAGCTGTTGTCCGACAGCTCAGCTGCCTGAGCAAAGGGTCACTGGCCAGGCGTAAAATGGTGGTGTCTGGGGAGCACGCTTGCACTCTAGTGTCCTTAGACTTATGCTGCGATCAAGTATGCGCAGAGCTTCCCAAGGCCATTGGGACCACTCCCCCACCTGCCTTAGGGCACCTCTGTTCTTCAGCTCTCAGTGGCAAGGTATGCACCTTCCTCCTCAAGACCCCCATTCCTACTCTCCAGTGGGTTTTGTAGATGGCCCTGGGGCCTCCAGCTGGTAGAAACAACCATTCTCCAGACCTGGCCACCCAACTCCCAGCAGTTCCATTCTCTGGCCTGAGTCCTTGGTCCTGGTGTCCGCGGACCTTCTGGCAGCCCCTGCACATAGCCCTCCACATGTCCCTTGTCTGCACTGACCTGCTGGTGATATGTGGCTCTCAGACTGCTCTGCAGCCATCTGTGATGCCAGGACCCCTCCTGCCATCTTCTGCATCCAGGGCCCATGTAACCACCTGGCTGTCCTCACTACCCCAGGAGCTGCCTATCTTGGTCGGAGCCCCTGGCCACTATGATTGCTTGTCTTCTGGTGTAGGCGCCCTGTAGGGTCCTTGAGGTCCCCTTCAACCCCTTATCTCCAGAGTGACAGGAACTTAGGCAATCCCCTTTCAAATGTGAAAAACATGTATCACCTATCATCAATCAGAATAGCTCAGATGCACAGGGACAGCTCCATCAGGGGACACACAGGCCGTCAGCAAGGCCACCATGGGCAAGGCCACACTGTCTGCCTCAGTCAACTTGTTACTATAGCAGCCCTTTT
The DNA here is from genome assembly GCA_009823505.1 of Rhizomys pruinosus. Taxonomy (NCBI): domain Eukaryota; kingdom Metazoa; phylum Chordata; class Mammalia; order Rodentia; family Spalacidae; genus Rhizomys; species Rhizomys pruinosus. Next base: position 303,778 of record VZQC01014993.1, read on the forward strand.
CCACTCACCCCCAAGCACACACCTGACCCACCCAGGACACCCTCCAGCCCACCTCCCCACCCTAGCATATACTCCCATCCACCCTCAGCCCACTCCCCAGCCCCAGCATACCCCACATCCCTCCCCTAACTTACCCCCAAATCCATCCCCCAGTACCCCCCCAGCACACTCCTCCAGCCCCACCCACACCCATCCTAGGTTGAAGGCAATGTGATCATTATCTTCTCTGAGCTAAGGTTACTGTGGCTGCCACAGCTCTGGCCACACGACTCTCCAGAGCGTCTCACACCATGGCAGTTCACTTCTCCGAAGTCAGCAAGGTGTCTCCTCCACTTCTCTGATATGACAGGGTCTCATGTGACAAAACAAAAGGACATCCCAACCCCAGAGCTGTCAGAAGCCAGGGGCACATAACCCCTGCCCCAGTGAAAGGGCCCCAAGAGTACTGGGTACCAAGAAGTGATACCAGTGGGAGCCCTGAGGTGTGGCGTGTCTTCCACAGTCGGCTCGGGGCGGCTTCATGGATGTTCAGCTTGTTTCTTCCTGTGGGATGCTGGGCATGCCAGCTCTCGAAGGCCACAGAACTGACTGACATGCTGGAGCAGAGGAGGGTGAGGAGGCAGCTGGCTCATCCCCTACATGAGGGGACTGAGGCCAGGGGATCACAAGTCTCTCACAGAGGCAGCCTGTCTGAAGCCAACCAACAGGCTGGCCTGGCCTTTCTTGTCATCCGTGTTGTCATCTTGGACCTTTTCTGCCCCAGCAAGTTGCCCACCTCCAAATCCTGCCGCTTTGCTTTCTGGGCGATCTCAGCAGCTGCAGGTTTTACTGGGGCCAGTGTTCAGATCGCCCCATCTTTGGCTGCTTCTGTATTGATAAAACAGTTGCAGAGCTCCCAGGTGGGAGACTCCCAGCCCTGCTTTACAAGGGAACGACGCAGGTAGTGGAAAGTCTAACAGGAAATAGCAATCTCCTTCTTCAGCATCATATAATAACTTAAACATCCCTCTGGGATACTCAGAGTTTGCATGAGGGAGGGAAAGTCACTCATACACTGAGCAAGAGCCCAGAAACAGCAAGTCCACTGACTGTTCCTGCTGCTGAGCAGACGTCCACACTGTCCCCACCCTTGGTCACCACAGCCATGGCTGCATCCTTGTCCTCTGGATGCTGTTTACACTTGTGAGCTCCAAGTAAGTCATGGACCACCACGTGGGAGTCAGCAGGTGATTGTCCTCCAGTCGTCAACGTCAGCACAGATTACAGCAGCGGCTCCGTGGGTGATGGAGTCCTGACTCAGTGGTGGGGCCCGAGAGCCACTGGGACCAGCAGCAATCTTCTTCTATTTCATGTTGGTCTTTTCAGAAGAGCAGACCAAGACAGACACCCCTAAGTGAACAGGAGACAGACACCGTCCTTTCAGGTGGGGACGGAAATCTTCAGGTGCCTAAGTTAGATGTGTTTCAGTTAAAGTGAATTCTGTGACCCTCTTCAACTCTCAGCCCAGAACCTCATAAAGAGTCTTCTGGCAACTTCTGGCGGGTGTTTGCTGCATGCCCCGCCCCCTGCCCGCACTCAAGGACATCTGTTAGGAAAGCAGATTACTCTGGACTGATGCTTTCCCAGATGAGTGGGACGTGCCCCACAGGCTGAAAGACATCGAGCATGTGTTTGGGGCGCAGAAGACAGATGTCAAGCACTCTCGCCCAGCGCATGGGCCTCTGACGCACATGGACAGCGGAGCTGCTCTGACTCACCAGGGGGTGCGTGCGGGGCCGCCTGCTGACCTCTGCCATCCGGGCCCTACAGAGTGTGAAATTTCAATTTCTACATCAGAGCTTTCTGTTTGTCTGGAGAAAAAAAAAAATTCAAGAACTAAGTTGATGCTTTCCAGGTCAGAGCTGCAGCTGAGGGAGCAGAGGGAAGAAGAAAGAGGAATAATTTCTACCAGGCCACACTGAGCTTGCAAGTTACGCCTGTAAATACATCCTCTCCAGCCTCCCCACTTCCAAAAGACCCCATTCTGCAATCCTTGTATTACTCAATCACTGGGGGTTCACCAAAACTCGAAGTCAGGCTCCTGTCAGCCGTCTTTGTGGCAGGACAAGATCAGAGCCTCAAGGCCAGGACAGAATGCAGCGCACAGAGGCAGAGTGACTGGCCTGTGTGTTACCCGGGTACAGCACTAGCAGGAGCCTCCTTCCACGTGGCTCCAGGGTCCTGCCTGCTCACCCCTCTCAAGGACCCCCCACCATGCCTGCTCTCAGTGTGTGCCATCTTGGTACAAAGAAACTCTTCCATCCAAACAGAATCAATCAATAAGAAAAGCCAGGTGTATAACTAAACTCTCTGCTCTGGGGTAAGATCTTTTTTGGTTTGTTTGGGGGCTTTTTCGTTTTTGAAACAGGGTCTCCCTATAGCCTCAGCTATCTTGGAACTCTCTGGAACTCTCTATGTAGACAAAGCTGACCTTAATCTCACAGAGATCTCCCTGCCTCTGCTTCCCAAGTGCTGAGATTAAAGGTATACACCACCACACCTAGCTTTGGGGTAATAAATGTCCTATCTATTCCATGAGATGGATTGTTTGCTTCATACATGTGTGACTGCACAGAGAGAGAGAGAGAGAGAGAGAGAGAGAGAGAGAGAGAGAGAGAGAGCTCAGTACAGCCCCTAGTGGGAGGAAACAGATCAAGTCAAGAAACCTGTCCCCTCGGTGCAGGGATGACCGGGGCTGCCTCACTCTGGTCATATCAACCAATCTCACAGAGCTCTTTCCTGTTCACCATCATAAATTCTGATGCTTCAAAGTCACTTGTCTACCCCAGAAGGTGACGTCTGAGAGGCCTCCAGGAATTCTAAATGTTCATGATCTATTATTGGAGGAGCTCAAGTTCACTGGCAGCCAGGCCTGTCCCTTAGAGATCTTTGTAAGGCACAGTCCATCCACAAGTGCAGATTGGAGCACCGGAGCCCTGACAACAGCTGGTGATTCAGCACTAACATGGATGGCTGAGACACAGGGGCTGTGGACTCCTGAGGCCTGGGCACTGACGGGAGAGTGGGAAGGAGCCCAGGGTCCCTGGGGCAAGAAGCGGGAGGTAACTTCACTGGAGCACTGGTCACTGTAGCATCCAACTTTCCTAGCCTGGTTTCAGGTCTGAGCCGCTCAGAGTGGAGAATGCTGGGTTTTCACACACACAGTGGGGACTGAGATGTGCTTGTATTTTACATACTGTGCTCATTTGTAGAAAGCTTACTCTGTAATGAGCAGGTACCATGCAGCCCTGCTAAGGGAAGGAGAACACAGTACACGCTTGCGGCCACTGTAGGGAACTGGCCTCTCAACACAGAGACCAGCCAGCTACTTCCGTAGCCCAGCCTGATAGCTACTTCCAACTCAGGCCCTTAGCCTGGGACAACGAGACACTCTTGGCCTTGATCTCCCACCTGCCCAGAGACTGCTGGCCCCTGGACAGGAATTTCAGGCTGATGGCTGATGGCCTACCTTCAGCCTATGTCCACTCACAATTCACTTCACCACACCAGCTATCTAGGTTGGTGGTTCAATGACCCCTTTCCAACCCACTGGCCACCTGAATGAAATGCAGGCTTGCTTTGGCCTGTATGTGTGCAAAAAAATAATAATGACGGCTGGGAATTCTGTAATGATGGTAATGGAAAATTCTATTTATTGCCCCTACAGCCTGCTTTCATAAGCCAAATGCTGTCAGCTCCCAGAGCCAATAACAGGCCCCCAGCTCCACGCCACTGCACACCGCTGCCCCACCTGGCATCACGCACCTAGGCCATGTTGTCTGCTCCTTCTTGGGGCAGGGTCAGAGAAATCCCCTGACTCTCATCCACATGGCGCCCTGAGGGGTGCTAGCTGAGAACTAGCCCCCAATTCAAACTGGATCTTCCTACACTCACTGCTACCCAGGAGGTGAAGATTCAGAAAACAAGAACCTGAGGTGGGTTAGTCAGAAGCTGTGGGCCCCCAGTAACTAGAGTGTGGGAAATTCCAGACTTTTAAGAAGTATTAGGCTTTGCCAATATCTAAATACTGATTGAGAGATACATATGTAAAATATTTACAAAAATGAATAAACCTGAGAAAAACCTGTGTTAACAGATTCTGAGAGGGAGGGCTTGGCTGACTTGGAAAAGTGCATCTGGAGAGGAGGGAGAGCCCAGAGAGGACAAGACGGCCAGGCCTTTCTTTGGACGAGCAGATTATGGCTGCTCTTTGGATAGCACTGGAAACACAAACTGCAGCCACATCACACAAATACACCCCACAGACTGTACAGCACAAACACACATACCCACCACTTACCATATCAACTTACATGCATTGCAAACATACCATATACATAAGCATGTAACACCCACACCACAAACCCTCACGTACATACCACACACCACACACACCACACACAAATACTACACAACAGAAACACACCATGTACATAGATGTCTGCAACCACATGCCACACCCCACACTTTATATACACCGTACACACTGTACTACATATGCCTTACATAGTAAGTACACATACCATGCAGTCATTCCTTCTCTCCCTCCCTCCATACATAAGGAAGCTAAGAAGTAGCTGGAAGTTGGGACCCAGGCCCAGCAGCTTCTCTGTGAATAGAAAGAAGAGCTTCTCCACCAGGCTCCATGTGAAATAGTCCTGTGGTGGCAGGAAACTAGGAAACACTTGGTTCTCTGTCCATTCAGGAGCACTGTCCTGGCCACTCAGGGCTCCTCCCTGCCCTAGGACAGGCTCCTCCATCCCCATGCCTGGGAACTCCTCCCTGCCCTAGGACAGGCTCCTCCATCTCCATGCCTGGGAACTCCTCCCTGCCCTAGGACAGGCTCCTCCATCTCCATGCCTGGGAACTCCTCCCTGCCCTAGGACAGGCTCCTCCATCCCCATGCCTGGGAACTCCTCCCTGCCCTAGGACAGGCTCCTCCATCCCCATGCCTGGGAACTCCTCCCTGCCCTAGGACAGGCTCCTCCATCCCCATGCTTGGGAACTCCTCCCTGCCTTAGGACAGGCTCCTCCATCCCCATGCCTGGGAACTCCTCCCTGCCCTAGGACAGGCTCCTCCATCCCCATGCCTGGGAACTCCTCCCTGCCCAAACACAGGCTCCTCCATCCCCATGTCTGGGAACTCCTCCCTACCCAAACAGGCTCCTCCATCCCCATGTCTGGGAACTCCTCCCTGCCCCAGGACAGGCTCCTCCATCCCCATGCCTGGGAACTCCTCCCTGCCCTAGGACAGTCTCCTCCATCCCCATGTCTGGGAACTCCTCCCTGCCCTAGGACAGGCTCCTCCATCCCCATGTCTGCACCTCTAAGGAGTAGCTCAGTGCCTCCAGCAATGCCGTCTTTGCCTGTACTGAACCTGGCTCTCCCAGGTCACCTTGGTAGCTGGGTACCACATGCCCTGGAATTGCATGCTTCACAGTGTAGCTAGTGCCCAGAAAGGCCAACTGCTCTGACGTTGAGACCCAGGCTTCCTGCTTCAGGCAGTGGCCAAGCTAGGCCTGAGCACTTACTGGGTTGCATTAAACTCTAATTCTACAGTGCACTGGCTGTGGCAGCGCCTCTCAAATACCTGGACAAGGTACCATGGGAGCCAGTCATTGTGCTGTGAAGGATGTCTTGCCCAAAACCCCACCAGCACTCCACCAGTAGTGCCATCGCTTCCTATAGACACTGCTAAGCATTCCACAAACGGGGGTGTCTCCCAGGCCATTAACACCAGCTCAAAAGATAATTGAAAGGTGGGGGACATGTGCCCAGGCCCTGGAGGGTCTTAGCTATACAATTGCCCAGACTGCCATGGCCTATGTTCAGAAGAAGCTGAGTCTCCAGCTGGTTCTTGCCACCTCAGCCCCTCCTTGTGAACCAGTCCTGCTCAGTGTCACCTCCTTTAAGTCAGTAGTGCTTCTGCCAGAACTCAACAAGATCGTGCCTCATGGCAAACCAAGTAAACACCTTCCCTGGGCCTGAGGGCTCCATATTTGATGAGTAAACTGAGCAGCCAGAAGAGGGCTCAAGGGCAGACCCAGTGGGCAGTGTGGGTGCTGTGGGGACACTGGGTGAGGGAGCCACAGAGCCAGGGCTTTCCCTGGGCCCCACCATCACCACATCAAAGTTGTAGCATGTCTGTGTTTAGCTCTTGTGATAACCTACTGGACAGGAATTACTGTCTCCACCTTGCAGAGTTGGGATGGAGATGCAGACCTCATTGCCTCTCTAGTCTCACTATGGGGAAGTCTCTGCTGGAGTCCAGGTCTGCCTGCTTTGAAATGTCCTGTTCTCCCCGCAGCTGACCACAGGCAACCCAAGGACAGGTGGCAGGGGTGGGGAGAAAGCTGACTCACTGGCCAGAGGGTCCTCCATGCAGTGAGGAGGGGCATCTCTGATGGACCCCTAAGGAGGGCTGCACAAACAAATCCAGGAAACCCTGTCGTATTCCCACTCCAGGTCCAAAGAGAACAAGACAGATCACTCGCAGCTGGAGGGGGTACGTATCTCCCAAATTTCCCAGAAGATGCCATGACTTAGCTTTAAGCTGGGCTGAGCTCTTCCAGGGAAGACTAGATCTCCCTCCCCTGCAGCAGCCTTCCCTGGCAGCCTGCTCCACTCTGGCTGCACTCTGTGACTTTCACTGTGATGTCTACACAGAGGCTGTCAGCTACAACTTCCTCACCTCCTCATCAGCACCTGACAGGTGGCATCCCGCCTCCCAGCATTAGTTCTGATGACGTCTGCAGAGCTGCACAGGTGGCATGCACAAGATCAGCACACTCTGCCCACCCGGAGGCTCTTCCCAGCACATGTCAGGTCCATATGGAATCTAAGTCCAGCAGAAGCTGTTACCACGCTAGCCTATCCACGAGAGTTTCTAAGGAACAGAGATTCTAATACTTTGATCTTCCAATAAACCTTCAATTAAAAATAAGCACTTGGGGGCTGGAGACCTCAAGCTCAAGGCTCAAGGTCAAATCCAAAAAGACAAAACTAAGAGCTTGGGTGAGGAAGATGGTTCAGCGTCTAAAGCATTTGCCACATCAAGAAGGAAGCCCTGAGTTCAGAGCCCCAGAACTCAGTTAAAGCTGGATGCAGTGGCACGGATCTGTAATTCCAGTCCTCCTACACTGAGATGGAGGATGGAGAGCAGAGACTCCCCAGAGACTCAAGGGCCAGCTAGGCTTCCGTGCACAACAGCAAATAAAAGACACCCTGCCTCAAACCAGATGGAAAGCGATCACACCTGTGATTGTCCTCTGACCAATACACACCATGGCATGCACATGTCTTTGCATTCACATATACAAACACATCATATACAAAAGTGGTAAAGATTTTTTTTTTGAAGATAGGCACTTAGGAGCCACCCTGCCATTCATCCCCTGTGTGGCCACTGGCAATCCAATTAAATTCTCTGGCTCCCAGAGCCCGAATCCAAACATCAGCTCCCACAGTCCCCACCAGCTGTTACATACCATGTTTTTGTAACACTTTGAACACACAGCCTAGGTTATAATTAAAATAAATGTGAATATCTAGGAACAGTTGGATATGTCTCTGTTCTTGGCAGCTCTCAGGTAGCTTTCCACCACTGTAGCTCAGTCCTTGAGCTCTTACTACTACCTGGCCACGGTCTGGACAGCTAAGTCCTTCCCATACGCCTCCCTTCATCTCTAAGAGAAGGTGAACAGGACCCAGAGCCATTGCACCTGAAGGCAAGGTATCACCAGCAGTGACTATCCATTGTCCTGCTGTGCTAGCTAATCTGAGCTGTCAAGTTGGTTTTAGTGCAGGCATTTATCACAGTGGCAGAAAGCCAGTTAGAATACCTGTGTACTCTTAAGGAACAGAGCCCTGCTGGGCTGAGATACTTCCTGGCCACCAAGACCTCTGTATTCCAGATGACCGGGACCCTGAACTATGAAATTAGCAACCCTCACAGCCCCACCATTCAGAACATAGCCGCCCTGGAGACCAGAGAGGTGCTGGGCCTGAATAATGTTTAGGAACTGCTCAGCCGGAAGTATCTGCAGTGGACAGGTTATAAATAGCTCTTCATTCGCTGTAGAGGCTTTCCTGAACAGGACATAGATCCTGGGAAGCTGTGTGTCACTGGTCTAAGAGGCCCTTCCAAGTCCTCTCTGAAGGTCAGGCTGTCCTCCTCCCTAGCCCCAGGGGATCTGTTTCCAGAAAATCTTGAGCTGTGAATCCCTAACACCGGCCATCCTGCACTCTCAGATGGTTACACCAAACAACTTCTTAGGAAGCTGTGGGCGAGCTTGCTGCAGGGGAGTCTTGCCTTAGATCTTTATTGTAATTTTGCCACGTCTGCATTGTGTAGAGTCAGAAAACTCTGCCCCCAAGGAACCACGGCGTCCAGCCTCCAGAGGCAGGAGAACACCACAGCTCTGCTTCTCAGGATCCCACACAACAAGCGGGCTCACAGGCCTCACCTGCAGCCTCTGGGCTTAGCCATTTCCTAGATATAAACCCAGGTCTTCAGGTTCCAAGCCCAACTCTCATCTCCAGAGGTCACATGAGCACATGGAAATGAGATCACAAGGCAGATTAAAGAGGGTTCCAGCGTGCTGTCCATGGCTCTCACAGACTCCGGCTCCTGAAAGCAACTGTTTATGGAAACTGCTTCCTCTTCAAAAGCTTCGCTCTTTAGTCACCATCATACGCTTGTGGAAAATCTTAGCAGAAGGATAAGCAATGGGGCGGCGTCTGGAGTGCGGAGTTCTGTTTGGTTCTTGGTGTTTGTTTTTGCCTGCTGTGCAAGCAGTATTTCATTCCTGCCCTCCTCCGGCTGCCCAGTTGCATTTCCAGAGCTGAAAGCAGCTTGAACTGCAATATCATGCTGGGTGCCCAGGGAGGAAGGAACTTTCTGTGGGTTTGCACATCAGAAGGTATAAGAGTCGAGGTGTTCCAGAAGAAAGAGGCTGCCTGTGCATACCACAGACTCGGTCCACACAATCAAGGAAGCTGAGACTTCCCATGATCCCCTGCCCGCAGGCAAAGACCCTAGAAATTCTCAGGTGTGGTTAGAAAGCCTAAAATCAGACTGATCTAACACGAGACTCAAATCTGAGATCCCTGGGTGCTGTGGCCACTGAAGGCTGTGCCGGGCAGTCCGGCAGGCAAGAGCCAGCCTCGCCCAGACTTCTCTGTCCCCTTCAGGCCCTTCATAGTGAGATGATGTCCCATTCAGTCCACAAAGTAAAATGTCAATCTCTTCAGAAATACCCTCTCAGACACAACAGAAATAATGTCTAGCTAAGTGGGTGCCCTGTGGCCCAGTCTCTCTGAGGTAAAGTTAACCCTCGAGCAGTGTGGTCGGCCATGACTCCTTGTTCTACCCTGATGGGCTGCAGAGGTGACTCAGTCATTAGAGACCTTGCTGCACAAGCCAGAGGCCCTGAGTTCAGATCCCCAGCACCAAACAAAGCCAGGCTCCAGGCTCAGGGAGAAACCCTGACTAAAGCAAGGTATAGTCATCAAAGAAGACACCAATGTCAATCCCTGGGCTACACATGTACACGTACAAATGTGAAATGTGCAGGCATTCGAGAGACAGAGAGACAGGCAGAGAGACACACCCAGAGGGGAGAGAGAGAGAGAGGAGGCAGATTGAGAGAGGTTGGTGGTGGGCTGGATTTGGCCAGTGCACTGCATGAGGTGCGTGGTGTTTGTTCAGAACATCAGTTCCAAAATATTGCTTATTCTGAGTCCCTCTCTGTCACAGCCAGGATGGCCTGCAGAAGCAGCTTCAAAGATGCCATGAGAGGCCCCCTGGAACCCAGCCTCGCCCAAGTCTTCGATGCAGAGGCCTCCTGTCCAGCTTTGAGGCAGCCTGCCCTGCCAGGCTCGGCACTCTCGATGCCTCCCAGCTCCACCTCCAGTGTCTGCTCAGGAACCAGACATGACCCTCACCATGCATCCTGCCAGGCCCCCACCTGTACACCCATGAAGCAGTCCACGGGTGCGTAGTCCTCTGTGTCTTGGGCTGATCTTGCGTAGCACACTCAACCACAACTAAACACACCATCCACTGCTCCACCCACGGCTGCTATCCCTGCTCCAGCATCAGCAGCTCTCCCCTGGACCAGAGCACCCTGCCAACTGGACCACTAGACGTCCTCCCTGACCTTCTGTCTGCACAGCCATGGTGACCTCTAAAACACAAATCTCCTCAGGCCTTCAGGCACCTGCTAGTCTGATGTAATGGGGAAGGCAGATGTCAATCAACAGACCTAGTGAAGGAGAAAGCTTATCCCAACCCAACCCAGTGACCATGAGGGGTCATGTGATGAGCAGTGAATGGACAGACCTGTGACCCCGGGCCTCTGCCCAGGTTCCAGGCCAAATGGCACTGGCTGAAATGAACTCAGAGCAGTGGACAGAAGGGGAGTAGAGGGAGAATGTTCCAGGTTTGGGAGACAACAGAGCAGTGTCCCCACAGTGGACTGAAGCAGAGCTGTGAGGGACCACAGAAAGCCTGGGGGACACCACAGCATCTCTGCCAGCACCTGCACATACCCCAGCTGCAATGCCACCAAGAGCTGTGACACCAGCAAAAAACACCTGAGACCAAAAGTGTCTTCATGCATATATTGTCACTGCAGAATAAAAACCTAAAGAAACAGCTCAGTGATGTGAAACAAGATGGACAAATCTGCAATGATTTGGGAGTAATGAAGTCTTAATTAATGGCTGTACCCCTCCAAAGAAAATGTTGATGAAAACACTGAGCAAGCTTCCCAACATAAGTCAGTACAAATCTAACAAGCTTAATGGGGACACACAGAAATTAGCCTTCAGAATTTAAAGAGTGTGCTTATTTCTTTCTTTGTTAGAATTTTTATGTGTAAAAATTACTTTGTTATAATAAACTCAAATAAAAATATCACAATCTTTTTTCTTTTTCATTTCTGTGTGTGTGTGTGTGTGTGTGTGTGTGTGTGTGTGTGTGTGTGTGCCGTGTGTGCATGCTTATAGAGGCCGGAAGGGGGCATCCTATTTTCTCCGGTTAGAACTGGAGTTACAGGTGGTTGGGAACAGTGCGGGTGCTGGGAACTGAACTAATGTCCTCTGGGAGAACAGTACACACTCTTAACCGCTAAGACGTATCTCCGCCCCAAGTGCGTGCTCGTTCTAGAACTCATGTTCCCTGGCCCCTCTCTCACTTCCTAAAAATGCCGTAGGTCCTCTTCTACTTACATGCTTGTGCACACATGTTCACAAACACACAAACACGAGGGAATATAATAAAATCTGAAACTGTGAACCTCCCTTTCTCTAAGCTGTAATAGCAAGCTTCAACCAGTTTTCAAGGAATATTATGGAACCATATCATTGATACATAGTGACACTGAGTGAGAGACAGGTATATTCATGAAGGCCCACACATTAAAAAAAATAAATTTGAAAATACTCATGTCAAAGCATAAATCACACTGTAGCCAGAAATACTTAAAACTAAACAATAATAAAGTACCATTAGCAAGACTGCAATTAAAGTGGTTCTCCAGGAATTTATAGAAATGACAGATTAAACATTAATGAGCAAGACACCCAACATAGGTCAGATTTCTTTAAAACTGGAATCAATTCAAAGACCAAGAGTTAAAAAAACACATACAAAGTATCTGGAAGACAAAGATGCAACAGAAATGGCAAAAGCAGAATCATAAAATATACCTAAGCGTCTAGCTGCGAGAAAAAGAAAAAGTTAGTAACAGGAATGCAAAAGTGCTGTAATTACAGCCGGATCAGAAACTAAATACAACCACTATTAACAACAGTGAGAAATTTATGTGAGTCATTTCAGTCACGAAATGTTTATTGCCTTCTGAAAATAACATATTTTCTATCTCTGAATTTCATCTGTTCTTGTTTTATAACATCAATATGGCTTGATATTAAAATTCACACAAGGGAATATGAGAAATAAAAATTAGAGTCTACAGTATCTGCACTTATGAATACAATCTAAGAACTGTATGTAGAATGTCAGCAAGGGTTAGGGAAAAGCATTTAAAGAGGGCAATGCATCACTACCTGGTGTGTCTGTTACAAACGTACATAGGAATGTCATTAATTTTATTATTTCACTGGGTGTACATTTTAGGGAGAACTTGAAGTTGTTTACATTTCTTACCAAAATCAAATTGACAGTCGTTTTCTGCATTCTTACATAGTAGCTTTCTTTTGTGGGGTTGAGGGGGTTTGGGGGGGAAGCTTGCAGTTTTCTAGTTCTTCCCTTTGTGATCTGGTCATGAAGATTGAATATTATTTTAAAGCTGGCGACTCAGGACTTTAATACCAGCCACTCACTCAGGAGGCGAAATCAAGATCACAGGTTTGAGGCCAGTCTGGATTACAAAACAATTTTAAGGCCAGCCTAGGTAACTTATAAAGACCATGACTCAAAATAAAAATTTTAAAGTATAGGCAGGGATAGAGAGAGAGCTCAGCAGTTAAGGGAACTGACTGCTCTTGCAGAGGACCCAGGTTCAAATCCCAGCACCCACGTGGTGGCTAACAACTATCTGTTAACTCCACAGAGGATCTGATGCTCTCCTCTGACCTCAGTCACTTTGAAGCGTATATGCCCCATCTTGAAACCTGCCGCTGCTCTGCCCTTTCTGTGTAGCAAATGCCTGCTTACCCTCTGCTTCACACAAATCTAGCTCTTCTATGCCCGCTCCGACACCTCAGGTCCTCTATAAGTGCAGTCCCCACAGAAGCCTTGGGTTCCTTCTCAGCTCAGTTTCCCAGCTGCACACTGCAATTATATCAGAATGCTCACCCGTACTGCTTGGGGCTGGCTGGCCTTTTCACATTAGGTCTACTGGATCCTAATTTTCCTCTTAGTTAACTGGAATGCATCTTTGAGAAATTATTGCAGGGGCTGCATCTGAGTAGCTGTGCTCTCCCTCTCATCTGCAAACCAAACCCAGCATGAGATTCTGAGTGTGTGCCCCCCCCCTCAGAACTCAGAGTAACACCCAGCACCTACCTGCTCTCCCCCACACCACATTCTGACCCCACGAACCCTGGTGTCCAGGGCCTGAGGATGGATGTAGTAGTTCTAGGATCTGTCAATGATCTAGACAGGACTAACAATGCAGGCAGATGCTTCCCTGATTGTCAGATCAGAAGAATGTTCAACCCCAAGTCAGAGGCAGGAAGTGGGACTCTGAGAGCCCCAAAGCCCCTACCATCTTCAACTGTCTCCCTCTCTATGGCAAGTCACGGTTTTGAGAAGAGAGCTGTACTAATGCAACAGAGTGCCTCTCCATGGTCCCTAGGGATGCCCAGCCTGGCATTGGAAAGATAGACTCAGATGGGCTCCCTGGAAGGACTCAGCCTACCAGACTCTCTCCAGCCAGCAGAAAGAAACTAGAGAAAGCAACACAGGATGGGGCCAGTGTGGAAGGAAGGGGCTGGGCAGAGCAGGAACTCTCGTCAGCCCCAGAACTTTCTTTTCTTTTTTTTTTTTATTTATTTCTGTATGTGTATGAATGTACTGTCTGCATGCAAGTCTGTGCACCCGTATCGTGCAATGCCACGGAGGTCAGAAGAGGGTGTCGGATTCCCCTGGAACTGGAGTTCTCCTGGAATTGGAGTTACGGATGGTTCTCAGCCGCCATGTGGGTGCTGGGGATTGAACCCGGGTCCTCTGCAAGAGCGGTCGGCACTCTTAACTGCTAGGCCATCTCTCCAGCCCCTTCTTTTTTTTTTTTTAGTTGTCTTTTTGAGACAGGGTCTCCCTTTAGTCCCAGCTGGCCTGGAGCTCGATATGTAGACCAGGCTGGCCTTGAACTCACCGAGATCTGCCTTCCTCTGCCTCCCAAGTGCTAGGATTAAAGGCATGTGCCACCACACCCGGCTAGAAGTTTCTAATGGTTATAAAATCTGTTTTTCTCCGGGGACAGGGGCAGGTTGTGGTATGTGTATGTGGCTGTGTGGGCACATGAGCATGGAGACCAGGGGAAGATGCCAGCTGACCCCTCTATAGCTCTCCGCCTTATTCCCCTGTGACAGATTCTCTCAGCAAACTGGAAGCTTGACATTCAAGCAAGGCTGGAGCTCCTGGGGCCTGTCGTCTCCAGCCCATGATCCTTGGGTTACAGGTGTGTACAGCCATGCCAGGCTGGAGCTCCCGGGGCCTGTCTCCAGCCCATGATCCTTGGGTTACAGGTGTGTACAGCCATGCCAGGCTGGAGCTCCTGGGGCCTGTCTCCAGCCCATGATCCTTGGGTAACAGGTGTGTGCAGCCATGCCAGGCTTTGACATAGGTGATGGGGATTCAAACCCAGGTCCTCATGCTTCTATAACAAGCTCACTTACCCCCTGAGCCATCTCCCCAGCCCCTTTTAAACATAAGATACCTGTTATTTTTCAAACTCACAGAACACTCACAAAAATAGATTCTATATCAACCAATGAATAGCATCTTGACAGATATAAAAGGAAACACTGTGTCATATTATTCAATAGTGATTCATAAAGTTGTGAATAAATAAAGTTTATATTCCCAGACACAACATACATATACGTATACATATGTGGAGAGAGAGAGAGAGACAGAGAAACAGAGAGACAGAGAGAGAGAGAGCCATCACAAGTACAAGTTGTTGTGGAACAAGCATGGCAATGCACATCTATGAGTTGAGCACTCTGGAAACTGAGACAGGAAGGTTACAAGTTCAAGATCCATCTGGACTACATTGTGAGTTCCAGGCCAGCCGGAACTGGGTAAACGGCTTAGGATGGGAAGATCTATTTTGGCTCAAGCTTTCACAAGTTTCATTCCATGGTTAGCTCCATCGCTGTCAGCCTTCTGTGAGCCAAAGCATCAAGGTGGCGGGAGATCACGGTGTCAGGAGAGCACAGTGAAGGAGACTGTGCACCAGTGACGGGCGAGAAGCAGCCTATCTGGGGAGCCCTCCTTCTTCCCCTCCATCCTATTGGGCCCAGCCTCCTGGACGCGCCATCCACACTCAGAGCAAATCGCCTGCCAGTCATCTTGGGAAAGTCCCTCAGACACCCAGAAGAATACTTTCCACAACTCCTAGGTGTGTGTTCTGAACCTAATCAGGGTGACAAGATTAACAACCCCACTTCCTTTATCCAGTCATCCTTTGATGTGCCTGATTCTATAAACTGATTATTATGAAGACTGCTGTTCTAAACATAGATATGTCTACTTCAGTTTCTTTGGCTGTATACCCAAGAGTGGTACATTGAATTATAGGATACTTCTAGTTTTAATTTTTCAAAGAATCTTCATAAAGGCTAGACAAGTATCTATTTCTCATGTGTGGAATTTAGATATATATGGGGTGAAGAGAGAGAAGGGGACTACTTGGGAAGAGGAAGGGGGTCACTAAAAGAGGGGAAGGGGAGGGAATAAGAGAGTGTAATGGGTGCCAGGCATTAATCTCAGCACTTGGGAGGCAGAGGCAGGCAGATCTCTGTGAGTTCAAGGCCAGCCTGGTCTACATAGGAGTTCCAGGACAGCTGGAGCTATAAGGAGACCCTGTCTCAAAAAGACCAGAAAGAGAGAGAGAGAGAGAAAGAGAGAGAGAGAGAGAGAGAGAAATGGAATTGAATATGATCAAAGTACACTATATATAAAATATGAAAATAAAACTCATTGTTTTCGCAATTATTATACATGAACAAAAAATAAATTTTAATTTAAAAAATACAAAATATCCAAGCTATAAAAAATATTTACAAACATACCGTACTACATATCAGAATGTATGAAATAAGTCAAAACTCCACTCAGGGAAAAACTTAACCCTTGCACTAGTCTTCCTTTGTCTCCCGGGATTTCTGCCCATGACCACTTGCTGTCATTGCTTAGGCTCCTTGCTGAGACCTAAAGCAAAATCCTCACCTTATGACCAGGAGCAAAGTGTGCACCACTCTCCTCTGAGGCCTCTCTCAGGGCCTAACCTCCTCACGTTCCATCTCCCGGCAGGGCCGTTCTGGGGACCAGCCTTCAAGGAGCCCTTGAAAAACTTGTATTCAGACCCCAGCACCTTGCTGCCGCCTCCCCCACCCTCCATGATTACCATCTTTATAGAATTGCCTGTGTCTGCGGTACAGCACTGACCATGGGTGGAGAACTCAATCCCTTCCTGAATAGCATTGGGTAGGTGTCAACCCGTTAGCATGTGGGTGAATCCGGGAGTCTTCAAATCAAAGAACTAGATAAAAACCTCAAAGATCCTTAAGGAAAGCACATAAAACACATTAAAACGATGATAGGAAGCAATAAATGAATGGAGTCTATGGACAAATGTCTGAGGAAGTTCTCTGAAAACACAATCCACCAAGAAGCAAATTAGTCAGAAAATGAAACAATGAAGGCACTTTGTCGAAGTTTGCCAAAAGGGCTTTAAAATATAAACAAGTGCTTTAACAGCCTTGCACAGTAGAACGTGGAAAGGGGCATCTCCGCACAGCGGGCTCTCTCCAAAACAAGCTGCTGACACTGGTTCTGTGAGTAGCGGACTGTAGAAGTTGGGACTTAGTGAACAGACTATCTTCTTCCTGAGTTCAGTAAAAACAAGACAGAGACAGACAGAAGTACAGTCTCAGACTCTGACACCAGCTAGGAAGTGTGGTCGGAAGGGTTTCCCGACATCCTCTTCACCTGCCACCACTGAAGCCAATCTTTAGCACACCACTGGGGAGACTGCACCCAGATGGCCACCTGGCCCTCGCCTGGAGAGAGCGAAGGAGCCAGACAACAGAGAGAAGTAAACCATGCCCTCCACCCACCAGAAACTTGCTCCTCTGGGACACAGAGGGACGAACGAGGGAAGACAGGAGAGCCCAACAGCCAGTGGACGGAGACCATCTCCTCCATGAAGGGAGAAATCTATCTCCTAAAAAACAGCATCTTGTCTACTGGCAAATTACTTCAAGCTAGCCAGGAACATGAAAGTGCTAAGTAAGGCCTTCTGACACATGCTAGAAAATAGAATAATTAATGATGAAATAGGAATGTTTAAAGTTCATTTTAGAGCCCAGCATAATCCTTCCCCCAAATTTCTCTTATGAAGATGCATACCAAATTCCTTTGTGCACAGCTAGACCCAGGTCTGCAGGGAAAACACGCTATCACCATGTGAGGTCATGCCAGGAATGCAGCACAGGAAGTCTGTGAATATAAATCATGTCAGTCAGGAAAAGGATAAGAACCATATGATCATCTCAGTAGATGCCAGAAAGGCTGTTGATAAAAGTCATCGGGTGTTGCTATATGCACGCACATACATACACATATACGTGCATACATGCACACTCATGCACATACACTCATACCTACACACATAAACATATAGACTCATACATACACACATATATCACTTGCATGTGTGCATACACACACACACACACACACACACACACACACACACTTCAAGGCTCGGCTGCCTGCAGGGACCAGGGAAGGCCACATTTCCCCCACCCCCATGTACCTGACAGGAGATCAGACTGAAGGCACTGACTGGCACATGAGGGGGGCAGGAACGACCCTCCCAGGTCAGGAGTCATCTTGCCAGGCCTCACTCACCCAGGAGCTTGCTGGAGAGAGCTGAAAGAACAGGCCAGGAGGTTGCCACCTGCAACACGGGATGGTCATTTCACTTTTAATGTCAGGTAAACAACAAATGATTTTTTACTATACTTATGTCCCAAACATTAGACAGAACATACGCTAAAACATTTTTCTCACAGGACCTCAGGATGAATGGACTACTGTTCCACTAAATGGACATGGTGTCAAACTACCCTCTAAGCTCAAACCTCTATATCCATAGATCAGTGCAGGTCTCCGACCTCATCAGAGTAGCTTCTCAGTGCAGTAGATGGCAGTTAATGGAGAAATTTGCAGCTGGTACAGTGCAGAGAAGTGTCTATGGGGTGCTTGCCACAAACGGAGCGTCTAAATCACACCCTCCCCAAGGATCTGCAACCATCGTGAAAGAGGGGACAGAGAGACTATAAGAGCTGGAAAATGAGGAGGACAGAGCAAGCAGTGTCTCTGGACTTGACGGAAGCACTGCACGCATGAGCCCAGCGGCTGTGGTTTCATACGTAGGAGCTGCACAAGATGGAGCCCGTCAACTTGCTCTGCTAGCTGGGTGGGGGGTAGAAGGAGGGGAAAGGTCCACAAGCCCCACCGTAGCTAAGGAGCCAGCTACAGGCAGGTGATGGCTTCTTCAAGAGGGAACGTGGGTTATCTTTAAGGGCTTGGCTCCTGGTGGGCCCAGGGGATGGCCACACCCCCTGCGTGTGTGGACTGCACAGACTGAAGTTGATGGGTTATTTTAAAAAAGAGGACACCAAGTTCGGTGCAGTGCAGAGGTGGAGGTGCAGGTATGTGGAGTCAAGTGGGGAGATTAGGGGCAAATATGATCAAAATGCACTATGGGAAATTATCAAGTCATTGATAAAATACCTTTAAATTATTCTTCATCTGACATTTAAACATAACTCACATAACTCTGTATTTTTCCTTACTGACTCTGGAAATTCTACAGGGTCTCATGTATCCCAGA
The DNA here is from genome assembly GCA_009823505.1 of Rhizomys pruinosus. Taxonomy (NCBI): domain Eukaryota; kingdom Metazoa; phylum Chordata; class Mammalia; order Rodentia; family Spalacidae; genus Rhizomys; species Rhizomys pruinosus. The sequence continues at coordinate 322,416 of VZQC01014993.1, forward strand.
TGAACCTCTAACTTACTGTGGAACTGAGGCCGGCCTTGAACCAATCTTCCTAATTTCCCCCTGCCAAGTGCTAGGATTACAGAAATGACCCACCATGCCCAACTTATGCAGCACTGAGCTTAGAACCCAGGCAGTCAGGCACTAGTGTCAGGATATCTGCTCTAACTCCCAGCATCTTAATAAGCTCGAAGCTTTGTTTCCTATGATGGTATGGCCGTGCAGACCCAGAAACTCCCCAGTCGAACAGACAGGTGGGGTGACCTCAACCCACCTGTGCCGCCAGCTTGTTATGCAGAATTTTTCCTGTGTTTCTAGTTCCCACTTCCTGTTGGGCTCAGGCCTCCTAAGAGAACTCCGTTATCTTTTCATGAATAAAGCTTCTTAAGCTTGTGGTATCTAGCCAGCAGTCCCTGGCATCGTGAAAGGCTTTCCCAAGTTATGTCATTCGTGGGCTCGCTGCGAACAGGTTTAAAGTGCATATTGACTCTAGCTCACTGTAGACCTCACTCCAGCATCCAGACTGACTCGTCCCTAGTTTATTCATGAAACATGGGACATGGGAAAGGGTCTTTCTCCCCCCATCTCCAGGCCTTGGTGACATCATTTTGACTCCTATAGACTGGACTCCAATCACAGAACCCAGGGAAAGAGCCAGGACCAGAGGTTGACAGTTGTAATCCCAGTACTGGGGGAAGGGGGATTCCTGAGGCTCCCTGGCCAGCCAGCCTAGTAGAATAGGTGAGCTCTGGGCTCAATGAGAGACCAGCACACACATATGCAGATGTATACACAAAAATATTTTACATATGGGCTGGAGAGCTGGCAGACCCATTAAAGGCTCAGGCTCACAACCAAAACTATTTTTTAAAAACTACCAACCAGCATTAATGCTTGTGGGTGCTCTCTCTCAGAACAAGAGTTTCCCCCCATTATTACTGGAATAATCATTAAAATCAGCCGATGTCTCAAAAAGCTCTTTCATGCTGCCTACCTCATGACAGCTCATATCCATATTAGAATGAACAAAACAAGGCTCAGGGGATTGAGCCAGGGCTCACCTGGCTGACCTCTGTAATCGGCAGACCCTGGAGAAGCTGGCTGTTTCCTGGGACAGGCCCATCATCAGTCCTGTTAAGAAGTGCTGTGAAGGCCCTGAGCTGGCTGTGCAGTCCCAGAAGCTACTGTGAGCCGCTACAGTAACAGCACATCCTGAATCACGGATTCCGTCCCTGTGTAAACTCTGAGTGCTGCCAACCAAGGGCTGGCTCCCTGGAACCAGAGGACAGCCCCAGGTGACAAGTTAGGAAGAAGATCCCAGAGGCTGAGGCTGGGCAGTCGGGCACTCCCGGGGCCATGTGTTGGGTGTTCTAGCTGGCTCCCGTGACATAGGCTGCAAGGAGTGTTGCCACCAAGGCCTGGAGAGCATGTGGCTCGCCGCCTTCCTTCTATTTTACACTCTTGATCAGAATGGCTTTTGAATTGGCAGACCCACTGAGTTACTGCACAGACTGAAATTGTTCCTCAGGAAGTAACTGAGACCAGCCTCAAAACAGAGGTCTTACTGTTTGAGTCTTGGCTTCCAAGTTTCTCCCCGAGGACAGCTGGACACCTTGCTTCACAGACAGGCTGTCTGACGGCATGGGGAGGAGCGGACTGCCATCCTCTTCCTCCTCAAGCACGGAGGAAGACCTGACTGGGCTCCAACCACATAACCCAGGGTGAGAGCCAGGTCCAGATTTGGACAGCTGTCATCCCCTGTTGAGACCTGCCATAGCAGATCAGCAGAGACATCCCACAGATGGGCAAGCTCGGAGGCAGACCCACAGGTCTGCAGAGGGGAGAGGCCAGCACCCTTGAGGGCCAGATCCAGAAGGCTGCAAGAACTGGCTCTGACTGCGGCTGGCTGTCTGGGTAGCGTGGCACCTGCAGCAGCAGCTGTGCTGAGGACAGCCTGTCAGAGATGAGCAGGCAGGCCCTAAGCACAGCAGGGGCCAGAATCAGCACCAGCGGCATGGGTCTGCCTGCCTTCTTCCTACTGGGCCTTGGTGCCTCTACTAGGGCGATGAGATGGCACGAAAACCTGCAAGCTGTCCAGCCCCTCCCCTAGCTGAGCCCATGTCTTGTGATGCACTCCTGTGGTGACTCACCACCATGCACAAAGGCTTGAAACACTGCTCTGAACAGGCCACATTGTGACCAGGATCCAACTAGCTAACATATCCTGGCCCTTGAGGAGGGCCAATCAGACTGTCCACTTTAAGAGTCTCTAGCCTCCATTCAGTTCAAGACACACTCCATCTCAATGCCATTTGTCTTCAAGTCTAGACACACTAGTGAGGAAGAGCAGCTCCCTCAGGTAGATGAAGAAAGCCTGTGACACCAGGCAACAGTAAAGAGTGGCCAATGAGCGTCAGTCTCACTGTGACCACAGACACACCCTGGAAAGCCACTCTATCAAGAGTCACTTGCTTGGAGATAACATTTGTTTTCTAGGGAAGATCCAAGGCCTGGATGGCAGTGACTCCGAAAAGTCTCAGACTTGGACATTTCTAAAGGAACTTCAAGACCCAGTTCCCACACAGACCATTGTGGTGTTCCAGGAAGACAACCCTCAGGTGATACCAACTTGGACCATTGGAGTGAGGCCACCACTGCAGCCCCAGAGACAGGCAGCCAGTGTCAGTCCCTCTGACTTCTAGCGCCACCTCTCAGCAGCTGGCAGCTGGCAGACCGGCCTACTCCAAGGAGGTCTCCCCAGGCACAGGAAGCAGCTCTTCCCTATGGGCTCCTTCAGTGTGTCCCGGAGCCTAGAGCCTCCCAGCACATTCCTGGCAAGCCGGCCTGTCTCCCTCCAACATCACCATACATGTGGGCCCCATTTGCAGGGGTACCACGCGGGGTAGCGGATCCAAAGCGGGGGTGCTGGGACTGTACTTAAACATTTCCACCTGAGAATGTGGTAGGAACACCTCCCAAAGCGATGAAAGGGCCCCGAGAAGAGGCTTGCACATGCCGGGAGGAGGGGGTGTGGAGCCCTGATGTGGCAAGGCAGGAGTCCTCTGCTGAGCCCAGAGGCTCTCCACTCCAAGTAAGAGGCCGGGAGAGGACAGCAGGAACAGGGGGTTGGGCGTGTGGCTGTCGGCTACACGTCCTGGCCAAGCCAGGTCCTCATGTGATGACCTCAGGATGTGGACAGGCCTCAAGGAAGCGTCCCTCAGTGACGCACTCTTTGGCATACCCCCTGTGGCTCAGCCTGGGCAGGCACTGAGCTGGTCCCGGAGCTGCCAGTGCCCCCAACAAAGCCACCAGGTACAATGGACAACTCCTGAGTGAGAAGCACAAGTACAGGTGGGAGATAAAACACGACGAGCTCCTGGCGACCTCCCCAGCACACGAGCGTCTAGCACAGCCTTCCTATGTCCTCCGTGACCAGATAGAGCCATCACCCTTTCCCCTAATCCCCCAATACATCTCCCTCCTCCCAGCACAGAGCTACCTTGTGAAAGCCTTAGAACTGGGTCAGTACAGTTTATTTGGGAGTTTGAGTCTTCACAGACATTGGAAAACCCAAAAGCAGGGGCTGGAGACATGACTCAGTGGTTAAGAGCATATACTGCTCTGGCAGAGGACACAAATTCTGTCCCCAGCATCCATGTTGCACAGCTCACAGCCACCTGTATCTCCAGCTCCAGGGGACCTGATGCCCTCTTCTGTATTCCACTGGTACCAGCATTTACATGTGCACATAGCCAACATAGACACAGACAGACAGACACAGCCAGCACAGACAGACAGACACACACACACACACACACACACACACACACACACACACAAGTAGAAATAAAATAAATCTTTCTAAAACAAATACAAGGAGACTGGCCCCTAGGTAGACAGAATCAGAGCTCTGAGAGCAGTGCGTCTATGGGCCGTGCAGACCTGTGTCCACAGGCCGCACAAGCAGCCCGGCTCTGCCGTCCAGTGACTGTACACATAGTGTAGCTGACACAGACTCCAGCTCTGCCGTCCAGTGACTGTACACACAGTGTAGCTGACACAGACTCCAGCTCTGCCATCCAGTGACTGTACACACAGTGTAGCTGACACAGACTCCAGCTCTGCCGTCCAGTGACTGTACAGACACTGTAACTGACACAGACTCCAGCTCTGTCATCCAGTGACTGTACACACAGTGTAGCTGACATAGACTCCAGCTCTGCCATCCAGTGACTGTACACACACTATAACTGACACAGACTCCAGCTCTGCTGTCCAGTGACTGTACACACAGTGTAACTGACACAGACTCCAGCTCTGCCATCCAGTGACTGTACACACAGTGTAGCTGATACAGGCTCCAGCTCTGCCGTCCAGTGACTGTATACACAGTGTAACTGACACTCTGCCATCCAGTGACTGTACACACACAGTGTAGCTGACACAGACTCCAGCTCTGCCATCCAGTGACTGTACACACAGTGTAACTGACACAGGCTCCAGCTCTTCCGTCCAGTGACTGTACACACAGTGTAGCTAACACAGACTCCAGTTCTGCCATCCAGTGACTGTACACACAACGTAACTGACACAGACTCCAGCCACAGCCTGGACTCCTCTCCTGGGTGACATCCGGATGACAGCATACAGCCTGTCTCCAAACCTGGGACAAACACTTACTGTCCTGAGGGGCGGCAGCTTCTTAGGCCATATTAAGTGTGGGAAGGGCCCTGAGTAAGAAGGGCACATGGGTCATCTGAGGGGCGGTATGACCCCAGGGGGATTCTAGGGAGGGAGGGAAGGGTGTTAGTGAGGGAAGGAAGGGAGCGACATAGCCAAGTCCAAGAGCTGTAGACCACCCGACCATAGGCAGGTAAGGACAGAGAGAGCAGGCCCCAGAGGGATAGGCCCCAGGGGATTGTGAAGGGCAGAGTGACCCAGGGACCCACAGAAAATAACAGCAATCCACCACTGGTCCACTACCACTTAAGACATGAGAGCAATCTGCAAGTTCATTTTAGGCCTGAGCTCACAAATGCTCAAGCCTCCCAGCAGGTCACTTCACTCTGCCCAGAAGTGGTAACTCATCGCAGCAAGTCAAAGATCAGCCAGAGGAAGAGCAACACACCAGAAACCAGGTCTGGCAGGAGCTGCCCTGCCTAGAGTCAGACACAAACATCTGGCAGGAGCTGCCCTACCTACAGTCAGACACAAACATCTGGCAGGAGCTGCCCTACCTACGGTCAGACACAAACATCTGGCCTCACAGGGCAAACCTGCAGGTGAGAGGTACCACTCAGTGGTTGGAGACACCCCACCACCACCACCACCATGCCCCCCGGCAGCCCCCACCTTCCAGAAGAAGGGTCTGGGGAGGAGAGTCAGGGCCTCGGAATGGGCTACAGGGGCTCCTGTCTCCTGGGCTGACCCCAGGCCTATGCAGAGCAGAGCCCAGATGCCCCTCTAAATCCTCATGAGGACTATGGCAGACAGCCCACTGAACTGCTCAGCTGGAGAGGCTGGAGGGGACACTTGCCAGAGGACATCTGCTCAGTAAGGGGCAAGGAAGAGAGTGCAGACAGCAGCAAACATTTGAAAAATTTCAGAAGAAAGAAAGGAAACCCTTACACTTCCAGTAAAAGATTTTCTATATTAAAAAGCAGGGAAAAAATGTTTAAAAAGGAAGAAACTTTATGAAAGGAAAAAGTACTGTTCAACCTCTGGGCAAATTCTGCAGGAAAAAAGGCGAGGTGGGGGGAAGTACAATTTATGGTCCTCAGTGTGTGCCAACTCAGGAAGGTGCGGGAGCTGCTTGGCACACAGCCCCCTGCCGCCTGCAGCTTTGAAAAACAACTTCCTGTCAATAAATGCGAACAAAAGTCTGGACTCGTCTTCAAAGTGATGGGCTATGCCACAAAGACGTCCCTGCACACAGAAGGAACAAGTCATTCACAGGCTCTGGCACTGGGGAACATTTATAAAAAAATTGGAAAAAAAAAAAAAAACCCAGAGGAGTGCCTGCCTGGCTTCAGCCTGCCACAGGGGGAGGCAGCACACAGTGCACGGACCCAGACACAGGCCAGGAGCAGAGGCCTGAGAGGACACAAGTGCCTGTCTACTGTGCCTCATTCTGCAGGGCCTGTTAAAGCCAGCCAGGGGGCACGGGTCTGGCCACCATTGGGAGGCCCAGCCTCCAGCCCACAGCTGCATTTGGAGGGAAAAGGAAGGGCGAGGGCCTGCGTGTGGTTCCATCAGAGAGAAAAGCAGAGCCATGAGCCGCATCTCTGGCAGGCATGGGCCTTGTTATTTTAATAAGAAAGCTCACTGGGGCTGGAGAGATGGCTCAGCGGTTAAGAGCACCAACTGCTCTTGTAGAGGACCCAGGTTCGATTCCCAGCACCCACATGGCGGCTAAGAACCATCTTTAACTCCAGTTCCAGGGGAATCCTACTCCCTCTTCTGACCTCTGCGGCATAGCACAACATGGGTGTACCAACCGACATGCAGACAGTACACTCATACACATAAAAAAAAATAATAATAAAGCTCACAATTAGGAACTGGGGGTGGAAGCAGTGGGCTCCCCAGGCACCTGCATTTTGACCCTGGAGTAACCCAGGGCTCCGTCCACACCCCGCTTGTCCCCTTGGCCACACTATGGGAGTGCTATAGCTTTCTCTGGCTAATAGCGCCTTTCTAGCTATGGAATCTGATGGTCCCTCTCCAGGGTCAGCCCTCACTCCAGCAGGAAATGTGGCATTAGAATATTCACGTTATCTCCTGAGCCAACTGGAAGTGAGACTTTGCAACTTTTACAATTCTCTACATTCTTCCAGCTGTATTAAAATGTTTGTTTGCACCCTGTATGATATACACAGCATTTTATTAGGAACACAGGAAGCCCGATTCTTTAAACAAGAGGGATCTGCTGTTCACTGGCAGCAGAGGCAGCCAAGATGCCCAGCTGAGTTCTCAGTGGGAAATGCCAGGATGGTGGGCAGGAAGCCTGCCCTCTGCAGGGTTCAAGTCTGCCATTTGGGGCCACAGCATAACGTGCCTTGAGGCAGCTGTCAAACACAAGTGCTACCAGTTTCTGCGTCTCTAAGACATGGTGAGCACTTCAGAAACTACAACCACCTTGAGTTATAGAGAAAAGCCACCATGCATGCCAGAAGCTTCTCCAACCTAAGTCACACTTGCCACTTTATCTCCATCCATTTGTTGCTGACTGGTATCCAAGTGCTCACTGGTATCAGTGACACATCTACAGCCTGCAGGGAGCATATGCATAAGCATGCGCCTGCACACACACACACACACAAACACACACACACACACACACACACACAGAGTCACTCACACGTTCTGTGGTTCAACAGTTTAGTGATAGAGCACTTGCCTGGCATGCATGAGACCTTAGGTTCAATTCCCACATTAAAAAGGACAAGAAAGAAGGCTGGCTGCAGAAAACTTGTAAGTCAAACAGTTGTAACAAATGTCAGGACCGCCTGGCCTAGTTTCATTTCTATTTATTTATTGCTGTGATAAAATATTCTGACAGGGCTGGAGAGATGCCTAGCAGTTAAAAGCACCCAGTACTCTTGCAGAGGACCTGGGTTCAATACCCAGCACTGATGTCAGGTGGCTCATAACCACTTGTAACTCCAGTTCCTGGGGAATCCAACGTCTCAGCTCCTATGGGCACCTGTGCTTGTGTGTACACACACACAGACAAACACACACACATATACACACACAGACACACACACACATATATACACACAGACACACACATATATACATACACACACACATATATACACACACAGACACACACATATACACACACAGACATACACATATATACACAGACACACATATACACACACAGACACAAATATACATACACAGACACACACACATATATATACACAGACACACACATATACATACACAGACACACACACATATACACATGCAGATACACACATATATACACACCCAGACACACACATATATACACAGACACACCCACACATATATACACACACAGACACACACATATATACACACACACATATATACACACACAGACACACACATATACATATACAGACACACACACATATACACACATAGACACACACACATATATACATACACAGACACACACATATACATACACAGACACACACACATATACATACACAGACACACACACATATATACATAATTTAAAATAAAAAATTAAATAATAAAATAAAATACTGACAAAAGCAATTTACAGAAGAAAAGGTTTACTTTAGCTCACAGTTCCCGGTTACAGACCACCATTTCAGGGGGAGCTGGACAGCTTTAGTGTCAACTTGACACACCTGGGTAGAGGAAGCCAAATGGGGGATTGCCTCCATTGAATGGGCCTGTGGCCATGTCCTGGGGGTATTTTCTTGATTGTTGAGTGATGTGGGCAGGCCCAGCCCACTGTGGGTGGTGCCACCCCTGGGCAGGTAGTTCAGTACTGTATAAGAAAGAAGCCTAAGCATGGGCCAGGGGAGCAAGCCAATAAACAGCGTTCCTCTGTGGCCTGTGTTTCAGCTCCTGCCTCCAGGTTCCTCCCCTGGGTTCCTATATTGGACTCCCTCAGTGATGAACTGTGACCCAGGAGACGTAAGATGGATAAACCTTTTCTTCATCAAGTTGGTATTAGTCAGAGTGTTTTGTCACAGCAATGAACACAAACTAGAACCCAGGGTCAGGAGTTTGAGACAGCTAGACACATGGCATCCACAGTCACAAGCAGAGAGAACGCATGTGTGCTTAGTGCTTAGCTTGCTGCTCTACTCCTCCCTGATCCAGGCCCCAGACCTGGGAATGGTAATGCCCACTTCGGTCTGGGTCTTCTGTGAGCTGAGCCAGTGAAGACAATCCCCACAGGCTCATCAAGACTCTCTTCCCATGTAATTCCAGATTAAATTGAGTTCACAATTAGAACTACCAAACACAGCACCCAGGAGTGAAAAGCTCTGTGTTCTCAATCCAAGAAGGATAAATTTCAATAACACAGCAAAGTGCAATGGTTCTGATTGACCATGGAGACAATCATAAAGTTGTTTGGTACTGAGTTAGGGAAAATTAAGCCATCATCCCCAGAGGACTCACGGGGTGTGGTTCCTCAGGCCTAGGACAGGCCAGGTCATGAGCCAGGATAGAAAAACAGGAGAACCAAGGGGACAAGAGAGGAAAGGCTGCTCAGCAGGGAGCTAATTGCAAGTGGAAAGCACTACGAGTCACAAACACCGGAGATAGTGCTGCTCTTCCCAAAGACATCTCAAGCAGGGGTGTTAAAAACGCTGTGCCTCCTTCACATTTGCACCGGTCTCCTGCATGCATGGGGTCACCATTGCCAAGACTCCTGAGGAACCCACACTAGTCTTGAATAGGCGCATCTTTCTTCTAAGCTCCCCATTTCTCCTCTGTCTCTGATTCATCCTGAAATTCTTTCCACAGTACAGTGAAGGATTTTACCTGAGTGGAATCCACAGACTGCTGACGCAGGGCTGGGCTGCGCACCTGCAGCCACTGGCAGCATGATGCCCATCACTGTGTCTAGGCTGGTTTCCTGGGCAGGAGGCAGGGGAGGGTTCACATGGCTGGCTGGTCTCTTAAACCGTTTTGTGTACCACTTCCCTTGAGAAGTTGGGGGATCAAAGCTCTGAGATCATCACCCAAGCTTCAGAAGGAAACAGACAGAAAGCAAAGGTCAGCCTGTGGACACCAGTTTGTTCCCTAGGCAGGCTTTGCTGTTCCCTGGGCGATTCTCAAGTCCCATGAAATGCCATCAGCCACTTCAGACAGAAACTCTGAATCAGTTCCGTCTTCCCTCGTTCAGCCCCTGGCAACTTTACAAACCACAGCCAACAGCTTGTCCTAAACACAGGCCTGTTCCTGGAGGCCCCTGTGCCTGCATGTGGCCCCTGCTGGTAAGTCTTCCTCCGGAGCAGCTTATGTCCTCCTCTGGGCTCCTCTGTCCATTTCAAGCTCTAACATCTGAAATGTTCACAAGCACCATGAAACCGGCTCTCTGCTCCTTGCTTTTCTGCTGTATTGTTTGACAATTTATTTCAAAGCTTTGAAAATAAGTGTAGCCTAAAGGATAAAAAAAAAATATCTGCCCCTCCTACTTCATACACTTTACAGTGGCTTCTTATCAAAATACAGAAAACAGCAGGGGCTGACCAGGAAAAGTAGACATCTGAAGGCTTGTGCTGGCAGGAGGACACACATATAGCTGAGGTGGAAAACTGTCTAGCGTCTCCTCAGAATGTTAGCCATCCAGTCACTGTATGGTCCGCAACCCCACTTCTGGACGTCCACCCCAAGAGCTGAACAGAGCTTGGAGAAGACAGGCACACAGCAACATTGTCTCTAAACACAAAAATAAGGAACAAGTCACATGTCCACTGGGGATGACTGGTGGATATACACATGGAGTGATTCAGCCGTTAAAAGGCCAACAGAAGAACCTACAGTGCTCAGCGGAGTCGATTCCTCTCGACTTAAGCCAGAGCGCTCCACGGTCTCTCGGTCTCTTGTACCTTGACCATTGTGAGTCTCTGTATTGACACCTGCTACAAAAAAGAAGCATCCCTGATGAGGGTTGAGAGCTGCCCTGGCCCTGAGTATAAAGGTAAGTATTCAGAACCCCTGACAGGATGTCCACAGAGCAGCATGGCTGTAGCTCCTCCCCCAGGGCCTGTGGCCTTCCTGGCTTCAAGTTCTTGGCCCAGTTAACAGTACCAGGCATGAGTTCCTTGTGGAGTGTGGAGGGGCCGTAAATCCAATCAGAGAGCAACTGCTATTCTGTAACCTTCATGCTGGACAGTCCACACGAAGTGGAGTCAGTGGGTTAAAAGAAAAGTACATGAAGTCAGAAGGGAAAAGTGGGGGTGTCCTAGAGTCGGAGTCAGAGGAGAGGGACTGGGGCAAAGGTGTGATCTAAACACATATGCATGTATGAAATTCTCAAACAGTAATTTGTTTTAACCTGGTCTGTAACGTAGTGAGTCCACAGAGATAGAAAGTGGGATGGTGGGTTCAGGGCCTGGGGGGATGGGGGATACTGGCCAACAGATTCAGAAACTCATCGCTGCAGGATGAAGTGTTCCATAGATGGAAGGTGAAGACTTAATAGTCTAAAAATGGTCATGGGGTGAGGGGAGGCACACACCATTAATCCCAGTACTTGGGAGGCAGAGGCAGGCAGATCTCTGTAAGTTTAAGGCCAGCCTGGTCTACATAGTGAGTTCTATCTAGACCAACTGGGACTACAGGAAGACTTTGTCTCAAAAAAAAATCACCCCCCCCAAATGTCTGTTTTGTAATTTCTCTATCACTTGACCTCTTCATCTCTTCTTCTTCTCGTTCCTTCACTTGAATAGTCTTAAACTACAGGAATTTAGCTGCAGGTGTTCTTGCCAGAAAAGATGTGTTTTGTTTTGCTTGTTTTGAGACTGTCTCACTGTGTAGCCTGGGCTATCCTCAAACTCACTCTCCTCCTGCCTTAGCCCATGTACCGAGACAACAAGCATGTGCCCCGACACCACACCAGAACAGAACTTTTGAAAAAACTAAGTGTTTGTTAATAAGGAGCAAGATTCTGGGCATGTGCTAAAAAATGTGCCAAAATATTTGTTGATCTGATTTTTGTAAAAAATAATTACATGTGATTTTCTACATGGAAAAAGATCTGAAAAGATCTAAAACAAAATACTAGTTGTAGGTTATCTTCTGCTTAATGTAATTTTTGTTTTTGCTTAAATGTGTATTTAGTTTTTTTTTCATATATATACATATATATGATAGTTAAATTTTTACAAGCCAAACATTGTCTTGGAGATGTGACAGTTTTTGAACCATTATTATAACTGAAGGTGCCTGAGCATATTTAATATGTCAGTTCTGTCACACAGGCTGTCATGTTTAATCATCAATGAATCAGGTGAAGTAGACGCCTCCGCGTTCCTGTCTGAGCAGTCTGTTTCCTGGAGACTCCGTTCCTCCACAGTGATGCTTTTGAATCGCTCCTGACTTCCAAAGCTTTAAGTCCATGGTCCCATCATGCCTGTGACATAGACAGAGTGGGAAGTAGTGGAAAACTTTACAGATGGGGAAAGCGAGGGTCCAAGAGGAAGTGGAGCCCGCCCCATGCACAGGGCTGCTCCTCCGCTTCCTTTCCCCACACAAAGGGAAAGAAGCATTCAGAGTCCGCTGCTGGGGGAGGACGGCCCACAGAAGGAAGCCCAGCCTGGGCTGAAGAGTATACAGAGGAGGCAAAGGTAGCTGGGGGAGAGTGGGCCCATCCCGGGAGTTCTGGGGAGTCTCTGTCGCCTTGACCCACCAGTGGGTCTGACTCCCATCCCATCCCACCCCACGTGCAAGGACCTCTGTCATCAGGAGCTCAAAGATTTCCCCCATCCAAAGGCTCAGCTGAGCCTATGGTAACCAGGTCGAGTAGGTCATCAGCCAGACAGTTTACTCCAGTGCCCTCCACAGAGTTCAAGGTCACCCTTTCCACACCCCCTCTGGGGTAGAGCAACTCCCCAGCTCCCTCCCAGCTGGTGCAGCAGTGAGCGCAGGCAGAGGCAGCTTTTCTCCCTGGTGACCTGCACAAAGCCAGTGCCACGTGTGGGGGCTAAGCCAGTCTTCCCAGCTGTCGGGCAGCCTGGGAAATGGCCCCCGGATATAAAACAAAACGGGTTTAGAGCACTTCAGGAACAAGTGTCCCTCCTGGTCAGCCAAATCCTGGACCTGGAATCAGCCCCACCCACCTTGGCAGTGACTTAAAGGTCTACAGATCACAAGGCTCAGAGAGCCCAGGCCAAGATAGTGGTCTCTAGGCTGTTGGCAGAGCAGGCCTGTGCCAGCACATTCTTCTAAGAATTCTAATCAAACTGCCCTGGCAGCCCTCCTCTCAGAAGCTCACTTTCTGGGTGTACTAAGTGAACCCCAACAACACATGAGGACCACTGAGTGGAACATCAGTCAAATGCTGCTGCTACCCAGCTAGAGAAGAAAGGCAGGGAACGTACTCCCTGGAGACTCCAGAAGATCACAGCCTGCAGGCTTGCTCTTAGGCTTGTGGTCTCCAGAACCTGGAGAGAACAAGTTTCTGTCGCTCTGAACCATCCAGCATGTGGTTGTTTGCCAAGGGAGGCCTAGAACACCAAGCGGAGCACGCCATCCAGTGGAGATTCCTCTAGCAGATCTCTGCCTCCTGCCCACACCTGCCCTCACCTGGCCTGTCCACACGTGCCCTGCTGCACACACTGAATTCTCAGTTATGCTCCAAGTTCCAGGTAAGGAATAAATGTGGAGTGAATCTCCAAGTAGGGAGGGATTTTGAGTTCACTCCATAGTCTGAGTCCTGAATGGGACCCTCTAGGCAGGAGCTCCCACTTGCAGCCAGGAGCTCTGTGATGCCCGGCAGATGGCACTTGGGTAATGCTACTCAGTACTTGTAATCTTCATGGCCAACAGCAGCTGTCCAAGTGGTCCTCAAATCAGTCTGTGATGAACATATCAAGTCCTGGCTCAGAAGTCCTGGGTCTCACTCCCTTCTGATCTGTTTTGTTCTGTCTCTTATTACCATCTTCCTTAATGTACCTGTTATTTATTACATTCTGGACAGAAGCTTCAAGAGGCCTGGGATCTCAATCTCTTGTTCCATGATATTCCTCAGCCCCCAGAACATAGCCCAAAAGGTAGCTGGTGCTTCAAACTAAACGTGGCTGCCATTTAGCAGGGAATGGACTAGTCTGCTGAGTGGTGCCTGCTGAGTGTGTCTCCCCAACCTTGTACTCATTCTGGGCACTAGGTGTGTCCCAGGCACACATGTCCCCTAAGCTGTGGACGGACCTGTATGTGCCCACTCCCAGTGCCCTTTCTCCAAGCTTTCCTGCCTGGAGGCCTTGTGTTTGCTACAGGGGCTTGCTTGGCTCTGGGTTGGGCAGCCCAGAAAGTATCAGAGATTTGCCAAGAGGGCCACATAAAGATGCAGTCAGTGGATAGATTCCCACCCCACCTCTGCTTTCTGAGTCCCTGGAAAACCAAAGCTCCTCAAGGACTGAGTTCTAGTTACATTAACCCCTGCCCAAGCCCTGTGTCCCTGTCCTCTCTCCCCACCTAAGCCCTCCCAGCAAGCAAAGCCCCTGCATCCTAGCCTTCCCTGCATCCTAGCCCTCCTCCCGGGGTGTGTGCTTTAGGCTCAGCTCAAGCTGGTAGGAGGAATAGTTCTCATTGCCTGTTCCACAGTCAATAGCTAAAATGTGCTCTTTGTAGTTTGGGATGTTACGTGGGTCCTGAAATTAAGTTTGGAAGGATTTACTTCCAAAATCACCAGGCGCTTCGCATTTTCTGGTAGTGATCTAGATTCGGAGTCTGTGAGAGCTCTCCCCTGCCACGCAGAACAGCCATTCAGAACACGTTCTTGGCGGCTGAATCACTAGTTCAAAGCTTGAGATGCAAGCCAGAGGCCAGCATGCTGGCTTTTCATGTTTGAAAGGATTTGTATGGACAGTTCTTGGGACGCTGAGATCCAAGCTGTTCTGCAGCGCCACACAGGCAGGTTTCCATGGCTGATTCCGCTCCAGCCAGGGAGTGTGTTGTGGAAGCCGAATGCTACAGCAGTGTCTTGGATCCACAGGACGGAGGGGACTGCTCCAGCCAGCAGGCACAACCTGGAGGCTACCAGGCCTCCCAAACCCACCCACTGGGCAGCTCCCAGAGTGTCCTTTCCCTGGTTAGCCCTCTGGGGGCTGTTGGAAAATCAGGGTCTCCATCTGCTGGTTTGTCTTGGCTGACAGACCCTCCTGGCTTCCTACCCATTCTGAAAGCCAGCCTCTTGCTCTTCCTGGTCCATGTTGGAAGACGGTAAGTGCGCTGGATCCATGGGAAATCTGGGCTGATAGGACAGTGGCAGGAAATGAGGAAGTTCCCTGAACTAAATAGTGAAAGCCAAAAACAAAATTTAAAAAAAAATTAGGGGCTGGAGAGATGGCCTAGCAGTTAAGAACTCTGACTGCTCTTGCAGAGGACCCAGGTTCTATCCACAGCACCCACATGGCGGCTGAGAACTGTCTTTAACTCCAGTTCCAGGGAAATCCGACGCCCTCTTCTGACCTCTGTGGCATTGCACAACACAGGTGCGCAAACCTGCATGCAAATAGTACATTCATACACATACGAGAATAAATAAAAAAATTTTTTAATTGAAAAAAATTAAATAGTGAAAGCCAAATAAACCTGGCCACGGGGGAGAGCCACAGTGACCTGACACATGGGCCCAGCCAAGAAGCCCGCACCCGCAGCACGCAGCTGGGCTGGGAGTCCAGAACACCCTCTGCAGGGGAGCCCAGCTAAGGCATCAGGGTGGGGTTTGGTCTCCAGAAGCCACATGGTTGAGGTGCAGGACCTGAGGAAAGAGCAGGAAGACCGGGAGGGCCTTCCACCCAGCAGCACTCATAGCTCGTTCTCTAAATATAAAT
Organism: Rhizomys pruinosus; assembly: GCA_009823505.1. Lineage (NCBI taxonomy): Eukaryota > Metazoa > Chordata > Mammalia > Rodentia > Spalacidae > Rhizomys > Rhizomys pruinosus. The sequence continues at coordinate 337,955 of VZQC01014993.1, forward strand.
GGAGCAAATATTCATATTAGGAAGACCGGGAGGGCCTTCCACCCAGCAGCACTCATAGCACATTCTCTAAATATAAATGGAGCAAATATTCATATTAGGAAGACCGGGAGGGCCTTCCACCCAGCAGCACTCATAGCACGTTCAAGGCCTTCCACCAAGCAGCACTTCATAGAACATTCTCTAAATATAAATGGAGCAAGTATTTATATTATGGAAAGTTCCGAATCTGTAAAACTTTTGAAGCACTGAATTTACAAGCTCAGGCACAGACTTTCATGCTGCTCACAAAGCCTTTCAAGCTGTCCTCACTGAGCCTCACATATGTACACTTTATCCTACCATTAGACACTCATGTGCTTGCTAGGTCATTCCACACCACGTCTACGGACATCTCTGAGCATAAAACGCATCTCTCTTTATGTAAGTTTGTAAGTACTAACACCCCCTACCCACCCTTAAATACGTAAAGTAACAATTTCACTACAGGAAACACAGAACCTCACAATAGAAAAGGAACTTAAATTTTAAAAATAGTGTCAGGAATTTAGGGGTCGTTGCTTTAGACTATCAAGAAAAAATCTGAATATATGGAACAATCAAGAAATGTTCAGCAAAGTACCTACCACTCCTGAAACTGGAGAGACAAAGAGTAGAAGAGTCCACCTTACCCAGCAGCACACTCCACAGGGACTGTGCGGAGCTGGGGAACCTGCCCCAGAGCTGACCAACTGCTGGAGGCCCTGCCTGGAGAGCCTGGACACCATGAACAGCCTGGACAGCCTGGAGAGCAGAAGCTCTAGTCGCTCATCAGGAGCTGAGGTTTTGACCATCAGTTTCTTGCAGGGAGAGATAGAGGAAAACAACTCCTTTTGTGTTTCTAGGAGGCCAAAAGGAGATACGCCAGAATCTACAGCCTCTTCTTGGCAAGGCTGCCCTCGGGAAGGCACAAGTCTCATCCCCTGTGCTCAATGCCTGAACCCATGGTGGAACAGAGAATTGACTCCTGAAAGTGGGCCTCTAACCGCCACATGCAATGGCAGAGGGCATGATTCACACAAAAACACGCACACACACTACACATGATAATGATTTTAAATTAATTTATTTTAAATTACTTATATAAAATAATAAATACATTTAAAATATCTAACATAATCTTGCCTTTGCCCTTGGTATATAAGCAACCCTCCAGGGAGAAACAGAGGCTGCAATTCACCCAGAGCAGACATGAAGGGGAAAGGAGAGGCAGCCAGCTCTGCTTCTGAAAAACTGTCCTGTGAATAGGCTCCTGTTTACAGGCGTTTGTGAGTTTAATGACATTTCAAATCCTATACAAAGGCCTCAAAAGATGATCTGAAAGAGAAAGGCAGACAACTAGGAGGGGTGGGAAGCATGTGCACGACCTCTGCACTTTCCTTCAGCTCTGCCAGCAACCACACCTGCAAGGTGAGTCTTCGTGAGAGTTCAGTCCCGCTGGTCCTGTCAATGAAGGCAACCTTCCCCCAAACCACATAGAATGGAGGAACCACCCAGCTGAGCTCAATCGACCCACAGAATTCAGGAGACTACTGGCTTCAGGATGCTGTTTTCACACACTATGGGTGTGACAGGAAAGAAGAGTCACGATCTTCTCCAGGATCACTGGCCTGAACATGACCTGGACAGTGGCACCTTGCAGGACCTCAGAGGGAATAGAGGTTTGTGCAGGGGAAACCATGAGTTAGTTCAATGCAATGGTTAGATTTAAACTCAACTCTCCATGCCCAGAAACACCTAGGAAGACAGTCTAAAGAAGTGATTGTCTCATTACATTGGGCCTGTGACCATTCTGTAGGGGATTGTCTTAACTGGTATGAGAGGACACAGCCCACCAGGGCATCACCATTCCCTAGGCAGAGGGTCTGAACAGTGGAGCAGTGGAGAATGCCAGCTAAACACACACACACACAAAACAAGTAGGCATGCATGCACTGATTTGTCTCTGCTCTTGACCCATGGATGTGTCACTAGCTACTTCCAGCTCCTGGCACTGTGACGTCCCTGCCTGCAATGACAAACCGTAACTTGGAATTTTCAGCCAACTAAACCCTCTCTCCCCTCAGATGCTTGCTGTCAGGATATTTTATCACAACAGAAATGAAACTAGAACATCAAAGCTGAATGTGTTCAATTAGAAATGCTGATTGGCTATCAAGTTGATGATGAGTGAGCAATATAGACCTGAGCCTTCCTGGAAACAATGCAGGTGGACCTGTTCATTGGATGGTGAGGCCTTTTTATTGACAAAGAGGACTTGGAAAGACCCATTTCTTGATATTGGGGATGGGAGAAATAACAGTAGAGAAGAGCCGATGGGAAGAGGGTCCTTTGACAGAAAGTGACTAAGGGCATCTATGAGGGTTACTGTGGCCAGCTAGGAAGGACTTCCTAAGAGGAAGGGATAAGGAAGACAGACCACGTGGCCAGTAAGGACATAGCACAGCATTGGCACCGACTCCCACATGAAGAGAGGAACTAGGGCAGAGGGCTTGTGTGTTCTCCGCCCCTCCTCTTTCTGGTGCAGACATGCCCCAAAGTCACCTTTGTCTTCTTCAGACAAGCAGACCTGGTAATAGAGTTCCCTTCGGCAGCTGGAGCATTGACCTTGAAGGGCTCCACTGCAGGAAAGAAGCACTACCAGAGCATCTACACTTTGAGACTGGAGAGGAAAATCCAGAAAGTGGCTAACCCCTGCTAAGTCATTATTATTCTCTGCTTTCAAGCTGTACCCCTGCTTCAACTTTCTGAATAAAAGCCAAACTGGTACAAGAAAGGAACTTTAGCCTACTGCTGTAGTCTAAGTCTTCAGGGAAGAAAAACATCCAACTAGGGCTCTGGGACCTGGTTCCCAACATTTGCTTCTGGAATTCTAGACAGCCAGGTTTAAAGAATAATGGGAGTGCACAGAACTTAGATCAGGGATTTCCCAGGACCACCTGAAGCACAGTTTGAAAACCTAGAAGAAATGGATGAATATCTGAAATCATGGGAATCACCAAAGCTCAACCAAGAAGAGATCGACATCTTAAACAGACCCATAATATATGAAGAAATTGAAGATGTAATAAGAAACCTCCCAACTAAAAAAAGCCCAGACCCAGACGGTTTCATGACAGAATTCTATAAAATTGGGGCTGGAGAGATGGCCTAGCGGTTAAGAGTGCCAACCGCTCTTGCAGAGGACCCGGGTTTGATCCCCAGCACCCACATGGCAGCCGAGAACCGTCTGTAACTCTTAATTCCAGGAGAACTCCAGTTCCAGGGGAATCCGACACCCTCTTCTGACCTGCACAGCATTGCAGGACACGGGTGCACAAACTTGCATGCAGACAGTACATTCATACACATACAGAAATAAATAAAATTAATAAAAAATATTTTTTTAAAAAGATGGAGCAAAGAGCTAAACAGAGACCTCACAAGTGAGGAATTAGAGATGGCTAAGAAACATCTTAAGAAGTGTTCAATGTCACTAATAATTAAGGAAATGCAAATTTAAACCACTTTAAGATATCATCTCACTCTGATAAGACTGGCTAGGATCAAAAAAACAAATGATACCAAGTCCTGGAGAGGTTGTGGGGAAAGGGGAACACTCATCCACTGCTGGTGGGAATATAAACTCATACAACCACTATGGAAAGCAGTGTGGAGAACCCTTGGAAGACTTGGAATGAACTTGCCACCTGATCCAGCCATACCACTCCTGGGTATGTACCCACAAGACTCATCTTACCACAGAGATACATGCACAGCCATGTTTATTGCAGCTCTCTTCACAATAGCAAAGAGCTAGAACCAACCCAAGTGCCCCTCAACTGATGGGTAGAGAAAATGTGGTACATCTACACAATGGAGTTCTATGCAGTGGTAAAGAAAGATGACAGCATGAGCTTTGCAGATAAAAGGATGGAGCTAGAAGATATGCTGAGTGAAGTAACACAGTCCCAGAAAAACAAACGATGAATTACATCCCTCATCTGTGGATGCTAGCGCCAATTACCTAATTGTATGGCAAACGGAGCAACATTAATGTGATCTGAAAACAACTGTGCTCTTATATAATCCCTTGAAAATAAATAAATAAAAATTAAATAAAAAATAATAGTGGAGTGCAGCTTTAAGAGAACAAGGGGAAGGAGCCTTGGAATTATAGACACGGGTAACTTTGACCCAACAGAGCTGAGGGAGTGGGAAGTGGCCCCTCAACAAGGAGGCTGGCTGTCCTGGAAGCCAAGCCCAGGAAGGCCCTGGCCTCTGGGTGCCTGTTGGGCCCCTGAAAAGCAGCCCCAACAGGGACCCCATGTGGCATGACCAGGTTGGAGACCACTAACTAGTTACTTAGAAACGAAGTCCCTTCCACCAGAGTGTGAGGCCTGTGGTCTCTAGTTGTTCTGGTTTGCTTTCTGTTGCTATGATGAAACACTGACCACAAACCTCTTGGGAAAGAAAGGGCTTATTTGGCTTCTAGGTTATATTCCACGATCAAAGGAAGCTAAGGTAGGACTCAAGCCAGGAACCTGGAGGCAGGAACTGGAGCAGAGACCATGGAGGAGTGCTGCTTACTGGTTTGCTTCCCCGGGCTGGCTCGCTTCCCCGGGCTGGCTCAGCACCTTCCTTATACAGCCCAGGCCACCTCCCCAGAGATGGAACCATCGGTGGGGCAGGCCTCCTGAATCAGTCAGCTATTAAGAAAATGTCCCCACCAGGCGTGGTGGCACACGCCTTTAATCCCAGCACTCGGGAGGCAGAGGCAGGCAGATTTCTGTGAGTTCAAGGCCAGCCTGGTCTACAGAGCCAGCTCCAGGCCAGCTGGGACTAAAAGGAGACCCTGTCTCAAACATATCAAAAAGAAAAAGATAAAGAAACTGTCTCCACAGGCAAGCATACAGGCCAATCTGATAGAGGAAATCCTGCATCTGAGCCTCCTCTTCCCAACCGTGTCAGGTTGACAAAAAAGCTTGCTTAACTTGACACACAAACATCACTGTCAAACAGTAAATTTTCCTGTCCCCACGATCTCACACTAATGTTCCGATGTAAAACAGTCCAATTTTCAATGTCCCGTAGTCTTTAAAAAGTTCAACACTTTAGGGCTGGAGAGATGGCCTAGCAGTTAAGAGCACTGACCACTCTTACAGAGGACCCGGGTTCAATCCCCAGCACCCACATGGCGGCCAAGAACCGTCTGAAACTCCAATTCCAGGAGAACTCCAGTTCCAGGGGAATCCGAGACCCTCTTCTGACCTGCGGCATTGCACGACACGGGTGCACAGACTTGCATGCAGACAGTACATTGATACACATACAGAAATAAATAAATGCCGGGCGTGGTGGCGCACGCCTTTAATCCTAGCACTTGGGAGGCAGAGGCACGCGGATCTCTGTGAGTTCGAGGCCAGCCTGGTCTACAGAGTGAGTTCCAGGACAGCCAGAGCTACTGGGAGACCCTGTCTCAAAAANCATCTCCAGTGTCCTGGCATCTCCAGTGTGCTGGCATCTCCAGTGTGCTGGCATCTCCAGTGTGCTGGCATCTCCAGTGTGGTGGCATCTCCAGTGTGCTGACATCTCCAGTGTGCTGGCATCTCCAGTGTCCTGGCATCTCCAGTGTCCTGGCATCTCCAGTGTGCTGACATCTCCAGTGTCCTGGCATCTCCAGTGTGCTGGCATCTCCAGTGTCCTGGCATCTCCAGTGTCCTGGCACCTCCAGTGTGCTGACATCTCCAGTGTGCTGGCATCTCCAGTGCGCTGTCATCTCCAGTGTCCTGGCATCTCCAGTGTGCTGGCATCTCCAGTGTACTGACATGTCCTTCCCTGATTGTGATACCAGGCAGTATGTCTCTGCACAGCCCGTGGATCCCAAAGCCATGCTGGAGAAAGTCGGGTACAGCAATATTGGACTGAAAAAAATCTGATCAGGCAGGTCTATGCACCATGCCCAGGTTAGCCATCTTCCATCAGTGCTCTCGGAGGTCTATGCACCGTGCCCAGGTCACCCATCTTCCCTCAGTGCTCAGGGAGGTCTATGCACTGTGCCCAGGTCACCCATCTTCCCTCAGTGCTCAGGCAGGTCTATGCACCGTGCCCAGGTCACCCATCTTCCCTCAGTGCTCAGGCAGGTCTATGCACCGTGCCCAGGTCACCCATCTTCCCTGGTCCCCCTCAGGCTTTGGCATCTGCTCAAGGTCAACTCAGTTCAAGTTCAGGTCATAGCGCCCTGGGTGGGCAGAGAGAGAGCCGCCACCCAGCAGGGTGCGTGAAGGTGAGTAGCTCCTCAGAGACCTCTGAAATTCTGTGCCATGGGTCCTGGACGAGGCACAGCCCTGAGGATGCTGTGAGACCGTCAACATTCCGGCACTCTTGGCTGTGACCAGAGGCTCAGCACTTGGGAATATTATCCCAGCCGCCTTCAGGAAACGAGCTCCGTGCCGTAAAACTCCTGGCCGGTGCCTTTCTCCTTTCCGCAGCCTTAATGCCATCGGTGTGTTCCACAGCAACATTAATTAAAATCCTTTTAAAGGCCGGGCGGCTTTCTGCACAGGAAGGGCATCAACGGGGGAGCACTTTCACAGGTGAACTGGCTCCTTAAAAGCTTTTAAATTAATGTCATTCCCCATAATTCTTAGTTCTCCATAAAGCAAGTTTTACAACTGCACTGCCTTCCTCCCAGTGGGAGTGGTCGGCAGAGAAGTGGGGGCAAGGCGGGTTGAAAGAGGGGCGCTGGCTTGTGGGATGGGGGCAGGGCTCTCTATAGCTGCTTCTGGAAATTGAGTTTTCTCCTATTTGGCTTCACATAGTTACTGCTCAGAAACAATTACCCACAAGGCCTAAGGGCCCTCACCTGAAGGTATTCCTCAAAGATTCAGATGAAGCCCAGTGCTTGCGCTCAGTTCTGGCATCTACCTATAAGTGCCTCCGTTGGTTGCCGCATCCTGGGCCAGGAACGTCGGACATCTTAATACAGTTAGGTCCTCACAGCTGCATCAGGAGGCAGGTAATTTTACCTCCTCTAATAAAAACAGACAGCTAGAGAGATGGCTCAGTCAGTAACACGCTTGTCTTACAGGTTCAACGATGTGAGTTCGATCCCCAGAACGTACATTAGAAAAAGAACAAATACAGAGCATGGCAAGGTAGTGCACACAGGTGATCCAACTATTGGACAGGTAGAAACGGGCAGTTCCTGGGGATGAGTCAGCCAGCCCAATCGGCGTGGTGGGTTCCAGGCCAGGGAGAGGCCCCCGTCTCAAAAAACAAGGCAGGCAGCACTGAGGAACAGCAACCAAGGCTGCCCTCGGGCCTCTGCACACACACCTGCACTCACGCACATGCACACAAATGCATAGCCAGACTCAGAGAGGCTGAGTGACTTGGACCAAGCCACACAGCAAGGAGACTGTGGGAACCACATGTCAGTTCTTATGGCTCCAAGTTCCTTTATGTCAACTCTACTACTGTGTGAAAATTACAAAGAGCATGTTGGTTTTGTATATAACTCAATAATGAGGAAAGCAAGAAGAACTGGATGTGTTGAAGTGAGTAGTGCTGTCTGTCAGCCCCTTGGCAGCCCCAGAAGAGGCTGGAACAGAGCAGGGCACATGTTGCTGTGGCTGACTTGGGTAGATAGGTGCCGTCAGTCCAGGTAGCACAGCCAGGACCAACCAGGGGGGCCTGCAGCCATGGCACTGCTGCCCCAGTTGCCCCCTGTAAACAGAGCCCGGACAGAGCCCACGGGGCTGGCTTGATGTAGGACTGTGAACCAGAGGAGGACAAAGGCAGGAAGGAGGGGAGGGGTGCCAAGAAGGGGAAGGCAGCCCAGGGTGCTTCAGGAGCGCTGGGCACTATACAGGCCTTGACACAATACAGTCTGGGGGAAAGAGTGACCGACCGCCTGCTGCATTCCCTGCTGGCCAGGCCTTGCCCACAAAAGCCACTACCTTTCTGTGACACAGGTGTTGGTGCCAAGGAGGGGTTTGCCTTGACATAAACAAGACAGTTGCTTGGGACATACAACAGGTCAGGAAGGGACACTGGGCAGAGAGCCACTCTTAGCTTAACTCCTGGAAGGCCCCTCGGGACGAACACATTCCACATGCACACGCCATGCTGTGATGCATTCTGGGAGCATGAGGAGATACTGGGTCTGCACCCACAGGGGTCCTTGTCAAGCCTGGAGCAGAGTGTACTGGAAGAGGCAAGCCCCAGGGGTCCCAAGGGTGCTAGGAGGCGCTGCACTTCCAGAAGCTATATGGTCAGAGGTCACAAATTCCTAGATCACCAGCCAAGGGCTCTGGACAGCCTGGGAAGTCAGGAAGCACTGGCTCCTGCATGCCCTGGTCTGTGAAGCCTGAGCCCAGCTACTATGCTGTCTACACCTGTGGTGTGAGTTCCCCCCTACCCCAGCCTCAGGGATCAAAGTTACAGCTTTCATCCAGTGGAGCCTTTCACCACCCCAGCTCAGGCATGGATCCTCGCCCAGCAGGGCAGAGCAGAGGGTGCACTCCTGCACCCATGCTTCATGTTCTCCGCTGCAGCCCCTCCCTGGGACTGGGACTCCTCAGAGTTGGGGGAGAGCCAGTTGCCCCGTCATAAGGACCCAGACACTACCTGTCCCCATCCAGACTGCTGATGCCACCCACCAGCTCGTGCTTCCCATGTCACAGCCCTCCATCCTTCCTGCCTTCACCTTGATGGGTGCTTCCAAGCTGTCTGAGTTCATTGATGGGCATCAATGAACTCAGCACTAGCTGAGTTGGCACTAGCTCATTCCAAGACACCCAGGCCTCAAAGGCTCCAGACACCTACAGAATTGAGACCCAGCCAAGCCAATGGCAGCTGGAAGGAGCCACTCAGAGGCCGTTTGAGACCTGAGGAGCTGGGTCTGACTTGTCCCCAATCCATGCCAGGCAGAGGCCCAAGACCCCAGGAGCCTTCCCACCCACCCCAGAGAGGAAGGAGAGAAGCATGACTGGCAGATTTCGGCAGCTAGGTCTATCTGGAAGGCACTGGAGTGTGTTTCTGTCATCGGAGTCCACACAGCCTTGATTCCAAAGGAGACTTGGCTGTGAGAACACACTGAACACCTTTGGATGCTCTTCACTGCAGCAGAGCCGCAGACGGTACGCCGTCAAGTGGCACCATAAAAAATAGCCACTTTTGGAATGTCATGTGTGGCCTAGGAGAATATTGTTGCCACTACACAGGAAATGAGCCTTCCTCCCAACAAGCAATCCACTCACCGAGCCCCCACAGAGGCACTCCGCAGAGCAGGGCCCAGTGGCTACCTAGGAAAGCACCCAGCAGGTTCTATGATGGGGCCACAGTGGACGCCACCACACAACGTCCTCCCCACCACACAACGTCCTTCCTGTTCTTCCTGCTGCTTCTGTTTCCAGGGACCTGAAAAACTGCAAACCTCCTGCCTCACCCTGCCAAGAAAGCCATACCTGGGGGTCATGTTTGTTACCAAGAGGGTGCCTGGCTAGCCTAGGCAGGGCTTCTGTCTTAGAGAGTGCCCTGAAATCTACTGTCTTAAATGCTCTGCACCCAGTTTCTGCTTTTCTAGACAATCTCAGCAGGTGCTTTTGTCTTGAACAGTAAGTTTAGGAACCTGTGGAGGGAGGCCACACTAGCCAGCAGCGTGTCAGCAGCTGCTCCCAGATGTCACAATGGTGCTTCTCTGACTGGGACATGTCTCAGGGTTGGCTTCCTCCTCCTCGGCCTGTAGACGCCATCTTCTCCTCTCCTTACATGGTCCTCCGTGTGTGTATCTGTGTCTTGTTCTCCTTTTCTTATGAGGACGCTGGTCATGTTGGATTGGGGCGCCCTGATAGCCTCGTTTCAACTTAAAAGACCTGACTCTAAATACACATTTTGAAGTACTGGAGTTTGAACTTCAATATAGGAAAGCCCAAAAGTCCCAATTCATGTGTCAGGCTGGCCATAAGGCCAGGAGCTGGGCGGGGGTGGAGTACCTGGGACAAGGTGTCTCCTCCTGAGAACACACATGAGAAACAGCCAGGCTTCTTGTACCCTGGGGATCAGGCTAACGGTAGCCTCCACCCAAGCTGCTCTACATGGTTCTGACAGATCACACGTATGCCTACAATGTGGGAAGCATGGCTTAGCACGCAAAGGGTGTTGTTGCCCAGTCCTGGATCCTATTAGAACATACTGAGGTGTGGGCCGGTGTCATCTGCAGCACCTAGTGGTCAGGCAACCAAGTAAGGAGCCAGACTGCGCCAAGGCCTATGGGTCTAAGGCAGCGACTCCACACTCTCTGGAAACGAGGTCCTGTCTGGACTCCACAACTGCAAAGGTGTTTTATTTCCTGGAACTTTCAGATCAAAGGACATTGTTTTAAGACTCTGAGCTGCTATTTCCATTTCTGTGGGGAATCGTAACGGGCCACAGTCAATTACTGTCAGTGTGGGCAGTGGACCAGAAGGAAAAGGACTGTGTTCCCCTCAGCACAGCATCCTCAGAGGACTTCGGGTTGCTGCTCCTTGTGTTTGGGGACATGTGCTATTTGAAACACATTCTGCAACCGTAGAAATACCAGGTGCAAGCTCTCCCAGCTGCAGGTGCAAGAGCCTGTCCCGGGGAAAACTCAGGGCAGGACATGAGCACCTCAGGGCTCTCCAAAGCCACAAGAAAGAGGACATTCCAGCTGGACATGGGGGTGCATGCCTGTGAGTCCCACACTTGGAGTCTGAGGCAGGAGGACTGCTATGAGTTTGAGGTCAGCCTGGGCCACATGGCAAAATTGTGTCTCAAAAATAAAAGCGCAAAAAGATTCGCTCTCCATCTGTTATTCTGGGATAGAGGGGCCATTTCTCCACCTCCACAGACCTCAGGACTGGGCCTCTGCACCCAGACTTCCCATCCGTCCTTGCTTCCTGCCAACTTCTTCCTCAAAAGCACTGAGACTGCTACATGGAATGTTCCAGATGAAAGAGACTCTTCACCATCAGTTCCCCTCCCCTCACTCCCCTTCTCCTTTTTTTTGGGGGGGGGTATTTTTGAGACAGGGTCTCCCTGTAGCCCCAGCTGTCCTGGAACTCACTCTGTAGACCAGGCTGGCCTTGAACTCACAAAGATCCGAGTGCCTCTGCCTCCCAAGTGCTAGGATTAAAGGCGTGCGCCACCACGCCCGGCACTCCCCTTCTCCTTTAAGAGAGCAAAGTGTTGCTTAGGTTTTATGGGTAAGCATACAGGAAGGCCACCCACGTGCTGGGAAGCTTGGGTGCCAGAAAAATTTCCCAGACTTCAAATCCCTCCATTGCTGGAGCCGAGGCTGCATCTTACTTTGGAGGGTGGACCTGTCCTCTGCTCCAGGCAGGGTGCTCAGACACGCCAAGCAGAAGAGCCAGACACAAAATGAAGTCTTGACAGCCACATAATCTCCTCTGACTGAAGGAGCCCAAAGATTTCCCTCACCCCTCAGCAGGCCACAACATCTCCCTAAGCCCTGCAGCACCCAACCCAGGGAGCCCTGGGCCCCAAGGACACCCCTGCTACAGGGAGAACAACTAGCCTCCTGGAGGGATAGTTCCAAGTCGCAGCAGATCTCTCAGTGCAGACACAGAGACAGCAGCAGCACATCGCCCACCACACAGGCTTCTCAGGAACACATAACATGTCAGATGTGGTGGCACACGCCTTTAATCCCAGCACTCAGGAGGTAGAGGCAGGCAGATCACTGTAAGATCAAAGCCAGCCTGGTCTACATATCGAGTTCCAGGACAGCTGGGGCTGCAGGGAGACCCTGTCTCAAAAAGACAGAAAGAAAAAAAACCCTACCATGGGGGTGAAAAGATAGCTCAATAGCAGGGCTGGAGAGATGGCCTAGTGGTTAAGAGCACCTACCGCTCTTACAGAGGACCCGGGTTCGATCCCCAGCACCCACATGGTGGCCGAGAACCATCTGAAACTACAATTCCAGGAGAACTCCAGTTCCAGGGGAATCCGACACCCTCTTCTGACCTCCGTGGCATTGCACGACATGGATGCACAAACCTGCATGCAGACAGTACATTCATACACATACAGAAATAAATAATATTTTTTTAAAAAGATAGCTCAATAGCTCAGTCAGTAAGTGCTTAGAAGCATGAGGGTGTGAGATTTGGGGGAGGGGGAATGTTGTTCTTTAGGGGTTTTGTTGTTTTGGAGGAGTTTTTTTTTAATTTGGTCTTTTTGAGACAGGATCTCCCTGAGGCCCCAGCTCGCCTGAAACTTGCTATGTAGACCAGGCTGGCCTTTATCTCACAGAGATCTGCCTACCTGTGTGACCTCAGTGCTGGGAAGGCAGAGAAGGACACCTTCTGGGGCTCGCTGGCCAGCCAGGCCTAACAGGTGAGCTCCAGATTCGTCAGAGACCTTGTCTCAAAAAAAAATAAAATAATAAAATAAGAGTTCTGCTCCCAAGAACGGTCACCAAGGTTGTCCCCTGGCATCCACGTGCACATACATGCACATTTATACAGCTGCGACTGTCCTGTGAATAAGCCACCTCTCCCTAAATGCTTGTGAGGGGAATGCCACTTCAAACACTAGGCCAAATGACTCAGAAGACAAGCTGAAAGAAGAAAAAGACAAGGCTGTCTGAGGGCACTGGGGGCTTGCTGCCCCTGAGGACAACGAAAAGGGCGAGAGACTGCAAGCCTACCAAAAGGAGCTGGCGGGAAGAGGGCTGTAGCCTGGTGGGGGTGAAGGCCTGACCGGCAAAGAAAGACCTCACATTCAGCAGCCAATACTCTGCAGATGGCCAGAGAAAGGATAGAATCTTCAGCCAATAATGTCTGATAGTTTGTGGAGGAATTTGACTTAGAACCTCACCCCAGGGACTAGGGAGATAGCTCAGTGGATACTGTGTGCAGACATATGGCTTATAATCCCAGAACCTGGACATAGGAAGCAGAAAGACCCCTAGGGCTCCTTGGCCAGCCGGCCCAGCCTATTGAGAAACTCCAGGCCAATGAGACACCTGTCCCAAGAAACAAGGTGCAAAGTCCCTGGGGAATGACACCCAAGGTTACCACTGGGATCAACACACCCACCCATGCACATACACACGTGTACACATGCAGGCACTCATGCACCCACAAGAACACATACCCAGTCACACATTAAAAAAGAACCTACTGGGGCTGGAGAGATGGCCTAGCAGTTAAGAGCGCCGACCGCTCTTACAGAGGACCCGGGTTCGATCCCCAGCACCCACATGGCGGCCGAGAACCGTCTGAAACTCCAATTCCAGGAGAACTCCAGTTCCAGGGGAGTCCGACACCCTCTTCTGACCTCCACGGCATTGCACAACATCGGGTGCAACAAACTGCATGCAGACAGAAAATACATTCATACCAGCATACCCAAAAAAAAAAAAAAAAAAGAACCTACTTTACCCCCAAACCATATTCCAAAGTAGTAGTGGTAGTAGCAAGGTCAGCCATACAAAGAAGCCACACGAAGTCTGAAAGAACATGTCACTGATGTCTCCCCTCCCTAACAGACAAGAAGCAGCTCTTCGGAGCTGGGACCAACCACTTCTATCTGACGCCAGGAAAGCACCAAACATGTGACTACAGGGGGAGTCTTGCTGCCTCCTGCCCAGGCAGCTTTAATCCCCAGTGCCAGTAGCAGAAAGTGCTGGTCACAGCCATGTCAGGAACCCCGAGGGGAGCAGGCCTGGACCAGCACCCCTCTGGGCTTGCATGTCGGCAGGCAGCACCCCCAGCAGGCCCTACTGCACTTCCCAAGAACACTCCACAGAGCCAGAATCTACTGTGGGGTCAGCTGGTCATTCGGGGCCCATTGGGATGCCCACCAGCAGGGACACGACCTCTCTTTACCCCAAAAATATGATGGGCAGGGAATGTGCTAGGATAGTGATCAGGGTATGCTATGTGGACACACAGACAGGACCTGCTCCTGGCTTAATGCACTGTTCCCACCACCTTGAGAGTGTGTGGGGCCCAGATAAATGCTGCACCCAGGCCTGGTAACACCACAGAGGCAGGCAGCCCAGTCACCCCAGGTTTCTATACCCAGCATCAGCTGTCAGAGCAGGAAAACTCCCTAGGTTCACCTAAGGCCACAAGCACAGAAAAGCCTCATCCCCAACCCAACACCACACACACACACACACACACACACCACACACATACACACATCACACATACACACAATACACACACATAACACACCATCACATACACACAACACTGTGCTGGACAGCTTTGGTGTCAACTCGACACACCCGTGTTGAGGGAGCCCAGTTGGGAATTGGCTCTATTGGATGAGCCTGTGGCCACATCTGTGGTGTATTGGCTTGATGTTGAACAGTGACAGTATAAGAGGGCAGGCTGGGCATGTGCCAGGGGAGCAAGCCAATATGCAGTGTTCCTTCATGGCCTTTGCTTCGGTTTGGCTTCTGCCTCCAGGTTCCCTCCCTGAGTCCTTCTTGGCTCCATAAGTGATAAATTGTGACCCAGGGGATGTAAGCGAATAAACCCTTTCCTCCCCAAGTTGATGTTCTGGTCAGAGTTGTTTTTGTCACAGCAATGGGAAAGACAAACTAGAACAGAAATGTACCAGAGAGTAGTATGCTGGACAGACCTGACCCTGGGTGTTGGGGAAGATGTGGAGCGTTAACTTTGGACTGGGAAGATTTGAATGCCTAAAGATTGTTTTTTTGTTGTGGAGCTTGGAGCATTTTGCTGAAGGAGTGTAGAAGATGGAGCCTGGCTTGTGAAGTTTCAAAAAGAAGCAGAGATCATCAGGACTGTGTAATCTGTGGGTTCTGGTCAGCTGGGCTGGAGAATCAAGCTGTAAGTAACAAGAGACCAGAACCTGAAGTGAATTTTTTGTGGTACTGGCAATGATGCTGTAGCTGCGGCTATAACAATACAGCTGTAAGTAACAAGAGACCAGCATCACTGAGGTAAATTTTTCTGTGAAGAGAATTTCTTTCAGTGTCAGCACACAGAAGCTGTTACCCAGAAAGGGCCTGAGCCTCCATCTCGAGCCAGAAGCCGGACTTCGTAACGTGTAAGAGGTCCTATATTGTTCTTGTGTTGAAATTTGAAGGGGGTCACAGAGAGCAGCCGAGCTTGGCACTGTGAGAGGTCAGAAAGACATTGGTGAAGTGCACCTCGGTTACAATGAAGACCCCAGGACTGCAGGGGTTCATTGAGAGAAGCTGAGGCTTGCCACCAGGAGAGGTCAGAATGAGTATCTCTATTTGAGTGAAGGTGCTTGCCTCAGTCATTGGCGAAACCCCAGCTTTTTGTAGATGCCGGTACCCTGGGACGACTGCCAAGAGCACCGGCAGGTGTGATATGGAGTTGCCCTGGGCCTGCGAGATGAGTTTGCCACGGACGGCAGAGTGGAAGGGGAGCTGTTGAGACCCTTTGGAACCCAGAAGATCGTGAGTGAATCCCAGGTGTCCAAACTTGAGCTACTTGCTGGACTTTGGTTTGTTTGAGAGTGCCTGATTCTTTCCTTTTGAAAATAAGACCAGTAACTGTTTTGGGTTACAGCAAGCCCACATTAAGAGACTTTTAAAACTGGACTTTTAAGTGTTTGACATTTTAAGGACTGTAGGACTTTTAAGGATGTACTGTCTTAGGTTTGATTAGTGTTAACATCATACTTTGGGATAAGAACTGGAAAAGTGTGGTTTTAATGTGATTGTGGTTTGTGGTTCAAGTTGACAAGGGGTCAATTGCTGGACAGCTTTGGTGTCAACTTGACACACCTGGGTTGAGGGAGCCTCAGTTGGGGAATTGGCTCCATTGGATTGGCCTGTGGCCACATCTGTGGTGTATTGTCTTGATTGTTGAGCAGTGACAGTATAAGAAGGCAGGCTGGGCATGAGCCAGCGAGCAAGCCAGTAGAGAGCAAGCCAGTGAACAGCAGTCCTCCATGGCCTCCAGGTTCCTGCCCTGAGTTCCTGTCTTGGGCTCCCTAAGTGATGAAATGTGACCCAGGAGATGTAAGCTGAATAAACCCTTTCCTCCCCAAGTTGGTGTCGGTCAGAGTGTTTTGTCACAGCAATGGAAAGACAAACTAGAACACACACACATACACACACACATACACACACACACACATACACACACACACACACACACACACACACACACACCCCACTGGAAGCACCAGCAGCATTCCAGAAACTCTCTCTCCAACTTTACACAGACACTTTACAGCTCCCAGCCCTCCAGCTTGGCAGGGAGACAGAAATGCCTCCCCTTTCCGCCAGGGTGGGCTCTGATGGTGGAGGAGGGGTCCATAGCCCTCCATGCCTGTGAGAGCCCCTGAGACTCACCACAGCAGTTTTATGATGGGGGAGATGGGCCTGGACGGGAAAGGAGCGCTGCTAAAGATCAATATCCCAGAGAATTAGGAAGGAGATATTTCAAGAATCCTGTATGCAAACAGTCGAAAGGCAAATGGTTTTAGTAATGACTTATTAAAAGGTTTCTTCCTGAACTGAGAGTCTCAGAGCATATAAAGCCCAAGTCACTTAGTGCAATGGATTTAAGCACCGTAAAGCAAGTTCCATGCCTAAGTTTTCCCAAAGCTAAGAGGATACAGGCGCCCCACCCCCACCCTCACCCTGGGGGCCTGTTCTGGTTTGCTTCCCAATGCCCCAGAAGGTCTGCTGGGCTCCCACAAGTTCTCTTCACCACAAGGGTAGATCCCAAGGGCATTGGCCTGACACACTGTGAACTGTGACAAACCATGCCTGGGCCTGGCTGGCACCCCTCTCTGCACCCTAGCTTCCTGTGTCCTTGGCTAGGCAAGGATTGGAGCTGCAGGCTCTGAGGCCCCTCCATGTCAGTCTCTCTCCTGGGCCTGAGGCCTTAGTTGCCCTTCCACCATGTGTGATAGTGAGTCTTCCTTGTCAACTTGGCAAAACTCAGAACCACCTAGGAGATGTCCTTTGCACACGTCTTGAGGGTGTTTCCAGAGAAGTTTAACTGAGCACAGAAGACTCGCCCGAGTGTGGGCAGCACCACCCATGGGCTGGGGTGCCAGGCCCACCCGAGTATGGGCAGCACATCCGTGGGCTGGGGTGCCAGGCCCACGCAGCACCATCCATGGGCTGGGGTGCCAGACCCACCCGAGTGCAGGCAGCACCACCTGTGGGCTGGCGTACCAGACTGAATTAAAAAGGAAAAGCAGAGAAAGCAAGCCCAGCGCCTGCTCCTCTTTCCCTGGGACTGCGGGGGCAACATGAGCAGCTGTTCCAGGCCCCCCACCCAGTGGAGCCACTTTCTCTGTCCTTGACGTGTGTCCTCAATGAGCTAAAACAAACACTGCTCCTTAAGTTGCTGCTGTCATTTGTCACAGTGAGGAGAAAAGCAACGTATCCAACATGGAACCTTGTTTTAGATGGATCCGGGCCCAGCAGGCCGGTCTGCTGCTCTCCAGGCCCTTCGAGAAACCTCATCCAATGGGTAAAACTTGAGATTCCTTTCAACCTCTTGTCCCCAACTCGAGACCACCTCCAAAAGCACAGCGAGTCCCTAAGTTCATGCTGACTGCTCTCACTATGGTCCAGTGGCTCTTGGGGGAAATAATGGCCAACTCACCTGGAGCTGGGACTGCCCCCAGAGAGGATAGATCTGTGGGGTTGGGCCAGGGAGCCCATGGGTACTGGTAGTCACACTTTCAAGACCCTTCAAAGTAATCAGCCTCAGCAGGTTACAGGGCAAGACCCCTGTGCTATAGCACTGGTGTGGGTACAAGGGTCCCATGCCCAGAGGAAATGTGGGAACAGGTAAGGAACTTCCCCTGGATGAAGTTACCAAGGGAACAACATGGATACAAAGAAGGCTGCCAGGCTATCTGTGCCAGGCCCTATGACAAATCAAGATCCTGGCTCCCCACTACCACAGTGGAGCCCCACATGGCAATGGAATCCTGCTGAGCAGCAGGTGTGGACGGGGACATCCTAGCTGGGCCAGATAGATGGTCCAGAATGGTAGGTAGGAAGCATTAGCCTACAGAAAGCCTTGGAGAGCAGACTCAGCACACACTTTACAAGGTACAGAAGACACAGCCCAATTCTCACAGGGAGTGAGGCTGAGTCAGCCTGGCTTCTACACCTCCAAACAGAACCATTCCAGCAGGCCACACAGCCAAGGGCCAAGGGAGTAGGAAGATAAGAAGTGGGAGCTGCCAGTGTAAGCAGCGTAGTGCCAACTGGATGCCAAGATCAACTGAGAAACACGAAACGGATTTCCTTGACCTGCAATGAACTCTAGTTCAGCCTGGAAACTCACAGGACCTGCCCTTCCAAGCTAGCCTGCTCCTCTAAGCACACCTCCTAGCCCTGGCTGCAAACACACCCAGCCAGTGACTCCTCCCCATGACGACCTCTTTCCAGGCCCAAATGCAGGGCTTTCTATTTCAAAACCAATGAAGCCCTGGGAAAACCAGAAGCAACTGATGACGTCACCGGTCCTCAAGGCACCGCAGTCCAAAGGACTCCTGTGGCCACGGCTGACCTGCTTCAAAAATGTTCTCTTCGGGCTGGGACAGCACAGCACAGCCTCCTCAGGGCCCCGTGCTGAGCAAGTGATATCATCGCTCTGTGCTCAGGCTGTGAGCCCCACAGCCAGTCTGTACTTTGGGTATGGAATCTTGACCATGTATCTGCTCAAAATGCACTGAACAGCAAATCATGGACACATGCTTTTTAAGCACACACCACCTCCTGAATCCCCAAGGCCCAGCCTATGCAAGTAGCCTGTGGACTGTGGACGAATTCCAACAGGGTCCCCCTTCCATAGACTCCCGAGCTGCTCAACCTCAGGATCATGGTCCACAGAGTAACGGAATGTAGACGGCGTGGTTACAGCAGGAAGTCCTACTAGCAGCAGCGTCCGTGGCGGCACTTTGCTTTCCTAGCTGGAAACCTCCAGAAGGTCACTGCGAGCCCATAGTCCACTGTGTCCTGGGCTTGTAACCTGGGAAGAGAGAGCCTTACCAGAACAGGACCAGGAGAGAGAGACAGAGACAGAGAGAAACTCAGGGGTGCAGAGTCTAGAGAGAGAAAGAGAGCCCAGCTGCACAAGCAGAAGATGTAGAGAGCGAGCCAGACCCTGCCATGGAGGACCTAGAGAGAGCAAGGACCGAGCCGGACCCCGCCATGGAGGACCTAGAGAGAGCAAGGACCGAGCCGGACCCCGCCATGGAGGACCTAGAGCGAGCAAGGACCGAGCCGGACCCCGCCATGGAGGACCTAGAGAGAGCAAGGACCGAGCCAGACCCCGCCATGGAGGACCTAGAGAGAGCAAGGAGCGAGCCAGACCCCGCCATGGAGGACCTAGAGAGAGCAAGGAGCGAGCCGGACCCCGCCATGGAGGACCTAGAGAGAGCAAGGAGCGAGCCGGACCCCGCCATGGAGGACCTAGAGCGAGCAAGGAGCGAGCCGGACCCCGCCATGGAGGACCTAGAGAGAGCAAGGAGCGAGCCAGACCCCGCCATGGAGGACCTAGAGAGAGCAAGGAGCGAGCCAGACCCCGCCATGGAGGACCTAGAGAGAGCAAGGAGCGAGCCAGACCCCGCCATGGAGGACCTAGAGAGAGCAAGGAGCGAGCCAGACCCCGCCATGGAGGACCTAGAGAGAGCAAGGAGCGAGCCAGACCCCGCCATGGAGGACCTAGAGAGAGCAAGGAGCGAGCCAGACCCCGCCATGGAGGACCTAGAGAGAGCAAGGAGCGAGCCAGACCCCGCCATGGAGGACCTAGAGAGAGCAAGGAGCGAGCCAGACCCCGCCATGGAGGACCTAGAGAGAGCAAGGAGCGAGCCAGACCCCGCCATGGAGGACCTAGAGAGAGCAAGGAGCGAGCCAGACCCCGCCATGGAGGACCTAGAGAGAGCAAGGAGCGAGCCAGACCCCGCCATGGAGGACCTAGAGAGAGCAAGGAGCGAGCCAGACCCCGCCATGGAGGACCTAGAGAGAGCAAGGAGCGAGCCAGACCCCGCCATGGAGGACCTAGAGAGAGCAAGGAGCGAGCCAGACCCCGCCATGGAGGACCTAGAGAGAGCAAGGAGCGAGCCAGACCCCGCCATGGAGGACCTAGAGAGAGCAAGGAGCGAGCCAGACCCCGCCATGGAGGACCTAGAGAGAGCAAGGAGCGAGCCAGACCCCGCCATGGAGGACCTAGAGAGAGCAAGGAGCGAGCCAGACCCCGCCATGGAGGACCTAGAGAGAGCAAGGAGCGAGCCAGACCCCGCCATGGAGGACCTAGAGAGAGCAAGGAGCGAGCCAGACCCCGCCATGGAGGACCTAGAGAGAGCAAGGAGCGAGCCAGACCCCGCCATGGAGGACCTAGAGAGAGCAAGGAGCGAGCCAGACCCCGCCATGGAGGACCTAGAGAGAGCAAGGAGCGAGCCAGACCCCGCCATGGAGGACCTAGAGAGAGCAAGGAGCGAGCCAGACCCCGCCATGGAGGACCTAGAGAGAGCAAGGAGCGAGCCAGACCCCGCCATGGAGGACCTAGAGAGAGCAAGGAGCGAGCCAGACCCCGCCATGGAGGACCTAGAGAGAGCAAGGAGCGAGCCAGACCCCGCCATGGAGGACCTAGAGAGAGCAAGGAGCGAGCCAGACCCCGCCATGGAGGACCTAGAGAGAGCAAGGAGCGAGCCAGACCCCGCCATGGAGGACCTAGAGAGAGCAAGGAGCGAGCCAGACCCCGCCATGGAGGACCTAGAGAGAGCAAGGAGCGAGCCAGACCCCGCCATGGAGGACCTAGAGAGAGCAAGGAGCGAGCCAGACCCCGCCATGGAGGACCTAGAGAGAGCAAGGAGCGAGCCAGACCCCGCCATGGAGGACCTAGAGAGAGCAAGGAGCGAGCCAGACCCCGCCATGGAGGACCTAGAGAGAGCAAGGAGCGAGCCAGACCCCGCCATGGAGGACCTAGAGAGAGCAAGGAGCGAGCCAGACCCCGCCATGGAGGACCTAGAGAGAGCAAGGAGCGAGCCAGACCCCGCCATGGAGGACCTAGAGAGAGCAAGGAGCGAGCCAGACCCCGCCATGGAGGACCTAGAGAGAGCAAGGAGCGAGCCAGACCCCGCCATGGAGGACCTAGAGAGAGCAAGGAGCGAGCCAGACCCCGCCATGGAGGACCTAGAGAGAGCAAGGAGCGAGCCAGACCCCGCCATGGAGGACCTAGAGAGAGCAAGGAGCGAGCCAGACCCCGCCATGGAGGACCTAGAGAGAGCAAGGAGCGAGCCAGACCCCGCCATGGAGGACCTAGAGAGAGCAAGGAGCGAGCCAGACCCCGCCATGGAGGACCTAGAGAGAGCAAGGAGCGAGCCAGACCCCGCCATGGAGGACCTAGAGAGAGCAAGGAGCGAGCCAGACCCCGCCATGGAGGACCTAGAGAGAGCAAGGAGCGAGCCAGACCCCGCCATGGAGGACCTAGAGAGAGCAAGGAGCGAGCCAGACCCCGCCATGGAGGACCTAGAGAGAGCAAGGAGCGAGCCAGACCCCGCCATGGAGGACCTAGAGAGAGCAAGGAGCGAGCCAGACCCCGCCATGGAGGACCTAGAGAGAGCAAGGAGCGAGCCAGACCCCGCCATGGAGGACCTAGAGAGAGCAAGGAGCGAGCCAGACCCCGCCATGGAGGACCTAGAGAGAGCAAGGAGCGAGCCAGACCCCGCCATGGAGGACCTAGAGAGAGCAAGGAGCGAGCCAGACCCCGCCATGGAGGACCTAGAGAGAGCAAGGAGCGAGCCAGACCCCGCCATGGAGGACCTAGAGAGAGCAAGGAGCGAGCCAGACCCCGCCATGGAGGACCTAGAGAGAGCAAGGAGCGAGCCAGACCCCGCCATGGAGGACCTAGAGAGAGCAAGGAGCGAGCCAGACCCCGCCATGGAGGACCTAGAGAGAGCAAGGAGCGAGCCAGACCCCGCCATGGAGGACCTAGAGAGAGCAAGGAGCGAGCCAGACCCCGCCATGGAGGACCTAGAGAGAGCAAGGAGCGAGCCAGACCCCGCCATGGAGGACCTAGAGAGAGCAAGGAGCGAGCCAGACCCCGCCATGGAGGACCTAGAGAGAGCAAGGAGCGAGCCAGACCCCGCCATGGAGGACCTAGAGAGAGCAAGGAGCGAGCCAGACCCCGCCATGGAGGACCTAGAGAGAGCAAGGAGCGAGCCAGACCCCGCCATGGAGGACCTAGAGAGAGCAAGGAGCGAGCCAGACCCCGCCATGGAGGACCTAGAGAGAGCAAGGAGCGAGCCAGACCCCGCCATGGAGGACCTAGAGAGAGCAAGGAGCGAGCCAGACCCCGCCATGGAGGACCTAGAGAGAGCAAGGAGCGAGCCAGACCCCGCCATGGAGGACCTAGAGAGAGCAAGGAGCGAGCCAGACCCCGCCATGGAGGACCTAGAGAGAGCAAGGAGCGAGCCAGACCCCGCCATGGAGGACCTAGAGAGAGCAAGGAGCGAGCCAGACCCCGCCATGGAGGACCTAGAGAGAGCAAGGAGCGAGCCAGACCCCGCCATGGAGGACCTAGAGAGAGCAAGGAGCGAGCCAGACCCCGCCATGGAGGACCTAGAGAGAGCAAGGAGCGAGCCAGACCCCGCCATGGAGGACCTAGAGAGAGCAAGGAGCGAGCCAGACCCCGCCATGGAGGACCTAGAGAGAGCAAGGAGCGAGCCAGACCCCGCCATGGAGGACCTAGAGAGAGCAAGGACCGAGCCAGACCCCGCCATGGAGGACCTAGAGAGAGCAAGGAGCGAGCCAGACCCCGCCATGGAGGACCTAGAGAGAGCAAGGAGCGAGCCAGACTCGGCCATGGAGGACCTAGAGAGAGCAAGGAGCGATCCAGACCCCGCCATGGAGGACCTAGAGAGAGGAAGGAGCGAGCCAGACCCCGCCATGGAGGACCTAGAGACAGCAAGGAGCGAGCCAGACCCCGCCATGGAGGACCTAGAGAGAGGAAGGAGCGAGCCGGACCCGCCATGGAGGACCTAGAGAGAGAGCGAGGTGCTCTCACAGCGCCAGGACCTGGACAGCCAGCCTGGTACACGGGGCTTTTCAGAAGCAGAAGCTGAGCTGAAGGTCGTGGTGTGGTGCTTAGAGGGGAGAAGGCAGTGGTGAGCAGAGGGAGAGGCAAGACTGCTGGTGCGTGCCTCAGGCGGAGCTCCAGGGCTACCTGTGCTGCCTCCCTCTTCCACTTGGGGCCATCTTCTGCCTCGCTCAATGTTGGTCACCCCATCAAGAGCTGTCCCCACACCAGATAGGTTTCTTCATTGGGCAGACCCTGAAGAAACGTCCCATGAAGGTACACACTTCCCACCTCGTGCAGCTGGGAGCGAGGGCCACCTTGGGCAGGCCCCCCAAGTCTGCTGACCCAGCTGAGACCTGAGCAGAAAAGCAGGGGCTCAGAAGAGTTTGTGGTGCAAGCAGGGTCCTGAGATGGCAGCAGATACGGTAGGAGGTGGCCTATCCCTGCCTCCTTCCACCAGCCTGAGAGCTTCTATGTGCAATGGCTGACCTTATTTGTGTGACCTTATTCGTGCTTTCTGTTCTAGCTTCCTGGAGTTTCTCTATGTGTTACGGCTTTATAGTTTGCTATATTGTCTACTTTTCTGTCTGTCCTCTCACATACATTGGAAGAATAAAGTCATCGTTTTAACTGTAACTATTTCTATAACTTGAAATAGAGCTTTCAGGGGCTGGAGAGATAGCCTAGCGGTTAAGAGCACCGACGCTCTTGCAGAGGACCCGGGTTCGATCCCCAGCACCCACATGGCGGCTAAGAACCGTCTGTAACTCCAATTCCAGGAGAACTCCAGTTCCAGGGGAATCTGAGACCCTCTTCTGACCTCCGCGGCATTGCACGACACGGGTGCACAGACCTGCATGCAAACAATACATTCATACACATACAAAAATAAATAATAATAATAATAATAATAATAATAATAAAAGAAATAGAGCTTTCAGTATCCTCCTAAACTTATGGCATTCAGAACAAAACAATGTGCATAACTTCACTTATCCACCTATTTTTGTTAGGAGTGCTCTGAAAATACTTTTGGTCACTTATTTAAGCTGTTATGATTTTTTTGGTCTTTCTGAGACAGGGTCTCCCTTTAGCTCCAGCTGGCCTGGAACTCACTATGTAGACCAAGTTGGCTTTGATCTTATAGAGATCTGCCTGCCTCTGCCTCCAAGTGCTGGGATTTGACCTGCATTAACCCTTAGGCTGTGACCATCTCCTTCATCACTGCAGTGGGAACAGCTGACCATGGACTGAGAGCCTCAAAACTGTGAGCCACATGAAGCAGCTAACACACGAACATGGCAAGAGGTGTCACCCCTGTTAAACCCTAACCCCCCATGGGGCCCAGGTCCCTTTTCTTCATAAAGTATCGATTAGCATCACTTACGTCAATTTTCTGCCCAGAGCCAGTCCTTTAACTAAAGGGGCATGCCGGTCCCCACTGCAGACACACATGACTTTTCTCCCTTGCCAGGCTTGAGATGAGCATGTGATCCAATTTGCCAATCATGGAACACCATCTTTCTGAGCACAGTATTGCTCCTAGACAGTCCTGTGACCAAGCACAGCCCAGTCAAAGCCCTGCCCTGAGATTAGCTATGAGAAGTGAGAAAATGTCTCTTGTGGACAGAGAGTGATGGTGCGAGGCCTTTGCAAGGAGAGCCACCAGTAGGTGTGCTCAGCAAGGAGGACGGGGCAGAAAGGGGAGACCTGCTTGTGCCCCAGGTCACACCTGGCTCCCCATCTCACAGCCCTCCAGGTACCCAGCCTGATCTCACTTGAGTTGTCCCAGCAACCAGAGGCTGTACTTTCTGACAGAGCCCTAGTGAGAAGCATGGCTTCTCCAGGCCACACTGATGGAGTGGTGGGTCAGGACTGAGTGGCATGGAAGCTTCCTCTATGATAGGATCCTGACCAAAATTTTCCATCCAGCAGCAGTCAGGAACACGGAGGGCTGCAGACAGGGTGGATGCTGCAAGATGTTGACAAAATCCTGAAGTCCCTGGGCTCTGCGCCACAAACAAGCCTTCACCCATGTCTCTCACTATCTTTGAAGCGCTCATAAAGAGTGCTGATTAATGTGACACCATGAAATTAGGAAGGTCTTAGATCTCCTTCAAGCCCACAGTGTGGTGCCCTCACCCCATCAATCAGAGACAAAGGTAGGCTGGGACTCTGAGGAGCTGAGGGCACCAAGGATCACTGGACTGGTGAGGGGAAGACTCAGGAAGGGGAATGAGGAAGAGAGACGCTGCTTCCAGAAGGAATACATTTGTGCATGTGCTTTGATCCTGTGATGATTTTTATTTTAGCCACATCCTTTTCACTGTCTCACTTAGCTGAAGGTGCTTTAAATTAGATGGAGCTAGGAAAAGCTTCTCCATACCCAAGTGTTCCCCCACCACACAGGCCACAGGCTTCAGCAGCAGAAGATATATATAATCACACCATGCTCACATGTAACTGAAATAAATTGAGACAAATAAATAAACTCAGAGGCACCACATGCATTTGGAATGCTCTTTGCCATGGGCTGCCAGCATGCTTGCAGACAGCTAAGTCTCAAGACAAACAAGAAGCAGCAATGTTTACCCAGCTTTCCTGCGGAGCTCAGCGAGAGCTTCTGGTCCACGGCTGAGGCTGACTGAATTTGCACAGACTTCAGGATCACCTGCCCGCTGTTCCTGCCCTTTCTGCAGCTCCCTGTCATCCGACTGAGCAGAGACTTATTTTAGAATCTTTGTCCCTCCTCCCTCCCTGCCTTTGATCAGATAATGCAGGAGTGAGGGGCTCTGAGAACACAAAGATGGGAAGGAAGGACTGCATCTCACTTTAAGGAGCTCAGGACCTCTGTGTGAGCAGCTCCAGGCCAGATCCAAGAGGGACCTGTCTGCCTACAAGGGCCTTCTAGCATTCTTGTTAAAGAAGATACCTTAGCGCCTCTTTTAATAGGGTCTGAGCCGGGCTTGGTGGCACACACTTTGATCCCAGCACTTGGGAGTCTCTCTGGTCTACACAGTGAGTTCCAGGCCAGCTGTGGCTACAGGGAGACCCTGTCTCAAAAAAAAAAAGGATCTGAAATGAATTTCTTACCTTTCAAAACCTCTCCGCCAATCTTGATCCCATGACCGACCATTTGCTCTGGATTCCCTGGCACACTGGCCTCGCCTACATTGAAA
This sequence comes from Rhizomys pruinosus, assembly GCA_009823505.1. Taxonomy (NCBI): domain Eukaryota; kingdom Metazoa; phylum Chordata; class Mammalia; order Rodentia; family Spalacidae; genus Rhizomys; species Rhizomys pruinosus. The sequence continues at coordinate 364,206 of VZQC01014993.1, forward strand.
GATACTCTCTCTTGGGGCTGGAGAGATGGCCTAGCGGTTAAGAGCACCGACCGCTCTTGCAGAGGACCCAGGTTCGATCCCCAGCACCCACATGGTGGCTGAGAACCGTCTGAAACTCCAATTCCAGGAGAACTCCAGTTCCAGGGGAATCCGACACCCTCTTCTGACCTCCACGGCATTGCACGACACGGGTGCACAGACCTGCATGCAGACAATACATTCATACACATACAGAAATAAATAAAATTAATAAAAAAAATAAATAAATAAAAGAAAGATACTCTCTCCTGCAGAGAGCCAACAAAACACATGGCCACCAGGGTCTCAGAGTTGAAGGATCTCTAGTGTGGAGGTGAGCGTCCAGGTGCCGTGATGATAAGCTGGAGCCCTACCCCTGCACAGCAGGTGCTCCAAGGACTCTACATCATAAGCCTTAAGTATATTCATTTCTACATAATTTCTTTTTTGAGACAGTATGACAGTGGCTTGCTATGTAGACCAGGTTGGCTTTGCAATCCCCCTGCCTCAGCCTCTCGAGTTGCTGGGATCACTGATATGCACCACTGGGCTGGGATCGCAGCACCTATTTTCTTGTGATGCCTTAAGCCTCCTACAGAGAACGGACAGCAGGACAGGCTGTGTGCCCCCCCTAATGACATGCTACAGTGTGTCCTTTCTCCTACAGTGAATAGACAGGACAGGGCTGTGTGCCCCCCCATGACATGCTACAGTGTGTCCTTTCTCGTACAGTGAATAGACAGCAGGACGGGGCTGTGTGCCCCCCCCATGACATGCTACAGTGTGTCCTTTCTCCTACAGTGAATAGACAGCAGGACAGGGCTGTGTGCCCCCCCATGACATGCTACAGTGTGTCCTTTCTTGTACAGTGAATAGACAGCAGGACAGGGCTGTGTGCTCCCCCCCCCAATGACATGCTACAGTGTGTCCTTTCTCCTACAGTGAATAGACAGCAGGACAGGGCTGTGTGCTCCCTCCCCCCCAATGACATGCTACAGTGTGTCCTTTCTCCTACAGTGAATAGACAGCAGGACAGGGCTGTGTGCCACCCCCCCCCATGACATGCTACAGTGTGTCCTTTCTCCTACAGAGAATAGAGAGCAGGACGGGCTGAGTACTCCCCAAATGACATGTTACTGTGTGTCCTTTCTCCCTCTCCAACTGCTAGAGCCCCAAAGTCTGTCTTCTTGCAATCCTAACACCCATTTCCCAGTCAGTTCTGGGAGTACCCACCTAAGAACACCATGAGGTGGGTTCAAGTTACAAATGGTAACTTTTAGAATCTTTCTCTATTGTTTCCTGCATATCCTTTGATTCACATCTCAGATAAGTTATACTGATATATTCTTCCCAAGAAATCCATCCATCCCACCTGATTTTATGTGTATTTATTGTATTAGTTAGAATTTGTGGCAGGAATTATAATGTTGATAAATGTACATCCATAGTTCCACATGTCCCCAACCCCTTACTATACAGCTGGCTCTAAGCAATGGGTAGGAACTGACTGTGTCACATCTGAATCAAAGCATAATAAGGTTTGCATGTGAGTCTAAGTGAAACTTGCCAGGCTATACTGCCCCAGACAGTAGAGTCTCTGATGTCCTGGGTCCCTGCAGTCTTACATGGACCCTGGGTCCCTGCATACCCACATGAAGCCTGAATCCCTGCATGTCTACATGGAGCAGAACTCATGCAGTATTACATGAAGCCTGGGTCCCTGCATGTCCACATGGAGCAGAACCCCTGCAGTATTACATGGAACCTGGGTCCCTGAATGTCCACATGGAGCAGGGCCCCTGCACTCATACATGAACACACCACTAAGGAAGAATAAACTTGCACCCAGGTAAGTTTGGAGATTCCATTGCTCATTCTGACCCGTTCCCAATATCAACTACATCTGGGTCTTTCTTAGAACCTCTTCCACTCCTCGAGGATATAAAAACTTTTCCCACATATCCTGGAACCGTTTCATCTTCCTTTCTTATACTTAAATCTTTTTAATATTTTATTTACTATTTTTATTTTATGTGTATCAGAGTATTGTCTGCATGATGGTTGATGCACCTATGTCATCCAATGCCCACAGTCAGAAGAGGGCACTAGATTCCCATTACCTTCCATGTGGGTACTGGGAACTGAACCCAGGTCCTCTGTAAGAGCAGCCAGCTCTTAACCACTGAGCCATCTCTCTAGTGCCCTTAACTTCAATCTTAACTTTTAGTTGTGGAGAGCTGGCGTTGGCCAAAATGGCGCTTTGGACCCTGGCCAGGTCTTATCGCCTGATTGTGGCCTGACTGCCCAGCTCATTCCCCAGCCAACAAGAGAACGCCAAACCTGAGCCCTCATTAGCATGTCCGCTGACTTCCGTATATTGTGCATACCGCTTACAGACCAATGAGAGACCGCCACGGTGCTCGCACCCTAGCAGGAGGCGGGGTTGAGGGAAGAGATTATTAGTAGGGGGACACTGGAAGGGAAAGAGAGAGTTGATGTATGAGTTGCCTGAATAAACTGCGTCTGGAAGAACAAGAGTGTGTCCTCTCCTTTTTCCTGCCAGCCGGGAACAGAGCGACGAGGAGAGAGACAAGTGGCGGCCCGGACGGGGAACCTCCATCAGTGCGAGCACGGTTCAGAACCAGACGCAGGCAGGTGAGCTAGCCGGTAAGTTCCCAGGTAAGGTGGGACTATAAGGTTCTCAGAAGTAGAGACTATGGGGAATTCAAATTCAATGCGGCCATTGCGCCATGCCTTAAAGGAACTGCTGAGAATGATCGTGCCCTGGTTTCTTGTGACTGGAAACCTCACACCACATTGTTGGGAAAAGTTAGGGAGGGACCTAATGTTTGCTGTGGAACAAGGAATTCTGCAGAGAGGCGTAATTCCGATTTTGAAATTAATAGGAAATTGCTTGGGCGATGAAGGGAGCTGCGCAGCAGAAATAAAAAAAGGGGAAAAACGGGGCTGGAGAGATGGCCTAGCGGTTAAGAGCGCCGACCGCTCTTGCAGAGGACCCGGGTTCGATCCCCAGCACCCACATGGCGGCTGAGAACCGTCTGAAACTCCAACTCCAGGAGAACTCCAGCTCCAGGGGAATCCGACGCCCACTTCTGACCTCCGCGGCATTGCACGACACGGGTGCACAGACTTGCATGCAGACAATACATTCGTACACATACAGAAATAAATAAAAATTAATAAAAAAAAAATTTTTAAAAAAAAAAAAAAAAAAAGGGGAAAAACTTCTACAGCAGCTAAAGGAGGAACGGGCGCCACCCAAGGGGGTTGAGGACGAAGAGCAGGATATGTCAGCTGATGAGTTGGAGAGTTTGGTAGAAAGCATGGAGCAAGTGAAGGTTAGCATACAGCCGGCAGCCCCGGGACCTCTGCTACTGCCGACGGCCCCGGGACCCCCTCCACCTTTTGTGGTACCTGGCACTTCGTTTCATCCGGAGTGCTGGAGGGAGGTAGCCGCTCAAAATCCAGCCCTATGTTTTCCAGTCTTCCAAAACCAACAGGACAATAACCGTTATCATGAGCTACTCGATTTTAAAATCATAAAAAATATAGTGGAAAGTGTGCGCTCATATGGAAGATGGATCTAAGACAGGCCAAGGAGCTTATATGGTGGCAGGAGCACCTCCAGTCACAGTACCATTCTCTCCTGCCTCCCTTCAAGTTATTGAGCTCAAGATAGTTATAACAGTGTTTCAGACCTTTAATGCTCCTTTCAACCTGATTTCTGACAGTCAATATGTTGTTAATATCCTAAAAAGGCTTGAGGTAGTAGGAAAGGTCAATCTCAGGTCAGCCATCGGGTCTCTTCTGCGTACTTTACACATGCTAATTCTGCAGAGAGACCACCCATTCTTTGTTCAGCATATTCGGGCTCACACCAGACTGCCCAGCCCGCTAGCTGAAGGCAATGATTCAGTTGATAAGGCGTCCAGAGCTCTGATGTGTTTCTCTCCTCCCCTCCCGATTTCACATCTCTCAAGCCGATGCTCGCGATATTGTAAAAAATTGTCATCAATGTGCCCCACTTCTGCCGCAACAGTCCCTTGGGATTAATCCCAGGGGTCTCCTCCCATTACATGTATGGCAGATGGATGTCACTCACATCCCTGAATTTGGCACATTAAAATATGTGCATGTCTCTGTTGATACCACCTCAGGAATTATCTTTGCCTCCCTACATTCTGGAGAAAAGGCCCGTCATGTCCACGAACATTGTTTCCAGGTGTGGGCAGCCTGGGGACAGCCAAAAGAGTTAAAGACTGACAATGGCCCAGCTTACACTTCAGGCTCCCTTAACCCCTTCTGTTTGATGATGGGCATTCGCCTCACTCACGGTTTGCTGTACAATCCACAAGGACAAGGCATTATTGAGCATGCTCATCGTACACTAAAGGAGTGCCTTCAAAAACAAAAGGGGGGAATAGCCTCTGGTTCTCCTCCAAAGGAAAGACTTGCCATTGCTCTTTTTACTATTAACTTTTTAAATTTAGATAAGCACGGGAGGTCAGCTGCGGACAGGCACACACAAACAGACAACACTTCAAAAGGGCTTGTAATGTGGAAAGACATACAGGAAAATAGTATGGCCCAGACCCGGTCCTAACATGGGCGAGAGGAGCTGTCTGTGTTTTTCCTCAGGATCATCAACAACCTCTTTGGATCCCGGAAAGGCTCACCCGAGTGGTTCAAGATGTGGAAGTGTGGGATACTCGTGATGATGGTGCCATGGCCCATGGCGATGACGGAAGAGCTTCGTTGGGGGCTGATGACAGTGTTCCCTAAACCTATCCCAGTCACCCACTCAGCACAAGTATTCCCCCGCCTTTTTGCAACCAATGATAACATGGAGGTCCCCTTTTTACCATTAGATGACACATTAGCAGCAGTACAAGAGACCATACACCTGTCCCTAAACGGATTACTGTGCTTCCAACTGATTACTAACATATCCCAGGACAGTGATTGTGTACGTATGTATAACCAGACAGGAGGCTGGTTTGATGCACCCCCTCCGGGGACCAGCCGGTCCAATGCCACATGGCTCAGGGGAGCTTGGCACTTTCAAACCCGTGCCTGTATGCGTATGGCCCCCCTTTGTGTTCCTTGTATATAATGGAAGCTATGAAAGAAATAATGTCACCTGTGGTAACAGGACTTGTTTCTATGCTTTATGCTGGAATGCTACCACCTTTCCTCTAGCGGTGGTATTTCGTGGCAATTGCAGTGGCAGTTTTCCTGACGTCAACTGTTCAGACAGCAGCTGCACTTAACAATTTGTTGGCTGGTGTTGCTGAGGCATTGACCAATCAACAGAATATTAATAATCATTTCAAAACAGGCATTATGTCACTCAATTAAAGGGTTGATTTGGTGCAGGATCAGCTCGACGTGCTTATACAGATAGCACAGTTGGGGTGTGAATGGAGACATTCTGGGCTCTATATTACCTCTGTACCTTTTCAGAATCTGAGCCATGCAGCTAATCTATCACGCAGTCTCTCATATCATTTAATAGGAAACTGGTCCGGTGAACTCGACTCGCTATTGGAAGAACTCCGCTCATCCATCGTGCACATCGACTCTACACAAGTAGACCTGTTCATGTCTGAGGGTTTTATCTCCTGGATGTCGAAGGCGGTGTCTCCCCTACAGCAGTGGGCTGGAATAGCGGGTTTGGGTTGCAGTATAATCCTGCGCGGGTCATTGTGTCTGTGGTGTCTGATGCGCATGCGGAACAATCAGTGCAGAGAAAGAGCGTTCTTCGTGCAGGCTCTTGCCGCTATTGAACTGGGCAGTTCACCTCAAGTTTGGCTTGGCATGCTAGAGAAGTAGTCAAAGACAGGTAAGACCCACTGCATGTATTACCAACCTAAGACAGGGAACAAACCTATGCTGTTTGTTTGACCCCATGACGGGTAAGGAATACCTCTGCAGGGGCAACCTAAGACAGGCATTCTCTCTGCCATATTATAAAAGAAAGGGGGAGATGTGGAGAGCGGGCGTTGGCCAAAATGGCGCTTTGGACCCTGGCCAGGTCTTATCGCCTGATTGTGGCCTGACTGCCCAGCTCATTCCCCAGCCAACAAGAGAACGCCAAACCTGAGCCCTCATTAGCATGTCCACTGACTTCCATATATTGTGCATACCGCTTACAGACCAATGAGAGACCGCCACAGCTCTTGCACCCTAGCAGGAGGCGGGGTTGAAGGAAGAGATTATTAGTAGGGGGACACTGGAAGGGAAAGAGAGAGTTGATGTATGAGTTGCCTGAATAAACTGCGTCTGGAAGAACAAGAGTGTGTCCTCTCCTTTTTCCTGCCAGCCGGGAACAGAGCGACGAGGAGAGCGACATTTAGTTGGCATTTGTTATAGGTACTGAATGGTAGAAGGCTATTAACTTTTAGGTAAAAATTTTCCCATGTAAATAGATTGCCCAAACTGCAGTATTCAGTTCATCTTCCTTATTTGAAATCTGCCATTAGCAGATGGGAACTTGTTCCACCATGGCATCCCCATGTGGATTACAGTACAGTAGTTGGAACACAGTGCTTGGGAGGTTTTGTCCGGTCATCCTATCATTCTGAGGGCCAGGAGCCTTGCTACAGGACAGCATGTTCAGGAAGTTCTGGAAACCTTAAAAAGAGCAAACACCAGGAGTTGGGACCTACACAGAACAAAGGTTTCCTGAGATAGACCAAGGGGATTTACCAACTCCAAGGGATGAACAGAACCCAAGGGGGGAAGAACGCTGTAGCGGGAAAGCCTCTACCCAGGGGCAAAACCCCATCAGCCTCTGGAAATCCCGGTCCAGGATCAAGAAGCAAGGTCTTAGAAGCAACATCCCTCATGCAGTACAGCTCTGAGGCTGCTAGCTGGAAAACTCCAGCTCAGATCCACCCAACTCCCCAGCGCCTTCCAAACACCAACCAGGGCCCAGGCCATCATACAGTAAGGGATGCTGGGTAAGGACATAGCAAATGCCTCTGCCATCACTTTTCCTACAGCAGAAGCTCTGAGCTGGTTCACAGAACTGCCTGGACCTCTGTCCTCCCGACTCGCTGTATTTCCTCTCCTGGACCTCTGTCCCCCCAGACCCACTGTACTTCCTCTCCTGGACCTCTGTCCCCCCAGACCTGCTGTACTTCCTCCCCTGGACCTCTGTCCCCCCAGACCCGCTATACTTCCTCCCCTGGACCTCTGTCCCCCAGACCCACTGTACTTCCTCCCCTGGACCTCTGTCCCCCCAGACCCGCTGTACTTCCTCCCCTGGACCTCTGTCCCCCCAGACCCACTGTATTTCCTCTCCTGGACCTCTGTCCCCCCAGACCCGCTGTATTTCCTCTCCTGGACCTCTGTCCTCCCAGACCCACTGTATTTCCTCCTGTCTGAGGCTCCAGCCCTTCCTACTGTATGTGAGCCAAAGTAGAGGAAACAGCAGGAACCACAGGGCAAGGGACTCAGCCTCTCAGAGCGCTTCTGCCATGAGAATCATCAGTGCATAAGCACTCCAGCATCTATACTTCCTACATTGTATTCTTCCCCTGACTTTGGAATTCACTTCACTTCTGGGTCACTGTGGCAGACTAAAGAGAAGAGAATACAAGATGCACAAATCCCACTAGAAAGAGAAAGTAAATTGAGAAATGGTCTTCCCAAAGCTCTGCAAATAAAGACTTAAGGAGAAGGCCTCATGACCCCAGACCCAACCTGAGGAGAGGAATGCAGCCCGGGCCCAGGACAAGTATCCCCAGAAACCTCAGCAAATCCCATGGCCTGGGAATGAGTGTCTCCACAGAGGCAGGAGGAGGGTGCTGCCTCGGGGGAATCCCAGGGTGGCGAGAGAAAGCCTGGCCAAGATGCCCATCCCCCCAAACAGGCAATGACTTCTGAGAACAGCTCCATTAATGATGGGGTAACCTTTGGGGACCGCACAAAGTCATGGCCACAAAGAAATGCAGGTCCACACAGTCAACACCAGGGGCAAAGAAGAGAACGAAGGCTTTGGGAGGCAGCGAAGTACCCACAGTAAGGCTTCTAGCAACTGCACTGGGAACTATGCCCCATGGACAACAGTCCAAGAACAAGAGGAGCCGTGGCAGTGCCACCCCTGCCACATCTGCCCACCTGTGGAGCCATCACGCCACCGGATTCTAGGTGGAAGTCGTCACATTCCACCACTCAGAGTAGCCTGGAAGCCATGCATAAAACCAGGCTGTCAAATGCAAATCCACAAAGCCGCTCGCAATTCGGTCATGGGCCTTGCTGCGATACGTGCTACTCCGCTTACCTTCTTCTGCCCACCCCCAGTTCTACCTTGCACAGTGCAGTGATGCTGATGAAAACAGCTTCAGGCCCTGTCTCTTCCCATCCACACAGCAGCACCTCCTGCCCCCTGGCTGGCCGGAACAGATACAATCAGGCCCACCCAGCGCCTGAGCCTTGGGCTGACTCACAGGACTCCGGACAGCTGACAAAACTCACATGGCCTGTCAATTCTCCTGCTTCTGACATGTCCCCTTCCCACTAAGGGTTGGTCTGTGAATGCCTCCAGGCCCTTGGTCATCTGTCATCCCAACATCCAAAAGAACTCCCAAGGAAGGAGCTGCTGCCAGCCTGAGGTGGAACACGATGGGACCCAAACTGCATTTCAGAAACAAGCACTAAGCAAGGGTTTGTATTGCCAAGGTCCTTAGCCCGCTTGAACTCTCAGGAGAGAGAGGTTCTGGAAAGTGCAAGTGTTGGTTATCAGGAGGTTTAGACTCCAGTCTCAGCTCTGACTGGCCAGCTATGTGCCCTCAGATAACCCACCCACCTTCTCCCAACTCCAGCAGCTGCTTCTGCATGACACAGACAGAAGGGCCACCTGGCAGGGCATAGGGTATGACCAGGTGAGCCTCACCCGACTGTGCGTCGGTGGCAGCATTGCGTCATTGTGTGGGCGAACCCACACGTGAATGTCCTCCACAGTCAGATTAGTGAACGTCTGCTGGGTGGGCCTAGCTGTGGTGTGTGGAAAACTAGAGGACCCCATTCTCCGCACTCCCTTGAGCTCCCTTCTCTGTCCTCTGCAGAGGAGTCTCCAGTCCTGAGGATGGAGGGCTTGGCAAACACCTCTGAAAGTCCTCAGCTGAGAGACAGACCAGGGGCAGGCTCAGTTCTCTGAAGCCAGTCCCTGCAGAGCCATGCTCCGACCCAGGCCCAGGTGTAATGCCCCGTGTGTAACACCCCTGCCCCGGGAGGAAGCCCAGCTGTCTGTCTTCAAGGCAAGTCTGTGGTGCTCTGTGAACTGGCTTTCCTCAGCCCCTAGTAATCACAGACAGGTGTCTGCACATGTCATCAGACAGGCTCTCAGCCCTGCAGTAGATCCTCATTAACTTAGTCCCTGGGATGTGGGGCCTGAGGATTGTCGCCAGTAGCAGGAAGGACAACAAGGACAGAACGTGCCACCATGGGGCTCCAAAGACCAATGGGCAAGGTGTCACCGCCATGTCTTACTGCCAGCAGAAGGAGCTGTACCAGGCCAACCTCAGGTAATCTTGCCAGGCCATGGGAACCCCCTGAAGTTTATGAATCAATCAGGTCCAGACCCGCCCCTCCCCCACTCTCTAAGTGCACAGCTCTTAGGCCCCTTCTGGCCTCCAGATGCAGGGTCTGTTAGCTATTTCCCTTTTGTTATTTCAAGCTCAGGGCCTTGATCTTTTGCCACTTTGGAAGAGGCAGAGAAACAAAGAGATCTGGAGCTGTTGCTTAATAGCATCGCTGGCTTCACCCAGCCAGCCTCCTTCTGATGCTCTGTACCCTCGCTGCCTGGCTGTGCCTTTGATGAGAGAAGGCAGGCATCTGTGAGCTCAGCAGCTCCCTCTCCTCTCCCTGCAGACTTCAGCTCACACAGAGGGAGCTGGTCTGCCTTCTGAATACTCCTCCAACACAGTGGTTGCTGCCAACAGGCTGAGCCCTGGCTCCTGCCGAGCCCCCTGGTGTCCGAGACATATCAGCGCAGCGGCAGTGTGCGTGCCCTGAGCAGCTGGGGCTGCAGGCCCTTGGCCACACTTGACTCGCTCCAGCTGGAGGTGCGGAATCTCCTGCAATGTGTCAGCCCACACCCTTCCACAGCACGGTGTGTCAGGGGAGTCTTGTGCCATTTGCCTGCAGGCTTTGGGCTCTGAATTCGGGGCTGGGTGCAGAGGGATGCAGCACACACTTATCGAATAATACAACCCCACCCATCTCTGCTACAAGGAGCCACCTGATCCTCTCTCAGCTATTCACACCCAACAAGCACCCTGAGTACCTGTACTGTGCCAGAGGAAGGGACACCACTGCTGCCCTCCACTATCACTAGTGTAACAAGGCTGTGACAGGGACCCAGAGGGAGAGGCAAACGGGCAGATTGGGCAGATGCCTTGCAGAATAGGCTGGTAACCTTCCCAAGCTTGGAGGAAGGAGAGAGATCTCCATGAAAGAAAGGGAAAGCCAGTCTGTCCAGAAGACAGCGCCTGGAATGCCATCCCAGAGGCAGGCATGAAGATGCACCAAAGAGGGGGAGCCCCAGTGGGAGAGGTGGGGCATCATCCTGTGAGCCCAGAAGCCCTGCAGGGTCCAGAGTGCAGAGAGCGGTACCTGCAAAGCATAAGAAGCTGACCAGATAGGATTCCGGTGCTAGTGCAGAGGGCCACAGGCAGTGAAGGCCACAGCACATGACAGGAAGGCAGCAGATAGCTGCTGAGGTTCACAGAAAATGTCTTCCCCAGTGCCTTTGCCCTGCGCAGGCTTCTGCCTCTCAAGACCAAGGGGATGGAGCCCTGGGCTAGGGAGGTCAGCGTCAAGTTCACCTCTATCTCGTTAACATGGCCCACATCTTCTCTGTCTTATTCACTCTGCTGGGTGTTGTAACAGATGAGCAATTTCTCAGCGAGTCAGGGAAAGTAGTAGCTGAATATAGAAATGAATGTTTAGGGGCTGGAGAGACGGCTCCATGCTACGAAGCCTGATGAGCTGAGTTTGATGTCCAGGTCCCACGTAGTAGGAGACTCGATTCCCATAAGTTGTCCTCTGACTGCCACATGTGTGCCATGAATGTACATGACAAACACACAAATAAATAAATATAGATGATAAATAAATAATAAAGTAAAAATTTTAAACCAAGGTATTTGATTTGTAAAAATAATATGAATATTAAGAATGTTAAAGTTGGGGCTGGAGAGATGGCCTAGTGATTAAGAGTGCCGACTGCTCTTGCAGAGGACCTGGGTTCAATCCCCAGCACCCACATGGCGGCTGAGAACCTTAACTCCAGTTCCAGGGGAATCCAACACCCTCTTCTGACCTCCGCAGCATTGCACAACACAGGTGCACAAACCTACATGCAGACAGTACATTCATACACATAAAAAAAATAAAATTTAATTAAAGAATGTTAAAGTTTAGTCACCCTCATAATGTCCCCTATCAGCACCATCGTCATCACCACGATCACCATCAATATAATTACCACTTATCATTACCATCATCCTAATCATCAGCTCCAACACCACCACCATCATCACTGTCACCCATATCACCATCAGTATCATCAACATCATTGTAATCATCACCACCATCACCTCCATCACCACTTCTGTCATCCCCACTATTCTATCATCTTTGCTGTTATTTGGATCTTGAACATCCCCTGAAGGCCTGTGTGAAGAAAGTTCAGTCCCACGGCGCTATTTGCAAAGTACTAAAATCTTTGGGAAGTACAACCTTGTAGAAGGAAGTTAGGCCATTCAGAGTGTGTCCTTAAAAGGGATATTACAGCTTGGTACGAACTCTTTCTTCCTCTTGGCTTCCTGGTTACCCTGAGGTGAGTTTCTCATCACAAAGTGCTACCTCTTCACTAGCCCAAAAGCAATGGGCTGACTAACCCTGGACTGACTAAAACCTCCAAAGCTGTGAGCCAAAATGAATGTTTCCTCCTTGCAAGCTGACCATCTCAGTACTTTGTTACAGTGATGGAACTCTGGCTAACAGCCATCCTCAACATTGCCATCACGTTATCCCTATCTTCCCTTGAAGATTTGCCTCTGCCCTGTGGTGTTCCTGTGACAGAAAACACAAAGCCCTCAGAAGCAGCACATAAGTTTTAGCTTCTTCAAATATCATAGGACAATTGGAATACAACCCCAGATCCTTTCATCCTAAATATTAATATTTCAATTATTATTAAATAAAAATGTTTATACAAAAGTGTTTAGAAAACAGAACTGAGTCCTTCAAAGAAAATCCTTTCCTGCAAACCTACTAACAAATGGTGACTCCCAGCACCACTCCTCCATCTCTCCCAGCATTATCAATGGTGACTCCCAGCACCCACTCCTCCATCTCTCCCAGCATTATCAGTGGTGACTCCCAGCACCCACTCCTCCATCTCTCCCAGCATTATCAGTGGTGACTCCCAGCACCACTCCTCCATCTCTCCCAGCATTATCAGTGGTGACTCCCAGCACCACTCCTCCATCTCTCCCAGCATTATCAGTGGTGACTCCCAGCACCTACTCCTCCATCTCTTCCAGCATTATAAACAGCAAATGCAGAGCTGGAGCTGGCAAGATGGCTCAAGAGTTAAAAACACTGGTTGCTCTTCCAGGGCACCCAAGTTCAGTTCCCAGCACCCATGACCACGGGCTCACAACCACCTCTAACTGGACTCAAAGCACCTAATGCCCTCTCCTGGCCTCCACAGTCACCTGCACACATGTGGCGTACACACACACACACACACACACACACACACACACACACACACATACACACACACAAACAAATGAATATAGAAATAAATCTTAATAAAGAAGTGCATGTACATTCCCAAAAGGCTCATCTCAGTGCCTGCCTTCTCCTAAGGTCCCTCAATAACATGCTCAGTTACTAAACTGCCTTCTCAAGCTCCCTTTCTAAAACCTCTGACAGTTACACCTGTTTCTCATGCAGCAGTTTCTACAATCCACTAGGGAGACACCAACGCAGTATACCATGTGTGTCCCTCATCTGTGCCCCAGACCTTCCCCGTATTTATAGGACTCTCATCAGGGCCCACCTCCCCAAGGCCACCTCCTTCTAGTCCAGGGACTTCAGAGAACCTGCCCAGGATCACTGTCCTGACAGCTCCTTCTACTGCATCTTCAATCCTCCACCCACTCTGCTGGCTCCTATGAAGAGCACAGGGTCAGCCAATCCAGTGTGACCAAGAGACGTCAGTCACTCTGAGGCCTGGCAAAGCCTTGACCACATGGCCACTCTCCACTGCCCCCACTTCGTCTGAGACTCAGGACCAGGCAGGGAAGGCAGAGGACTGAGGGAAGCTCAACTCCTTTCACCATCCCGTATGGCCAGTAGGCAGTAACAGTTTGATACGAAGTCCCACAAACGATGGAACAGGGACTGCTTGGAACCCTGCCTATCACCTAGATTTGCACCAGCCCAGACAGATCATGGAACTTCCTGAGCCTTGGCTTCCCAGGGTAGTTACCAAGATAATTAAAAGAGGCAACAAAGACCAAAAAAGAAAAGAAAAAAATAAGCCAGGTACAGTGGTACACGCTTTAATCCCAGCACTTGGGAGACAGAGGCAGACAGATCTCTGTGAGTTCAAGATCAGCCTGGTCTACATGGTGAGCTCCAGGCCAGCTGGGACTAAAGGGAGACCCTGTCTCAAAAATACCAAAAAATAAATAAATAAATAAAAATAAAAGAGGCAGCAGGACTGCCCGCTTCCAAGCTTTACCTCCAAGGGCCTCATAAGTGAACCCCCCCAAGGAATAGGCTGGGGGCGGAGGTTGCCTGGGGGAAGGCAATACTGGTGGGCTCCTCTGAGGCTCCAGGTATGCCTTAGACAGGACACATACACAGTATGGCTTAGGTGAGGTAGTTGTGTGGTAAAGTGGGACTAATAGGGCCTGGTGTGAATGAGCGCCTACATCTGCATGACCCTCAGAGACGCGTCAAGTCAGGACTAGAAGGGGCAGTGAGCAGAAGGGAGGGGACACAAGGAGGACCTGGGCTGGGAGAGGCCCCATCCAAGGTTTGGGAACAGGAGGGTGTGTTCTAGAGAGGGCTGGAACCCATCCAGACTGCACTGCTAAGCACCAGGATGGGAAAAGGAGGGTTCAAGGACAGAGAGCTGGCTTCCCACCCGGGCTATGTGACCAGCATCAAGCTGGGAAAGGGAGGGTGTAGGACCAGAGCTGGCTTCCCACCTGGGCTGTGTGACCAGCATCAAGCTGGGAAAGGGAGGGTGTAGGACCAGAGCTGGCTTCCCACCTGGGCTGTGTGACCAGCATCAAGCTGGGAAAGGGAGGGTGTAGGACCAGAGCTGGCTAGCAACCAGCCATCCATGTGACCAAGTATCTGTGCTTTACTGACCGACCCAGGAACTTGAGTCCCTGGTCTTCAAAAGCAAGGTACCTGAAGGGTGTGTGTGTGTGTGTGTGTGTGTGTGTGTGTGTGTGTTCATTTCTAGGGTCATGTGTGCACACACCTAGAGAGAGGCTTTGTTTCAGTTGTTCACCAGGACCCAGCACTGAACACTGATCAAGCCCCATTGGAATGTGGTTCCCGAAGCTCCACTTCTGACGCCTCAGGCACCGTGGCCAGGAGGCTCCCTGGGAGAGGAGTCGGGTTTTCCCAGATCAGAGCCACCCCAGCCAGCAAGGCCCCCCAGACGGTGTTTGGCATCTCTCCAGGCCCCTGGAAGGGAAAGGCCTTCAGCTCCTTGTCCCAGTGTTGCTAGAAGAACAAAGAGGCCTCAGTGACAGCAAAGATGAGCAGCTAGCATCTCACAGTGGATCCTGATAGGGCAGGCCTCTGAACCTAGTGTTTAAGTGACAGATTCCTCCAAGCGAAAATAAGTAGCAGACGCTCCATCTCTGGGACAGAGGGACAGCTGTGATCTGCCCCACACATGGCAAGCCCAGGAATGCATGTGGGTCTGTGTAGGAATGCAGTGTGTGTCTATGTAAGTAAGCACATTGACCTGTGAAAGATGTACTTCAACATCAAGCACTCGGTCCTGTCTTGCTGGGGAGGCGAAAGTGCTGCAGAGAGATCAGATGCAGGGAGGCATCTGAAAGAAAGTCCAAATCTAATTAAAACAGGCTTCCCGCCTCCCTCACAGGGACTCGGATGACCCTGCCAGGTTCCCAGCAGCTTCTGTAGACTTGGTTAGCCATTCTCCCATTGAGGATACTTGAAGAAATGTGCATGTTTCTATCTAAATGCCCCAGTCCAGAAGGGCAGGCAGTTTCCTGAAAACCACTGCAGCCCCACAAGATTCTGAAGAAACAGCCTTGACTCATGCCAGGCCTTCCCAAAACCCTGGCAGGACAGCTGGCTTCCCACCTGGGCTGTGTGGGAAGGGTTCTTTCCTGGTGAGTCTCGTGCTCCCACAGTGATGGATGTGTGATGAGCCATAGCTTTGAAGGGAGCGAATCACGTCACGGGAACAAACAGATGCAGGAGTGGGCCTGGGAACTTTCCCAGCAACCAGCTCAGCCTGGGCCGGGGCTGCGGCATGGTCTCATTCCATCCTGGATGACGAAGGGTGAAAGAAAAATGGCGCCGTGGGCATCTTCCAAGATGTCTTACATCCTCTACAAACTGCAACCACGGACAGATGAAGAGAACAAAACACTGAAAAAAAGAGAAAAACATCATGTGGTCTCAAGGAAGTGGAAGAAAGTATGGTCCCTCTGGATACCTTGTCCGTCCAGCCCAGTTTTTGAGTGCTTTACGCTGGGGCTGGAGAGATGGCCTAGCGGTTAAAAGCACTGACTGCTCTTGCAGAGGACCTGGGTTCGATCCCCAGCACCCACATGGTGGCCAACAACCATCTGTTACTGAAGTTCCAGAGGATCTGATGACATCTTCTGACCTCCACGGGCACTGCATGACATCGGTGCATTTACATATATGCAGAAGTGTTATACCTCACTTACACGAGGTCTAACATTCATACACATGAAAATAAAATAATTTTTTAATTTTTAAAAAAGTAATGCAGGTCTGGAGAGAAAGATCAGTTTGTAAAACACTTGCCTTGTGATCCTGAGGCCTGTGCTTGATCCCTAGAACCCACAGAAAAAAAGCTGGGCATGGTAGTGTGCCTTGTATACTGCTAGTAATCCTAGCATTGGCAAGGCAGAGAGAGGATTCCTGGAGCTGCCAGACAACCAGTCTGGCCAACTTTGTAAGTTCCCAGCCAGTGAGATACCCTGTCTCAAAAAGAAAAACAAAATAGCTGACCAGCAGCAGGGAGATGGCACCTGAGGTTGTCCTGTGACCTTCACGCACCTCAGGTGAAGCCATATACAGGTGAGCATGCACACACATCATGCACATACCAAAAAAGGATGTAACCCACTGGATGACAGGAAATATCTACAGTCCAGTGTCAGCAGGTAAGGGGCTTGCCTTGGCTAGCTTTCTGTCACTATAATGCAACCTGAGATGACTGACTTTAAAGAGGAGAGTTGGGGAAGTTCCAGGCAGGACCACGAGGCCTTGTTGCTTTGGGGGATGTGCGGGGGACAGCTCAGCACTGCAGGAGCACATGGGGATAGAAGCTGCTCACCTCACGGCCAGGAAGCAAGAGCAAAAGCAGAAAAGACCAGGGTCCCATGATCCCAGAGACCTGAAAACCTCCCATAGACCTTCTGCTTACAGGTTCCATCTTCTCCCCATAGCACCACCCTGAAGACCAGTCTTTTCCACCTGGGCCTTTGGAAGCAGTTGGCTTGCTTGCTTATGAAGATTAAAGTTAGGGGATCATGCTTGTTGGGCAAACACTCTGACACTGGGGAACATCCTAGCCTGAGGATGTATATACAAAATAATGTAATTCACTGTAACATCTTCATACATGGTTACATATTGGTCATACTGAAGAAATTTAAGAACCAAACTATAGCAGATTTGTATCCAGAAAAAAAATTAAACCTTCTTACAACTCAGTCACAAAAAGTCAAATATCTGGGGCTGGAGAGATGGCTCAGCACTGGCTGCTCTTGAAGGGGACCAGGGTTCAGCTCCCAGCACCCACATGGCAGCTCACGACCAACTGTAAATCCAGTTCCAGGGTGTCAGACAGGTTCTTCGGGCCTCTGGGGGAAGCGCATACAGACGGTGCACGCACAGACACAGAAGTACACACACACAAAATAAAAACGAAGAAATCTTTTTTTATGGAAAAGCCAGATAGCCCAACTTAAAGACTCCAGCAGAGGAGTACAGCCCAGCACAAGGCAGCTTGTCACCAGGGAAATGCAGCTTTGTCACCTTTGTGCCATCCTCTGGGCCATGTGGATCCAGCTCCACTCACTGCACTGCCTTTGAGTTTTGCTATAGGGACAAGACGGAGGATATAAAGAGGGAAATAAAGGAGTAAATAGATATGAGAAAGACTAACTCGAAAACTAACACCCTCCCTCTAACTAATCCCTCCAACTCTAAAATCTTACCCACACCCTCAACAATACCAACTCACCTACATAACTCCCCCCTCCCCTCTCTCCTCTCTCCTCTGAAAAGTGTGTGGGAACAGGCCAGGCCCTGGTAGAGCTGTCCCTCTGCTTGCCCTCTGATGCCTGGTGACAAGCTGCCTCAAGTGGGTGCTTCTCCTCCGCTGCTTCCAACTCCCACATTGCCCACCCTCTGAGAGACTGAACAGGGATCCCCACAGCAGGCATTGTACAAAGGGGGTATGTTAGCCCCCACTTCTCTATACTTACTCAGTTCAGAACCCAGCGTCTCTAACCTCAACCATGGCCTCCACCTGAGCCTTGCACAAGTGTTGCAGAGGAAGCACAGTGTCCCCCGTCCCCCAGCCCCTGCTGGCCTCGGACAGGACGAGACTGAGGAGGAGGAGCCTGACAGATTTCCGTGGATCCACAGCTGGGAGCTGTGGCTGAGGGACCCAGATGTTCATGGGCTGGTGGGGGAGGAACCCTCCCCAGCTCAACTCGCCTTGGCTAAGGTCCATCTTCCATTATCTGCTATCTATTGCCTGCCCCAGGAGATCCAACTGCAGCTGGAGCCAAAGCCACCATGGAGGCAGCACCCCTCCCAAAAATTACCCAGACACCCTGGAACCCAAGTCCCCAGTCCCTGCCCACACAGGCGGACACATGTACATAAACATACAGCTCCACATAGCACACAGCAGCACCTGGCGCAACACAGCAGCACCATGCGGCCTCTCTTGACTTCGGCCTCTCTTGACTTCGGCCTCTCTTGACTGTGGCCTCTCAAACAAATCACCATGAATCTAATGACTGGAAACCTCAGAAGGATCCTCACAGGCCTTCCAGCATCCTGAGCTTGTCTGTTTCCTGCCAGTCTCCAGTGTCTGGCCATCTGGGCATCACCCTGTGATCTTCATGTCCCCTTCTTTGTGTTAGAAGGACATTCATGATTGGCTCTAGGCTCCTCCCTAATCCAGGTTCTGCCAGCCTAAAGGGGACTCCTTGTAGGCCAACTCCTTGAGGCAACTTTCTCGGCTGTGCCCTCTGAATATGGCTTGGTGCAACTCAGCCTGGGCTGCCTCACAGATGGAAGGGCCAAACTCCAGCTGTGCTCTGACTTCATGCTGCAGGCTGAGAGATGTAGTTGTCACCTTGAGGCTAGGGTGAGAGAAGTGAGAGCTGTCAGGATAGAAACTATAGACTCAGACTCATAGACTCGGGAGCCAAGGCATTCCCGGGAACCCGAGGAATGTTCTATCCCCTGCTACATAGTGTGGACTTCAATACATCCCTCCCCCGAAATGCGGAAGCATCTGTTCATAGCCCCTCAAATTCAGCAGACTCTCAAGAAAAGTCCTTAAGCTTTGGATGTTAATACCCAGTGCAGTAAATAAGACACCACCACATGGGGTGTCCAGAACCAGAAAGCTCACCCTGTCTATGTACTGGTGATATGACACAGATGTGAGGACAAGGGCACCCAGACATCTTCCTATTGTTCAGCTTATTTACACCAAGTACACACATAAAAATCTCCTACTCCATTTTGAAAAGTCTCCCCCCCCCCCCGTGTCTATGAAAGCTCTAGTTTGGAGAGATTGTTTTAATTGGAGGGGGGAATTTCCAATTTTTATTCTGGTGAAATGAAGGCTCAATCTGCAGGTCTTGGTATACACCTCTTTTTCCCCTTCTCTCTTTCTTTTCTTTCTTCTTTTCCTCTTCTTTCAGGGCTACCAGAAGGATATGTGTTTACTGGCTAGTCCAGGAAGCCTTGAGTTCTCAGCTGAGAAAGAGTCTGGTTAATTTGGGGGATCTCATCCCTAAACTACCTAGTCAATTTCTAGCTCCTGTTTAGCTATGTTACCCTCTGAAAAGGGTCACCCCAATCGCCAGAAGGGAATCAGGACTACGACTGCTCTGACTTCTTCCAGATGAAAAGGGATGTTGGGTGTGGCAACTGGGGTATCCCCCATGCAGAGGGTCAATCTAAAGGATCCCCCAAGCATAACTATAGAGGGAAAAATCCTTAACTGGTGCCCGTGAAATGGTCATGAAGTGAAGGCAAGAGTGTTAGGTACATGATCTAGGCAGGGGACCAGGGGGGTAAGAACAGGGTGAATTCCCATGTCCAACTTAAAAGTCTATTAGAATTTCTTGACCAGCAGTTTCCAAAGCATCCATTTATTAGGTTTCTCCTTCAGTTCATTTGGCCATGATGTCTGGACTCAGGATCTGCTTTTCAGACTTTTTAATAGTCAGGATATGAGTTTCCACTTAGATAGTTGCTAGAAAGAAAGGGGAAATTTTATTACTGAGCATTAACAACAATAGTGGATTTTCCCTTTGGCTGCAGGTGACCCTACTCTGTTTATCAAGGCCAAGATCTAAGGTTTTTATATCTGTTTAACATTATTTCATAATGTTATGCCCAATATGTGGACACATAGTTTTTCAGGCTTTAAAAGAAATTTATTATGCCGGGCGTGGTGGCGCACGCCTTTAATCCTAGCACTTGGGAGGCAGAGGCAGGCGGATCTTTGTGAGTTCAAGGCCAGCCTGGTCTACAAGAGTGAGTTCCAGGCCAGCTGAGGCTACAGGGAGACCCTGTCTCGAAAAGACAAAAAAAAAATAAAGGACATTATTTTATACTTCTAACCCAATGCCTTGCAACTAATATCTTAATTCTTGAATTGTATTTCATTTAAATACTTATTTTAGGTCCAAAATAATATTTAATTATATAGATAATTCAAGAACATAATTACTGCTGCCAGTGAAGATAACAGGGATAATTCCTAAGAGAAGATTTACTTCTAATCTCAACAGTTGGCAAATCTGTTGCCAGTGGTAACAAGGACTGGAAGTGTCCATATTCACTTTAACATTGACAACAGTCCCTAAGGGGCACTTTGACACAGAGTGTTTGGGGTCTGTTACTTTATTTCCTTAGATGGTATTTTTATTACATGGGCCTTTGAAATTTGNGTAAATCCAGTTCCAGGGGTTTGTCAGGACCGGTTCTTCGGGCCTCTTGGGGAAAGCGCATACAACGGTGCTAACGCCACAGACACAGAATACAAAGAAAGTCCCACCACACACAAATAAAAAACGAAAAATCTTTTTTTATGGAAAATCCAGATTCAGATTAGCCCAAACCTTCAACTTAAAGACTCAGCAGAGGAGGAGTACATCGGAGTACAGGCCCCAGCAGAGGAGTACAGCCCAGCACAAGGCAGCTTGTCACCAGGGAAATGCAGCTTTGTCACCTTTGTGCCATCCTCTGGGCCATGTGGATCCAGCTCCACTCACTGCACTGCCTTTGAGTTTTGCTATAGGGACAAGACGGAGGATAACAAGAGACACCTGAGCACTATCTCTTGACGAACGAAGAGCGAACATACCCCTCCTACCCCTAGCCCCGCAGTATCCCCACCTCCCCCACCCTCCTCTCCCCTTCCCTTCTTCCCCCTCCCCCTCCCCCCTCCCCCTCCCTCCCCCCCCCCCCCCCCCCTCCCCTCTCTCCTCTCTCCTCTGAAAAGTGTGTGGGAACAGGCCAGGCCCTGGTAGAGCTGTCCCTCTGCTTGCCCTCTGATGCCTGGTGACAAGCTGCCTCACGGGGTGCTTCTCCTCCGGGCTGCCAAACTCCCACATTGCCCCACCCTCTGAGAACTGAACCAGGGCTCCCCACAGTCAGGCATTGTTTACCAAAGGGGGTTGTTAGCCCCCACTTCTCTATACTTACTCAGTTCAGAACCCAGCGTCTCTAACCTCAACCATGGCCTCCACCTGAGCCTTGCACAAGTGTTGCAGAGGAAGCACAGTGTCCCCCGTCCCCCAGCCCCTGCTGGCCTCGGACAGGACGAGACTGAGGAGGAGGAGCCTGACAGATTTCCGTGGATCCACAGCTGGGAGCTGTGGCTGAGGGACCCAGATGTTCATGGGCTGGTGGGGGAGGAACCCTCCCCAGCTCAACTCGCCTTGGCTAAGGTCCATCTTCCATTATCTGCTATCTATTGCCTGCCCCAGGAGATCCAACTGCAGCTGGAGCCAAAGCCACCATGGAGGCAGCACCCCTCCCAAAAATTACCCAGACACCCTGGAACCCAAGTCCCCAGTCCCTGCCCACACACCTGAACTGACACCATGTACATTAAACATTACACTCCCACATATCACACAGACAGCACTGGCGCAACACCGCAGCACCATGCGGCCTCTCTTGACTTCGGCCTCTCTTGACTTCGGCCTCTCTTGACTGTGGCCTCTCAAACAAATCACCATGAATCTAATGACTGGAAACCTCAGAAGGATCCTCACAGGCCTTCTCAGCATTCCTGCGC
Organism: Rhizomys pruinosus; assembly: GCA_009823505.1. Taxonomy (NCBI): domain Eukaryota; kingdom Metazoa; phylum Chordata; class Mammalia; order Rodentia; family Spalacidae; genus Rhizomys; species Rhizomys pruinosus. The sequence goes on from VZQC01014993.1 coordinate 386,086, forward strand.
TTGGTCGTTTTCCTGCCAGTTCTCCAGTGTCTGGCCTCTGGGCATACCTGTTTTGTATCTTCATGTCCCCTCTTTGTGTTAGAGGACATTCATGATTGGCTCTAGGCTCCTCCCTAATCCAGGTTCTGCCAGCCTAAAGGGGACTCCTTGTAGGCCAACTCCTTGAGGCAACTTTCTCGGCTGTGCCCTCTGAATATGGCTTGGTGCAACTCAGCCTGGGCTGCCTCACAGATGGAAGGGCCAAACTCCAGCTGTGCTCTGACTTCATGCTGCAGGCTGAGAGATGTAGTTGTCACCTTGAGGCTAGGGTGAGAGAAGTGAGAGCTGTCAGGATAGAAACTATAGACTCAGACTCATAGACTCGGGAGCCAAGGCATTCCCGGGAACCCGAGGAATGTTCTATCCCCTGCTACATAGTGTGGACTTCAATACATCCCTCCCCCGAAATGCGGAAGCATCTGTTCATAGCCCCTCAAATTCAGCAGACTCTCAAGAAAAGTCCTTAAGCTTTGGATGTTAATACCCAGTGCAGTAAATAAGACACCACCACATGGGGTGTCCAGAACCAGAAAGCTCACCCTGTCTATGTACTGGTGATATGACACAGATGTGAGGACAAGGGCACCCAGACATCTTCCTATTGTTCAGCTTATTTACACCAAGTACACACATAAAAATCTCCTACTCCATTTTGAAAAGTCTCCCCCCCCCCCGTGTCTATGAAAGCTCTAGTTTGGAGAGATTGTTTTAATTGGAGGGGGGAATTTCCAATTTTTATTCTGGTGAAATGAAGGCTCAATCTGCAGGTCTTGGTATACACCTCTTTTCCTTTCTATCTTTCTTTTCTTTCTTTCTTTTTCCTCTTCTTTTCAGGTGCTACCAGAAGGATATGTGTTTACTGGCTAATCCAGAAGCCTTGAGTTCTCAGCTGCGAAAGAGTATGGTTAATTTGGGGGGATCTCATCCCTAAACTACCCAATCAATTTCTAGCTCCTATTAGTTATGCTACCCACTGAAAAGGGTCACCCCAATAGCCAGAAGCGAATCCAGAGGACTACGGGACCTCTCTGACTTGTTCCATGATGAAAAGGGAGGTTGGGTGTTGCAACTGGGGTATCCCCCATGCAGAGGGGTCATCTACCGGATTCCAAAGGATAACTATAGAGGGGGAAAAATCCTTAACTGGTGCCCGTGAAATGGTCATGAAGTGAAGGCAAGTAGTGGTTAGGTACATGGTCTAGGCAGGGGACCAGGGGGGTAAGAACAGGGTGAATTCAAAAGTCCAACTTTAAAAGTCTTTTAGAATTTCTTAATGAGGAGTTCCAAAGCATCCATTTATTAGGTTCTCCTTCTGTTCATTTGGCCATGATGTCTGACCTCAGGATCTGCTTTTAGACTTTTAATGGTCAGAATATGAGTTTCCATTAGATAGTTGCTAGAAAGCAAGAAGAAATTTTATTATTGAACATCAACAACAATAGTGGATTTTCCCTTTGGTTGCAGGTGACCCTACTCTGTTTATCAAGGCCAAGATCTAAGGTTTTTATATCTGTTTAACATTATTTCATAATGTTATGCCCAATATGTGGACACATAGTTTTCGGCTTTAAAAAGAAATTTATTTATGCCGGGCGTGGTGGCGCACGGCCTTAATCCCTCAGAAATCTGGAAGCAGAGGCAGGAGATCTTTGTGAGTTCAAGGCCAGCCTGGTCTACAGAGTGCGTTCAGGACAGCTGGCGTGTGGTCCAGGGAGACCCTGTCTCAAAAAAGACCCCCCCCTCCCCCCCCCCCCCCCCCCCCCCCTCCCCCAAATAAAAAAAGAAAAAAAAAGAAATTTTTTTTTTTTTTTATTTTTGTTTATACTTTCTTTTTGGGTGATTAAGTCCACACATTAGCCCAGATTAAACAAACTTTGTTTTCTTCAAGGTTCATTCTGAGGCTCTGGTCTTCCAGGGGGCACTCAGGTTTTTTTGGGAGGGGGAGCGCCAGAGGGAGAAGTAGGGAGGAGTCGGAACAAGGAGAGAGGGGGAGGAGGAGAAAGAGAAGGAGGAAAGAAGAGAAAAAGAAAGAGGAGAAGGAGAGGAAGAGGACGGAAAGAGGGAGGAGGAGAGGAAGAAGATGAAGAAAGGGTGAAGGAGGGGGAAGGGGCAGAGCGGAGGAGGAGGAGGAGGGGGATGGAGAGGAGGGGGAGGAGGAGGAGGAGGAGATGTACAGAGTTGGAAGGGAGCCGGAGCTCTCCATGAAGGAAAAGAAGATGATGCCTGTGATAGCTGTATCTGTTGAGGTGATAAAATACCTCAAGCCGTGAGCATCATAAGAAAGGAGAGACTTACTTAGCTCACAATTTGGGAGAGTCAAGAACATGAGAAGGGCATTGGAGTGGTAAGAATGGGTGCAAAAGAGGCCACCTGGTGAGACAGATAACCAGAGACAAGGCCGGGAGAAGGGGACAGGTGTCCTCTGTTTACTACAAACCACTTTCATGGGACTAACCGGACCCTGTAGGAGCTGTGTTGATCTGTGTCCAGGGCAACATCTCAGTGGCCCGATTGCTTTACACTGAGTTCCACTTCCTTCTTATGTGTGTGTGGTGAGTGCATGTGTGTGTTCACATGTGCATGTAGAGGCGCAAAATTGGCACCAGAAGCCTCCCTTAATCATTCTCCGCCTTCTTCACTGAAGCAGAGTCTCAGATGAAACCAGCACTCGCTGCCACCCCAGCCTAGTCAGCCAGCTTGCTCCCTGTCCACGTTCTGAGCCCTGGGATTACAGGTGGCCCACCAAGCCCACTTAGCATTTGTGTTGGTTCTAATGATCCAAACTCACTCCTCACCATTTGGAGGCAAGCACATATCCACTGGGCCATCTCCCTAGCCCCCAGCCTCTGGGGCCCACCAACTCCTTGCATCACCACCCAGGGGACCAAGCTTCCAACACTTGGGACAAACCACATCCAAACCACAGCAATACCCAAGGTGAAGAATCAGAAACCAGTGAACTTATTACTCAGCAATACCCAGGTAAACACCAAAAGATTATTGGTTAAAAGAGGGAATTAGGGGAAGCCCTGATGTTTGCCTGCTTCAATCTTTGAGTTCCCTGCATATACCACTGAGAAAAAGAACAAAATTTTAAGTAAGCATATTCAATATTTTAAGGATATATCAAGGTAGAGTCAGAATAAAGATTGAGGCTTTCTAGTCACTCCCATTAGATGCCCAGGTAGGAAGTTACACAAGCCCTGGGGAGTGTCCTCCCGCAAGCAGCCACAGAGCTGCCTTGCCCATAGCCCAGGGCCCCTGGATAACAGAAACAGAAAATCAGCTTCCGTCAAGGCCCCTCATCCCTCATCCAGCTACACTGTGTCCGGTGCCAGTTTGCTACAACTGCTCTAACAACTTACCACAAATCTAGTGGCTTCTACTATCTAGGATTTATTTTATTTACCATTTGAAGAACATGTCCAAAGTCATCCCCTCAGGTTAGAATCAAAGCCATCGCCTTTCCTCCCCTTTCCAGCTTCTAGAGGACCCTCCATCCAGGTCACGTGCCTCTCCAAGACCTAAGTTAACCCAGCCTAGAGCAGAAAGAAATGAACACATGGGTGCTACTGCTTGTACCACTCAGCCCAATTTTCTCTACTCTTTAAAGGTCAGGACCCCCATCTAAGGAACAGTGCCACCTACATCCAATTGGGTGTCTTCCCACATCTGGTTGGGTGTCTTCCCACATCCAGTTGGGTGTCTTCCCACATCCGGTTGGGTGTCTTCCCACATCCGGTTGGGTGTCTTCCCACATCCGGTTGGGTCTTCCCACATCCGGTTGGGTCTTCCCACATCTGTTAACTTAATTGAAAGTCACCCACAGACATGCCCACAGACAATCCTTCTATGAGAGTTTCCAGAAGACTCTAGGTGTATTGAGCTCACAATTAAAGCTAACCATCACAATTCCTCACCCCAATGGTAGGAAGCAGAATCTTCGGGAGGAGATGAGGCTACTGAGGGAGAGCCCTCATTGATGGCATTAGTCCCTTTCTATGAGACCTGCTTCCTCTGCTGCAAGGGAACAGCGAAAACACCACTGGTGGAACAGAAGGTGAGGCACTCCCAGGTGTGGTCCTGGAGCCCCAGACCCCAGCCATGAAGCAGCACATGCCAACTGTTTGTGAGCTGCCCACTTAGAGCACTTTGTAACAGTAGCTAGAACAGACTAAGACACTCTCCAGCTACATGAGGGAGCAGGTTCTGCAGATTAGAACCAGGACATCTTTTTTTTTTAATTTATACATATATATATATATATATATATATATATATTTATCAAATCTAGATCCGTGTCCCCCCCATCCCCCACCCCGCCAGAGCTCACGCATTCTGCCAAACATGCTTTTCATCTCTTTCTCAGTCTTTCTCAATATTCTCCATGTGGAAGTTGACTGTTTTTAGCAGAAGTTCACTGTTTCAGTCAGTTCTTTGATGCAGTCCTTCCTGTTGTTGTTGTTGTTGTTGTTGTTGTTGTTGTTTCCAATATGCATCAGTCCCAACTGCTTTGGACAAAAGCTCAAGGGGCCCTGCACAAGAAATACTTACAACTAGGTAAATGGCACTAGCATCCACAGATGAGGGATACCATTCGTCGTTGGTTTTTCTGGGATTGTGTTACTTCACTCAGCATGATATCTTCTAGCTCCAGCCATTTTCCTGCAAAGCTCATGATGTCATCTTTCTTTACTGATGCATAGAACTCCATTGTGTAGATGTACCACATTTTCTCTATCCACTCATCAGTTGAGGGGCATTTGCGTTGTAGAACCGGGACATCTTTGAGGCCATCACTGAGTCTCAGAGTCTAATACCAGGAGCCTCACTAGGGAAGCCAGAGACAGAGCTATGCAAAGAAGGGACCCTAAATCAAGAAACGTGGGCTGCTCTGCTCTGGAAGCTGAAACACACAGGGAATGCACATTCCTCTCAGAGCCATAGAAAGGTGTGCTGTGAAGTACTGACCCCAGAGCTGTCAGAGGATAAATGTGTATTTTTTCAAGCCACTAGGCTTTGGCGTCATTTGCAACACAGCTCTGGGGACGAAGCCTTCCTATGGTAACTAACCATGAGGCATGCAGAAATGGACTATGAAGACAGAAGCCAGGAGAGATGGGACCGGGGACCAAAGCTACCCAGTGTCACCCTAGGCAGGCTGTGCACTAGTCCCAGAGCCTGAGTCCCAGGGAAAGCGCAGCATTGTGGCGTCCAGACGCAGCTCTTCAGGAGTCTGAGCTCCTCCTTCAGCACAGCAGGAACACAGAGAGCAGAGGAGAGGGGGCCTGGTCCGTGTACCCTCAAGGTCATCTACACTGCAGGTGGCCTTGGTCACACCTGAGGTGGCTCTCAGAGCTCCTTGAAGAAGCAAACCCCAAACAGCACAGACATAGAAAACCCATCCAGGACCCCTGTGCTCCTCTGCAGAGCTGGGATAGACGTGGAAGGTGTTCCCAGCGACTTTCACACCATCTCAGCAGTCTGCAAGAGGCTGAATTACGACCTGGGACCTTGGAAAGCAAGAAGCAGCCTGAGCTCCCCACCTCCCACCCCCAGGAGACACCAGGTTGGGAAGTTCAGCACAAATTTCAACCGAGAAGAACAAGGTGATTTAGAAGGTAAAACATTGGCGTTTGTGTCAGATTTCTACACCTTCCCCTCTGGATCCTGGCTGCTCCACTTCCCACACCACACATTCCCCCACAGCAGGGCTGATGACAGCGGCTTTGGGGGCTTATGTCTGCAGGTTGCAGCTCCTGCAGCCCTCCTGCTCCCCTGGGCCCCACAGAGCCTTTCCTCTGGCTGGATTGGATGTATGGGCCACCCAAGGGTGGCAACCCCCCCCCCCGGCTGTGGTCTGGGTGCACACAGGGCCCAGCACACACTGCTCCATTGTACAGCTCTCCTGGCTGGCCAGGGGCCAGCCTCACTCTGGCTAGTCCACATTTTCCAAATCCTACCATTTATGAATTGAGTTTGGTAGCTGTAGTTGATGATGTACTTAATTTTGCCACTAGATCGAGTTTGAATAGATTGAGAAGAAAACACAAACCTGCAACAATAGCTGGCCAGGTGCCCTGGGCACAGGTGTTTCTCATCTGCTTGCTCTGTGCCACACTCAATTCTGCCCTTTTCTCCGGGGTAAGGTGTACCTGAGGAAGGGTCTTTAAAACAACAGTGTGACAATGCTTTATTCTCAGTTCCCATGGGAGATGACAAGAAGGACAGTGGGACTCCGCCACCTAAGGGGGACAGTTACACCTGACCACCCACCTGGAGAAGAGAGGGACACACTAAAAAGACCAGGAGACCTGAGTGCTCTGGAGAATGATTTCCCATGGTGCCCTTAGCTTTGAGTGGAGCTGGGGGCACTCAGGACAAGGCGGGTGTTTACCTCAATGGGGCTCAAAGATTCTCCACATCTGCAGCCTGATCACGGCAGTCACCCCAAGGGCTCAGAAGGGACCCTGTACTTGCCTCCAGGAGTGAGCTCTCACCCCAGCAGAACCTATGTGGGGGAGTCAGGGCCAGGTACGGGGAGAATGGAGTCAAGTACAAACCTCCTCACCTGTCACAGAGAGGGCCTGGCTCCCGTGAGAGTCTGTACTTATGTAACATTAAATAGAAATTTCAAAAGACTGCAACAGTTACAGTCAAGACAAAAAATACAGGAAAAGCTTCTTGAACCAGGAGCCCTGTGTTCCCAGGCTTCACTAAGCTCTGCAAATTATGCAGACACCCAGTCTAACCTGACTGAGAAAAAAAAAGGATGTCCCTTTGAGCCAGGTACAGGTCCAAGATCCCACCTACGCAGGAGGCAGAAGCAGGAGGATTGCAAACTCAAGGCTTGCTTGGCCTACAGAACAAGCTCAGGCCAGCCTCTGTTTGTGATAGAGCCAGGGCATCAAGGACTCGAGAGGTGCTACAGCAGGCACCAAAGTGATGAGGGGAGGGGCCACTGGGGAGCCAGACCAGGGTGCCTGGTGGCCAAAGTGTGGGAGCCAACCCTAAGGGCCGTGCAGACAGGCCAGAGGTCTCGTGGATGAGTATGCCGCTGCTTCATAGAGACCCAGATATCGTACGGGAACACCAGGCCTCTGAGGGGAGAAGACAGGGCGCACAGGAGGTGCTTGTGTGAGTCACACGCCAGAAATGTTAGGGAAATGTACACAATTTTCAAGGGCTTCTCAGAATGGATAACAGGGTTTATATTCCTTTTTGGATATTTTCTCTACGTATCAAATTTCCTACAGTGACTAAGCATTGCAACAGCTACCAGGAGAAGCAGTTCCTACATGTGTATACAGGAGAGAATGTGTGCACACTGCACACACACATGCTCACATTCTGAAGGCTGATGTCAGACTCCTCCAGCACCTCATTGGACAGCAGATCCTATGTTTGTGCTGCAGTTGGGTAGTTAGGCCACCTATCTGTCTCTAGGCTGCAACAGATACCAGCTACTCGGCATGAGAAGAGTGGTGCTGTACAGGATTGTCCTCCAAGCCAGACAGACACCATCTTCCGGAGTTCAGCAGTGCTCTCTTGCAGAAGATTATCATAGCTCGGTTTGCTGACTATTGATGTCCCATACAGGAGGGGCAGGAAGGGTCATGGGACCCTCACCTGAGTAGCCACCCACACCTCCCAACTCATAGTGGGCAATTTGGTTCTAATTGCATGTACCTTGTTAGGAGAGAGTCTATGGGCTGGAGAAGACTAAAAGAAGGGGGTCCATCTATGTGGCTACGGGGACCTGTTCATTCCTCCATGCCTATATATGCATAGTTGTGGACACACACACTTAGACACATACTTGTATCACCTCCCTGTACACATTTACTCCACTCCTTCTTCCTTCAAAGCCCAGACTAGGGCCTTGCACACCATACCAAGAAAGAGATGCTTATTAGATAAACACATGATAAACTTTCACACATTTATTTTGCGCCTTCTGGTAAGTCCCTAGGGAATCTTACCCTTGTTCTGCAAGACAAGTTCATCCTTTGCTGATCTGAAATTCAAAACATGTACTTTGTTTCTTTTTTGTTTTTTAGGCAGATCTCAGGTAACCCAGGTGGCCTCAACCTCACTATGTAGCTAGGGATGACCTTAAACTTCAGATCCTCCTCCCTCCAGCTCCCGAGTTCTGAAATTACAGGCATAAGCACAACCACACCCAGTTGGAGTGCAGAACATCAAAATCAGGGCTTCATGCATGCTAGGTAAGCCCTCCACCAACTGAGCCACAGCCCAGCCCCAGTTTAATTCTCAATGCCTTCTAACTTAACAGCCTGCCTGAGATGGGAAGCCTCAGCGATGGTCCACATCCTAGCTCCAGCTTGGGAAGAGCAGTAGAAAAGGAGATGAATGCTTACAGGATGTTCTTCAGAGTACTTCCATCTTCTTGGTACAAAAGAGAAAGAAGAAAGAGGAAGAAAAGGAAAAAAGAAAGAAAGAAGAAAGGGAGGGAGGGAATGAAAAGGAAATGAGAGGAAAGGGAAGGGAAGGGAAAGGGAAAGGGAAAGGGAAGGGAAAGGAAAGGAAAGGAGGAAAGGAAAGGAGGAAAGGAAAGGAAGGGAAGGGAAGGAAATGGAAGGGAAGGAGAAAGGAAAGGAAAAAAGAGAGGAAAGGAAAAGGGAAAGGAAAGGAAAGGAAAGGAAAAAGAAAAGGAAGGAAAGGAAAAAGAAAAGGAAAGGAAAGGAAAGGAAAAAGGAAAGGAAAAAGGAAAGGAAAGGAAAAGAAGGAAAGGAAAGGAAGAGGGAAAGGAAAGGAAAAACGAAAGGAAAGAGGAAAAAGGAAAGGAAAGGAAGAAGGAAAGGAAGGGAAGGGAAGGGAAGGGAAGGGAAAGGAAAGGAAAAGGAAAGGAAAAGGAAAGGAAAGGAAAGGAAGGGAAGGGAAAGGAAAGGAAAGGAAAGGAAAGGAAAGGAAAGGAAAGGAAAGGAAAGGAAAGGAAAAAGGAAAGAACTGGCTTTCAGAGTTGGAACAACGTGCTTGCCACCCGAACGCCAGAACCTGAGCTTGATCCCCAGCACCTATATAAAAGTGCTAGGCATGGTGGTCCCTCTAATTCTAGTGCTAGGCAAGCAGAGAAAGGACCCCTGAGACCTGCTGACAGCCAGCCTGGCTACTTAGCCAGCCTCAGACCAGTGAGAGATCCAGTCTTTAAAAAAAGGTAATGACTCCGGAGGAATGACACTTGCCACCTGATGTCAGCCTCGGCCTCCACACATGCATGCCCAAGCTGCCCTACACATGCACACACAGAGAAAGAATTGGCTTAATATGAAACAGAAAGTGAGCTCAGTATCAAGGGATGCTTTAAAAGTTTGCCCTGCCTAGGATACCAACGAACACATCTGTCAGCAACTTCCAACCCCGAGACATTTCACCAAGCACCAGCATCCCCCAGACTCCTGGCTAGAGCCTGCCATGTGCAGAGATCAGCATTTAAGGACCATGGCAGCGTCCACTTGGCAGGCAGCTTTGCTGTCACAGGGCCCTTTGTGTGCTGCACATAGTCTTGGGGTAGAGAAAATGCACTTGCCAAAGGGTTGTTATCACCTTCTCTGTGATTCATGCGATGGCTCCCCTCCCAGGGAAGGGAGTTTTATTATGACTTCTCAGCTCCTGCTCCTTCCTACTCGCTGTGGGCTGGGCCACATTCCTGCAGTCCTGGGCTGTTCACAAAACACAAATGGTCCATTCACTGTGATGGGGCCTCTTGAGGATGCAAGGGTCCCACCTCCCAGTACTGTGCAGCCTCCGCCCCCAAGGGAGCTGGCCAAGCATCTGTTGAGGGCTTCGCTCGGGCACCCTCTGCATCTGGACCAGGCCGACTTCTACAGCCAAAACACCCCCAGCCCATGGGAAGGAACAAGACCATCCCCATTCCCAGTCCGAAGACTTGCCAAGGCCTGTGGGATGGAGAATACACTGGTGATCAGGACACCCATCCCCTACAGTATGTCCCAGGCATGCTGACTCTGTCACACGTGGGTTACTCAAACCTACTCAAAGAGGACACAGAAGCAGAGAATCAAGAGAATCGGCATCCTGACCAGGTTTGCAGGAAAGTCAGGCTCGTTTAGAGGAAGGCCACTTTGTAGTTACTTTCCTCCTTGCTGTAACAAAATACCTGACAAAAGCTCCCAGTGCAAGGATATAGTCCACCATGGTGGGAAGGCATGATGGCAGCAGGAGTGTGAGGCAGCTGCTCATACTGTATCCATACTCAAGAAGAAGAGAGACAAATTCATTTATTCACTCCAAGACCAAAGCCCCCCATTTCAGGCAGACCTTCCCACTTCAATCAACCCACTCTGCCTCCTTCAGGACATGCCCAGAGGTTTGTTTCCTAGGGGAACCGAGAACCTGTGGAGTTGACTGTTTTAACTGCCATCACTAAAGACCACACAGTGAGGCTCTTCCTGCTTCTTGGCAAGAAAGCAACAGCCCCTGGCATGGTTTTACCCCTGGTAAGATGAGAATCGAAAAAAATGAACAAGGTACATGATTTGTCAGACTCACATTCTGTCCATGTTTGATGAATGAATGAATTTAGTGAGGGCTTCTGTGAGCCCAAATTACATCAATGTTCCTTAGAGACAAATGTCACTGATTCTCCTTGTGACGAAAAGAAAACAGACCAGAATCCTTCTCCTCACCCATGTAGCTACCCACCTGTTCAACAAAGGAGACTCTCAGGTGGGTGAACCCTAAAGAGGCTAGTATTGGAGACTCCTTGATATTATAGGATCCATGGGATTTATAGAACAGAGTAATCAAAAACAGGAACTTGTGGACCTAAGTGTAAGGACACAGGGACCCAAGGACTGAACACAAGGACCTGAAGCAGAAAACAAAGATGAAAGAACAGAACAGAACACAGGGGCCAGCCAACTGGTGGCACAGGCCTTTAATCCTTGGTACTCGGGAGGCAAAGGCAAGCAGATCTCTCTTAGTCCACACCAGCCAGGGCTGCACAGTGAAACCCTGTCTCAAAAAAAGAAAAACAAAAAACCACCACAGGGTTCCTAGGATAAGAACACAGAGACCAAAGAACGAGAATGAGAAGATGGTATAGACATACTTCTAGGAACAATCAGAAACATGGTTGACACAAAGATTAAAAGTCCCAGAAAAGAAATAGCATATTTTAAATTAAAATTTAAGAAAACATACAATAATTAAAGCCAAATGTGGTGGCACATGCCTGCAATCTCGGTGTATGCAGGAAAGGCAGGAGAATCAAGAGTTCAAGACCACCCTCAGCTACACAGGAACAGAGAAGACAGCGGGGCCACATGAACCTCTAGCTCAGAAAAGCCACAGAAAAGTACAATGACTAAAGTACAAAGTCGTTGGGTAAACCCAACAGTCAAACAGAGCACGGGAGTAGGAATCCATAAATCAGAAGGTACAACGGACCATACAGCAAGAGAGACACGACGAGCTGGGGGGGGGGGGGGGGGGAGATGGAAAGACTGAGAAGGAAGGGATGAGGGAGAGAGACGGGGAGGAGTGGAGAGAATGGAGAACGGAGAAGAGAGAGACTGTCACTCCAGATCCCAGGGGACCATGACACGGATCTAGTCATCTGAATCCTACAGTGAGAAAAAAGAGGAGGGGCCAAAAACCTTTGAGAATATAATGGCTAAACACTTGTCCCCATTTCTCAAGACATAACCCCACAGATTGGAGAAGCTGGGTAAACTCCTAACAGGACTCATAACAGTGAAGCTTAAAAGCTGAGGACATACCTCACAGGACTTCCTTTCTATACGAGTATGGGGCGCTGGCTCCTGATAGTCTCACATTCTTGTTCTTTGAACTGTGAGTCTGCCTACCCACCCCAGGAGTATCTGCACAGAGAATGCTCAGGGGGGTCCATGAGCCCATGGTGTCAGGATAACCCCAACGAGGCAAAATCTGTTCCTCTCACCATAACTGTGACCAGCGCAGCTTTTTTTTCTTTTTTTTCTTTTTTAGTTTCCTAGTTAATCTTGGAGTAGGAATGTGTCTTGGAGACACTCCACACACATACCCTTTATCAGAGCTGGTTTATGAGTCCAGGAAGAGCTGAGCTCTGGGGTTGCAGAAACATTTTCCCTGGCTGTTCTTACTGTCACCTACAGAGGGCTCAGAGGTCACCCTCTTGCTCAGCCAGTACTGGCCTCCTCTAGAGGGCTACGTGATCCATCCTGCCCGCCCTGCTGAAGCATTGTCTCCTGATTAGATCCTGGCCTGCAGGGCACTAGAGGCCCATGAGCAGAGGGAGCTGGGAGGAGTTAAACCACTGCTGTAGAAGTACGGTTCCATTTTGTGTTCAGCCACTTTCATTTCCCACTTTACTTTTGTTCTTGTTTTCTTTTCTTCACAAAGACTGATACACATACAAAGGCAACTTCCAAGAGGTATAAGCATCCCAGAATGTAGCCAAGGAGTTTCCACCGGGCAGATCTGTAGTGGTGGACCAGAGGCTACCGGACACCCAACGAGTAGGGTAGCCAGGCACCAAGGAAGACTCTGGCTCTTCATGGAGGCCCACAGGCTCAGACATGGGATCTGCTCACTCTAACAACCTCATGGCTTACAGCCCATGGTGCCCTTGAGTTCCCACTGTGGAAACGCCTCAGGAGGCTCTGGGGCATCACCTGGGGAATGCTGAGGTATTCTTACTTCAGTGGAGCCCCTGGAGTGGTCCTGGGATGAGGCTCCATCCAGGCCCCAGTATGGATGTGGAGTGGCCTTCGGGCAGATCTGAGGGCTCCCATCTTCCAGCAACTGGCAGGAGATAAGGCTCAGCACCACAGACCTAGGTCTGAGGTCCCGACCAGCCCATAGGCTTCCTGGGAGCTAAGAGCCTGCACATCCAGCCCCATCAGACCACCCACATATGGCCAAGTAGGTGGCAGAAGGGCAGCAACAGCAGGAGGTTAACCATCCTAAGGTCAGACACGGCCTCAGATCAGGAGTGAGCAGGAGATGCCCCCTACAAGCAGAAGCCTGGGGAGGTATGACAGTGGGGTGCAAGTTGTGAAGGGTTAGGAGCCAGCCAGGAAGGTACCCTGGGGTGGGCATCCCATCTTTTTATATTTTTATTTTCACTTTATTTTTTATGTGTATGAATGCATTCCCCGAATGTGTGTAAGTGCACCCGTGATGTGATGGTCAGAAAAGAGTGCTGCATCTCCTGGAACTGGAGTTACTAATGGTTGTTAGCCACAATGTAGGTACTAGGAATCAAACCTGAATCCTCTGCAAGAGCAGTCAGTGCTCTCAACTGCTGAACCATCTCCCCAGCCCACATCCCTTCTTCTTTAGGGTGGTGGGTTATATGCACGGTGCCAACCAGCTTCTGTCCTACAACAAAGCACAAACACCTGACCATCTGAATCACTTCTTTTTCATCCCCAAGTCTCCCTGTATGAATGGGTCGGCAACACGTAGACAAATTTTCTCAATGCCAATGACTTGATCAAGGATGTTAAGGGGAGAAGGGGGCTCCCTGACACCCAGTAGCACACCCCCAAAGCAGCACAGTTGAGTCTGCAAAGAGAGATCTGGTTCCCTCGCTGGCTCGCCGGTCACCATCCATTCCTTTTGTCCTTTATCCAGTGCCCCCTGCTGGCCCCACAGAGACATAAACTAGTTAGTGGAAGCAGAACATTCCCAGGTTCCAGCCTCTACATAATTCCCAGGGCTGGATCAGCCCCTGGAGTTGGGGGGTGGGGGGTGCACAATCCCCTTCAAATGGGTGTCAGCCCTGCCCAGAGAAATTCCTCATTAGTTAGTGGAAGCAGAACATTCCCAGGTTCCAGCTTCTACATAATTCCCAGGGCTGGATCAGCCCCTGGAGTTGGGGGGTGGGGGGTGCACAGTCCCCTTCAAATGGGTGTCAGCCCTGCCCAGAGAAATTCCTCATTTCAAAATCCTTCTATGAAGTGTTGCTGGCAATTTGCAAGTTTCCACTGATCAGAGCTGGAGCAGCCCCACAGGTTCCCCCTGAGGACTGGCCCTGCAGGAGGGGAGGTGCTTGAAATCGGCTAGAGCCCGCCATGGTGAACTTGGCTAGGCATAGGAGGACCACAGTCTGGGTCACTCCAGCCTAGTTCTAGGCCTTCCTGAGCCAGGTGCATGGGGAGGGCTGGGAGGGGAAGAAGTTTGTCAAGATGACGATGGCCAGAATGCAGTAACCACTCAGGCTGTGATCAAAGGGCAGCCTCTCCCACTTTTGAACAATTCTAAACACTTTGTAAGAATGCGAACCCCACCCCAGCCTCACCAGTGTGGGCCAAAGGTGAGGCTAATTAGAAGCAACTTTTGGAAAGACCCAGTGTGTGGGGTGTGGGGCAGTTCTGGAGGAAGGCCCCAGCCTTGAGCAGCTTTTGGGGAGTCCTGCCAGCTGCAAGCTAACTCAGACCTCATCCAGGATAATATCCTTAACTGTGAACCATAAACCACTTTATACAGGCAGCCATCTGTCCACCCTCCCCCAAGCCCAGTCTTCCAGGTTATTCTGGAAAAATCCTAGTATTGAAAGGTCACCTCCATTAGGAGGCCCAGGCTTATCTTGTGGTCCGCAACCCCCAGAACACTGGAATCACCGAGGGAGCCAGGGACCGTGGAGTGGTTGGCTGAGCCCCCTCTTCGGGGCCCACATGACAACTGGCCAGAAACTTCTATCATCTGTGAGCCAGCACTGAAGGTTTCTGTCCAGAAGGGAGGATAGCACTGTCTCTGTCAGCAGCACCCAGAGCAGCTGTGGATTCATGTCAGCCTTGTGCAACTGCCATAGGAACTGCCACTCAGAGGGGGTACACAACAGAGAAATTTACCTCTCAGAATTCTGGAGCCAAAAGCCCAAAAAGTATCACAGGGTTGGATTCTACCAGAAGCTGTGAGGAAGACTACTCCAGGCCTTTCTTCTGCCAGCAGCCCTCAGGGCTTCCTGTGGCCTTCTCCAGAGAAGCCTTGCCCTGGATTCACGTGTCCCCTCTTTATCCCACCTCCAAACACCCGCCCTCCATGAGAACCCAGGTTCACACCAGCACTGCACTGGGGATACTCTTGACACAACCCAGGAATTGTGAAGGAATCTACTCAGCCCCTTTGCTTGTCTCCCTGACTCCCACAACAACAGAGAGCATTCCTTTTTTTTTATTTTATTTTATTTTATTTTTCAAAACGCTTTCCATTTATTTTTAATTTCTTTTTTTTTTGCATTCCTTTTTTTATACTGAAGTTTATTTTATTTTATTCAAGCAAAGTACTGAAAGTTCAGTAAAAAGAGACCCCTGTGAAAATAATCCCCAGGATGGGATAGGAGATTTGTATGGTAGTATTTCTCATCTCATGCTGTATGAAGGATAGGAATTTTTCTTAAGTTTTTTTTTTACCCCCAGTGGTACAATGTTCTACCAGAGTTTAAACATTTTTAAATGTCCCATTGATAAGAACATACTGTAAAACAAAACAAAAATCTAATTAATGAGTAATATATGATATATTTGTGTTCTTATTGTAATAAGTTAAAAAGGAAATTTCTTAAGAGGGAAAAATCACTCATAAAATGTTGCATGTTTGACATCACTTCTAAGAGTCATGTAATTTTAAGCTTTTAATTACAGTTAGTAAATATGAATTTCTGAATAAAGATACATTATTGGAAAAAAAAAGTGAAGGGTCAGGCAATTTTTGTGGGGAGTTTTTTGTTGGTTTTTTTTTTTTAATTCCAAGGAAAAGGACTTTTCTTTCTTTTATTTATTTTATTTATTTTATGTGTATGAATGTACTGTCTGCATGCAGGTTTGTGCAC
Organism: Rhizomys pruinosus; assembly: GCA_009823505.1. Lineage (NCBI taxonomy): Eukaryota > Metazoa > Chordata > Mammalia > Rodentia > Spalacidae > Rhizomys > Rhizomys pruinosus. The sequence continues at coordinate 401,948 of VZQC01014993.1, forward strand.
CCATGTCGTGCAATGCTGTGGAGGTCAGAAGAGGGCGTCGGGGTCCCCTGGAACTGGAGTTAAAGATGGTTCTTGGGGAACCGGGGTCGCAGGGGAGACGCCATAACGCGCCAGGCCAGTAGGATCGAAAGGTTATTCCTGGACAAACTGTCAGCCCATGAAAGGAAACAGCCAGAATTGACCAGAGTCCAAGTCAACAGCTCCAGAGAGAGTGGACTGTTTTACCTCTCATCCACCTGTGCCCCTTTTCTAAGCCTAGGGAACAANTTTCAATTCCTGCCTATTTTGTCCTGCACATGACTTGAGGCTTGCTCTAAAGGTGAGAGTGAAGACCCTTCATGGTAGGATTCTTAGAAACTGACACATAATGAAACCAATGGGCATGTGTAGGTTAGGCCGATAGCTGATTCCATGGCACCCTTCAGCCCAGAACCCTTCTCCCCTCTGCTTCTGTTAGTGTCCTTTCCTTTGGTACCTTTTTATAAATTTTTTTATTTATTATTTTTTGTGTGTATGAGTGTAGTGTCTGCATGTAGGTGGTGCACCCGTGTCGTGCAATGTCGTGGAGGTCAGAAGAGGGTGTCAGATTCCCCTAGAACTGGAGAAAAAGATGGTTCTTAGTTGCCATGTGGGTGCTGGGGATCGAACCCAGGTCCTCTGCAAGAGCAGTCAGTGCTCTTAACTGCTAGGCCATCTCTCCAGCCCCAATTTTTGTTTTTGTAATAAAAATGTAAATCCCTGAGTTCTGCAGTCAAGAGTGCGCAGTTCCTGGACACACTTCTCCACTCGTCGGTCTCTGCACCCAGGTCTTCTCAGAAGCTGCATCTGTGTCTGACAGTCATGCCAAGCCACTCAGCCTCAGTCAGGGCACCCTGGGTAGACACACTTATCAAAGCTCTTGGGGTCATCATCCCCTGGTAAGGCTTATAGCCGTATGAATTCCTCAATCTGGAGGGGCACGTCCACCCAGGGAAGCTCTGAATGGAGGCAGATCTGCTCCAGGTCTAAAGGCTGAGAATCACGCAAAGGACTCACTACAGAGATGCAAGCAAATCCTGGTTACTCCAACCCAGTGGGCTCCTGTGATTCACAGTGCAGTCACCTGAGCTGCTGGTGCTCAGGGATGACACCTCTTCTTCCTCCTCCTCTTCCTCTTCCTCCTGATAATCTTTGTAGTCGTTATCATCACCTTCATCATCATCTTTATCATCATCTTCGTCATCATTGGCATCATCGGTGGCACCATCATAATCACCATCATAACCGCCATCATAATAGCCATCATAATTACCATCATAATTGCCATCATAATTATCATAATCACTATCATTGTCAGAATCATCATCGTCATTGGCGTCATCATTGTCATCATCCAGGATCTCCTCCTCTTTTGCTGACTTGGCCCTGCTGGGTGCTGTGGTGACTTTTCCTGCCATGGCCTGGTGGGATGATGGTCCAGGAGATGGATTCAAATGTCTTTGTCGCTGCTCCCTCCTCAGTTTACCTTCCTGATTTCGAAACACCATCGACAAAGCATGAGGTACTCTCACACAGCCACACTACCAAGGATGACAGCATTCCTAGCTATTCATACTCAAGCTCAGCCCTGTCCCATATCAGCTGCAGCTGAGGCAAGATTCCATACAGCTGGCAGGGAAGAGCAAGGAGAAAGAGGCTGGGATCTCAGCTGAGGGGAGAGCATTCCTACAATGGGACGCTACGTGCAGACCAGTGGCTATCACCAGCCCCCACATCTGAGACTCGGTAAGGAAAGAAATTTTCAATTATCATATCCCAAACTCACGTACCAGGCCAGAGTTGTAGGAATACACACATGGGGCTGGATGTGTTTATGTGCCTAAGAAATGGAGTGAATGGGAGTGTAGTGTGTGTGCTGTGGTATGGATGTGGTGTGGCTGACTCTAGTGGATGGGAGTGTAGTGTGTGTGCTGTGGTATGGATGTGGTGTGGCTGACTCTAGTGGATGGGAGTGTAGTGTGTGTGCTATGGTATGGATGTGGTGTACTTCATGTGTGATTTTATGCAGTGTGTGATATGTGCAGTATATGTACTATATATGGGATGTAGCACACACACACATAATATATATATATATATTATATATATTATATATATAATATATATATTATATATTATATATACACATAATATATATATATAATATTATATATATATATATTATGTGTGTGAGATGTGTGATGAGTATGAGTCAGTGTGGTATGTGGTGTGTGTGATATGGAACTAGGTGACTCTAGTGAGTATATGCTACATGGTATCTGTGGTATTTTTCCTGTGTGGTATGTGTGATATGTATAGTGTGTGGTATGTGGTCCATGTGAGAGGCATTTGGGGTATATGTTGGGGAGTGGGGGAGACCAGGTGGTTTGTGGTATATATGGTGTGGGGGTGAAGACTGTTCACTGCTATAAGGTGTGTCATATTGTGTATGGTGTGTGTGGTGTATGGTGTGTGTGGTATGTATTGTGTGTGGCATATAATATTGTGGTATGTGTTGCGTGTGATGTAAGGGTGAGTTTGGTGGGTATGTATGTGGTTTAACGTTTATGGTAAACTCCATGTGTGGTGTGTATTGTGGGTGGGATATACATAAGGTATGGCATTCGTAGGGTATATATGGGGAATGTGTGGCATATATGGAAGAACATGAGAATGTGGGAGGTGCACTATGTGGAGTACAAATGGAATGGTATGGTTTGGGGAATGATGTGTGGGGTGTAATTTGGGGGTAGAAAGTGGAGGTGTATGTGGGGTGTCACCTGAAGAGGGACAGGAGAGAAGAGGCTTGAACCAGCTGGCCTCCTTGGTGGATGGGGCTGAGCGGGATGATGAGTGTCGATGGTCCGCAAGAGAACACAGCAGACCGGGAGCTCGTCAAAGCGAGGACTCACTTTATTGCATCAGGCAGCGGCTTATATATGTTTGGTGGGAGCAGTGGAGAAAAGAAGGTGGGAGAGGAGATACGTAGAGTGGGCCAATAGTAACTTGCCACATCGGTCGTAGGCGTTTTTCAAGTCGGGCTATGCTGAGTCACTCCTATGCGGAAGTGACTGGCCAGAGACAGGTCGCTAAACTTTAGTCAGGCTCAGGGGTTACAGTAGGCCACATTCTCTAGGGCCCACAGGGCCCAACAGTGTGGGCTGGGAGGGTCGTGATGGATGGATGCTGAAGTTCTCCTTTATCTTTATTCTATTTACTTGAGGAAACTACAGGCAGAGGATGAGATATGCCTTGTAAGAAAAGCCAGGAGCAGGGGGGGTAGGCTCACTCTTGGCATGCAGGAGCCCATGAGTTTAATAATCCACAATACCACATAGTCCATGTCTCAAACAAACAAGAAGGTTCCAGCACAGTTGGGCATACGCCTGTAATCACAGCTACTCCAGAGGCTGAGAGAGGATCATACACATGAAGCCAGCCTGGGCAACTTAGTGAGACCAGCTCAAAGTAAAAAGGGTAGCCAGGAGTGAAAAAAAAAAACTGTTTTGAGACAAGGTCTCTCTGTAGCCCCAGCTGGCCTTATTATACAGATCTCACAGAGATCCACCTGCTTCTGCTTCTGGAGTACTGGGACTAAAGGCCTGTGCCACCATGCAAAGTTTACAGATTTTTAATAAGAAACCAGGATGAATGTGTGGTTTCTCCTAATGTAGGGTGAGGTGAGGTACAGGGGAGGGGTCTGGGGGGTGGTGAAGGAACCCTGTGTTTCCCTAGAGAAAAGCCTGGGGTTCCTAACAAATGAGACACAACAGCAGAAGCAGGTTTATTTGCTGCTGGAATTTCCCCATCACTTAGCCCTAAAGTAATTGCATCCACGTGGTGTGTATTTATAGAGAATTTCACTCATGTCTCTTTAAGTCCCTTCCTTTTTAGCTGAGTGGCTCAGCCACCACCTACCGTCTCTGTTTCTTTAGTTGCTGCTGTTCCCTTGCCCAGCACAGCTTGGACTCTGTCAGGTGGTGTCAGATGACATCAAATGCAGGGATTTCAGTGTTGAGAGAGGCTTAGGTTGCTTACTCCTACACTAAATATGTAAACAGCCAACCACTCAACCCTCTGAGCCTTAGTACTCAGTGGTTAAGAAGGGGGCAGTAATTCTCCAACAGCCTCACAGGTATCATGATAATGAAGGTCAGAGGTCATCTAATAACATCTGAGATGCAAACAGTGCTGAGACATATGGGCTTGAACTACAGCATCCATCTGCTTCTTGCTCTACAGGCCAGGTGCTATCAGACCAAACTCCCTCCCTACCAACAACAAAACACTGATCAAACTGAAAACACCAAGAAGGAAATTGCACTGGGCAAGTTGGTGTTGTGTGCTACTCTCACCTCCAGCAGGTTAAAACTGAAGCACTGTGGATGCAGGATGAGAAGCCCCAGTGTGGATCCAGGATGAAAACATGCAGTACAGATGCAGGATGAGAAGCTCCAGTATAGATGCAGGATGAGAAGCCCCAGTACAGATGCAGGTTAGTATGGATGCAGGATGAGAAGATGCAGTATGGATCCAGGATGAGAAGGTGCAATATGGATGCAGGATGAGAAGGTACAGTATGGATGCAGGATGAGAAGGTGCAGTATGGATCCAGGATGAGAAGGTGCAGTACAGATGCAGGATGAGAAGGTGAAGTATGGATGCAGGATGAGAAGGTGCAGTACAGATGCAGGATGAGAAGATGCAGTACGGATGCAGGATGAGAAGGTGCAGCATGGATGCAGGATGAGAAGGTGCAGTACGGATCCAGGATGAGAAGGTGCAGTACGGATGCAGGATGAGAAGGTGCAGTATGAATGCAGGATGAGAAGGTGCAGTACGGATGCAGGATGAGAAGGTGCAGCACGGATGCAGGATGAGAAGGTGCAGCATGGATGCAGGATGAGAAGGTGCAGTACGGATGCAGGATGAGAAGGTGCAGTGTGGATGCAGGATGAGAAGATGCAGTACGGATGCAGGATGAGAAGGTGCAGCATGGATGCAGGATGAAAAGGTGCAGTACGGATGCAGGATGAGAAGGTGCAGTATGGATGCAGGATGAGAAGGTGCAGTATGGACGCAGGATGAGAAGGTGCAGTATGGATGCAGGCTACAGACAGCACCCACAGTGGGAGGACTTGCTCAGAGCCCCCCAGTCTCTCAGCATTAGATTTAGACGGGATCTTTTTTGAGAGAGGGTCTCCCTGCAGTCCCAGCTCTTCAGGAACTATGTAAATCAGGCTGGCCTCAAACTTACTGAGATCTGTCTGCCTCTGCCTCCGACTCTGTCTCCAGAGTGCTGGGATTAAAGGTGTGCACACCGGGCTCTCTCAGCATTAGAATACGCTTGACATTCAGTGCTATCAAGCCAAGATGACCTGATAAACGAGCTCTATCTCAGTGGTGCGAAGCACAATTTTGGCCTTGTCCTGACACTCTGCTTTCCTCATTTCCAAACTGACCATCCCAGGCTCAGAACACCTCCCTTCCTAACCAGACCTATCTCTGTCCCCTCCACCACCTACCACCACCAAAGTCCACATGGCCAGTGTCAACCAGACTCCAACAAGAATCAGACTGATGCCCTCTCCCAGTCATCACCCTGTCACCAAGGCCAGGCCTGCGGTCAGAGGCCCCTCCCACAGTACAACTCCCACTATGACTGCCTGTGGCCACCCCTGCCAAACTGTCCTGTAGATTCTCCAGACTCACCAAGTGGATGCTCCCCAGCCTTTGCCAGGGTCTCTCCAGGAGCCCCTCTGACCCCACCTTGTTCATCTGGCTCCAGTTCACTACCTCTCTGGCCCCCGGAGATGCCAGCATCCCTCAGGTCTCCTCACACCTGCCCCTTCTCCTAGAACCAGAGAAACAGCCGAGGTCACAGAGCCGGGGCAAGCCCCACCCACTTCAGAGGAATGGGAGGCTCTGTTCATAACTGATTAATGGGGAAAATTAAGGACTATCAGGAGCAGGCACATGACCTTGAGAACTGTGATATAACAGGGAGACGCTGGGTGGTAGGGGCACATGCCCATCCACCCCACCCCCTCCTCTGCTCCCCGTGTTCAGTAGCAAGAGACATTCCTTAAGTACTTCCCAAGGAAGTAGCCTGAACAATCTTTCCCACAGATTTGAAAATTCCTTACAATAAAAATGTCAAGGGTGAAATAAGACAATGCATTTTCTCAGCCCTACTTCAGGCTAAACTGCATATAAGGGCCAACATCTGAACAATAAAATTCAGAGTGAGGCTCACCTTTCACTTGCTGGAACTCTGGTGAAGTTCAGGATTAAATCACTCAGAGGTTGGAGTGTTTTTTTTATTTTTCCAAGGCTTTTCAGACATGAGGCACAAATCTGCTTGGCCTGATCCCAGCCTCCTCCTCCCAGCCTGCCCCTGCAGCCACGCTAGGCCCTACAGACTCTGGAGAGACACAGGTAGACTCCCAACTAGGGAATCACCTTTGCCTTGTGCTGCTCTAGTTTCAGGTTTTGCAGGGAATTAAGGGTAAAATAGTCTCACTCTATAGCCCATGCTGGCTTAAACAGCTCCCCTACCTCAGCTTCCTATTGACGACCCCCACCTGTATCTTAAGCTTTCTCCTCGAAACCAGTGTTGTTCCATAGCAACTAGTGCACTTCTCTCTAGACTCTGGTGGCAGCAGAAGGTAGCGCCCAGTTCCCCCACAGCCTCTCAACAGGTGGACTCTGCTCTGAATCTGTGAAACTCCAGTAGCTCGCCATCCTCCCCTGGCCTGCCCCCCAGACAAGATCAACCCCAGAAGCGGAGGTACAGCTTTACCTGGTGCCAACCTGTCCCCAGCATGCCCCATGACTGAACACTGCTAGGTCCTCTCAGCTTCCTCAAGAGCTGAGTAATGGCAAAGCTGACTTCAACTTTAAAGGCCTTTGGAGAAACTAGTAACAATAGAATTGCATGAGATGGACAGTGCCCCAATTGAGATTACATTCTGTCTCCTTACTCAGGACAACTAGAGTCACATTCCCCAGTCTAAGCTAATATTCTGAGTAAGTCCCATTTCCCAATTGCTGTCTTCCCTGATTTTCCTCATTACAGATGAGAATGGAAATGTCAGAGATGTGCAGTCATTCTGCAGACACCAGTCCCTCCCCTAGATTTATTTGCAAAGGAGGAAAACAGTACACTGAGCAGGGGCCACCCGGCAGACCCAAAGGCCTGCAGGACTCACACTGCAACCAGGTCTGTACCTCTTCCCTCAGTCCTCTCCAGCTGGCTCTGCAGAGATACTGCTTTCGCTCATCTCTATTCTTCAAAAGATTAAAAGACAAAGCTTGAAATCAACAGTCCTTTGAGTGTCAGTGACAGGGTAGCCTTGGGCATGGGCTTTCCCTGAGTGAGGTGAGCAGAAGCATTCCCGCCCAGCCTGAACCTGGGATGGAGTCAGAGAGGGCCACGTGGGAACCTGAACGACGTCTCACGCACAGTAGTCCGGAGCATCCTTCCCTAAGCCTAGGTCAATCCAGGGCTTCTAGCTGGCACCCTTCTCAAGAGATGAGCATCAGAGGAAGCCTGCCAAGCCAGAGTCGAAATCAGAAGGCCCAGATGCAACTGAAAAGTCTCATCAGACCAAGAAACAGGAGCATCATGGTTTGGGTTAGAAGAGACAGTCAATAGACACTGACACAAGAATTCAATGGTAAAGACTTCTGGGCAGCCATCATCAAACTGCTTCAACAAGGAGCTACAAACACACTGGAAACAAATGAAAAAAGAAAGTCTCAGAGAGAGAGGGGGGGGGGGATGCAACTGAAAATCAATAACCAAGGGGCTGGAGAGATGGCCCAGCGGTTAGAGCACTGACTGCTCTTGCAGAGGACCTGGGTTCGATTCCCAGCACCCTATGATGGCTAACAACATCCTAACTCCAGTTCCAGAGGATTTGATGTCCTCTTCTAATCTCCCAGGACACTGCACAACACAGGCCCACTTACATACATGCAGGCAACACACTCATACAAAGTAAAAAATAATAAAATATTTTTTAAAAATAACCAAAGTAAGGAGGAAAACTCACTGGCTGGGCCGCAAGGCAGAGGAGAGAGAATGGGGTCAGGAAGCAGCATGCATTGCCCACTGTGAGGAGACAGGGAAGAGACTGGCAGGAAGGCCAACAGAGCCTCAGGCTAGTGACACTGTAACCAAAATGAACCTGAGTTCTGGGGAGAGAAAACAGTAACGAAGACATGGAAAGGTCAAGGTCTGTCATTGCAGGACGTCAAGGCTGGAACTTGAGGGCAGGCTGCTTGCTATGCCACATAGCATCACCTCCAACACAACCAAGACTCATAGCAGGAGCCGTGGGAATTCTGCTTGCTGGCTTACAGGCTGGTTTATCCCAACTAGCTTTCTTCTATAGTTCAGGACCACCTATGCTGACACACATAGTGGGCCGGGCCCTCCAACATCATCCACAGACATGTCCACACACCAATCTCATCTAGGTAATTCCTTACTTGGGTGTCCCTGGGATGACTCTAGGCTGTGTCACATTAACAGTTAATAGGAGACATCCATTCAGGAAGCTGTGTGAAAATCAAGCTAACCTCTGAGAAGTCTGCACCCCATAGATCCTGAGGGAAGTCCTGAGAACTGAGGACAAAGACATGTTTTGGCTTCTCCTTGGCATGTTAATTGTGATTAGTGGACATCCTTGCAGCTTATGATGACACTTTTAAGATAAACTTCTCTCCTAGTGGTGACCTGAGCCCTGCCACTCAACGGGAGAATCAGCAGAGCCTACAGGATTCTATTTGGAATCGACGTTCTCTACATTGTCTATTGTAATTTTGTTTATTTTTAATTTTTTTTGTTTTCACTAGAAAGGAAAGATGATGCTCAATTTTAAATGTTAAAAGTGTACAAGTGGGGCTGGAGAGATAGCCTAGCGGTTAAGAGCACCGACGCTCTTGCAGAGGACCCGGGTTCGATCCCCAGCACCCACATGGCGGCTAAGAACCGTCTGTAACTCCAATTCCAGGAGAACTCCAGTTCCAGGGGAATCCGAGACCCTCTTCTGACCTCCGCGGCATTGCACGACATGGGTGCACAGACCTGCATGCAGACAATACATTCATACACATACGAAAATAAATAATAAAAAAAAAAATTAAAAAAAATTAAAAAAAAAAAGTGTACAAGTTGCTTTGTTACAATAAAACTAAGTGTGTACACACACACACACACACACACACACAAAGACATGTTTGTCTGATGCTGCTGGGTACTGAACACAGGGTCTCACACATTCTTAACAAGCGCTATCTCTGGATTATATTTCCAGGTCCAAAGAGAAAAAGTGTTTTAAAAGCATCAAGACAGAAGTCCCACCTCACCAAGAAATGGTGAGAATGTCAACGGACCTCTCAGAGACCACTGGAACAAGGTCTTTAAATGCTGAAAGGAAGTAACTGCCAGTGAAGACATCCTTGAAAAATCAGGGAACGGGGCCTAAGGAGATGGCTCTATCAGGAAGGTGCCTGCCACAAGCACAAGGACTAAGTCTAGATCCCCAGCACCCACTAAAGCCAGCTCTGGCAGTATGCCTCAATAGCCCTAGCATTTGGCAGGTGACGACAGGCAGCTGGCTCAAGCTCACTGGCCAGCCGACACAACCAAATCAATGAGGGGTCAGGTTTAGTGAGAGACCCTGTTTCAAAATGAAGGTAGAGAAAACAAGATTCTAGTTTCAACCTCTTTAGACAGACAGACAGACACACACACACACACACACACACACACACACACACAGTTTTGTTTTGTTTTGTTATCTTTTTGAGACAGGGTCTCCCTGTAGCCCGAGCTGGCCTTGAACTTGCTATGTAGACCAGGCTGGCCTTGAAGTCATAGAGATCCACCTGCCTCTGCCTCTGCCTCCCAAATGCTGAGATTAAAGGAGTGTGCTGTCATGCCCAGCAAGAGTTTTTGTTTTTTGGTTTATTTAGGAGGAAAAAAAATGAAGGAGAAATCAAGAGTCTATTAGAGACTAGGAAAGTTGGTCCCAACCAACATATCCTCAAACAATGACTAAAGGGAGAGAAAGAAAGGGGCATAAGAGGGAATCTTAGAATGTCAGGAAGAAAACAAGAATGACTGAAAGAATGAAAATATCAGTCAATACAATAAGCCATGCTTTAGGAAACGTCTTGCTAAATACTGGTATTTTGCAGACTTGAACAACATTTCAAGGTTCCCTTTGGCAGATGTGTGGACAGTGAGTGGCTAGGGAACTGCTGACTCGTTAGGTTGCTTGAAGCTAATTTAGAAGAGGTTCACTCAGTTTCATAAAGAAAAATAACAATGTCTGAGCACTGTGCTTTTCAAAATACTCCCCATCCTATTTGTAAGTCAGATTTCCCACAGAGAGCATTTATACACTCACTCATAAAACCTTGAATTTCAATCTCAAGTTTATGCCAAATGGAGCTGCCAGATTTAGTCAATAAAAATATAAGAGGCTCGAGGCTGGAGAGATGGCCTAGTGGTTAAGAGTGCCTACTGCTCTTGCAGAGGACCTGGATTTGATCCCCAGCACCCACCTGGTGGCTGAAAACCGTCTTTAACTCCAGTTCCAGGGGAATCCGACACCCTTTTCTGACCTCCATGGCATTGTACAACATGGGTGCACAAACCTACATGCAGACAGTACATTCATACACATATGAAAATAAGTAAAAATTAAAAAATATATATATATATGAGGCCCACTTAAGTTCAAATATTTCATACAACAGTTATACTAAAAACTATTCCCTGTTCATTTGAAACTCTAATCTAAGTGAGCATCCTGTTTATAAATAGACTGTGTATAGGTTGACAACCCAATGGGCTATAAATCCCCAGAGTCTATGGAGCAGGGGTTCTCCCCAGTCAGAAGAAACCTCATCCTCCCAGAGCCTTCCAAGGGACCAACATATCTGAGGTCATCAGTTCTGGACTGATAAGTTATCCTCAGAACTTCCCTGTTGACTCTGTGCAGTGCCTCTCAAAGTGTCACATGATGGAACCTAAGACCCAGCAGGATGGTATAAGAGCCAATTATAAGAGGTTTGAGGGAAATTTCCCTAGTCTTTTGCTCCCTTTCACTGTGTAGACACAGCATTGAAGGCACCATCAGAGAAGCAGAGCCCAGGCCCTCACCCAACACTAAAACTGCTGGCACCTTGACCTTTGACTTCACTGCCTCTCCAACAAGGGAAATAAACTTCTATCATTTTAAAATTACCCAGTGTCGGGCATTTTGTTATACCAGCAGGAACATAATAATACACTTTCACTGGAATGTTCAAGGTTTTATTTTCAAAGTTTTAATTCATGAGAATAAAGTGAATCTGGTCCTAAAGGACTTAAGGAGGACATGAAAGGCTGTAAGCACCTATCGGGCAGAGACGGGGCATCTGTACAGGTGACCCAGGGCACATCTCTGCAACCAGGCCACTGACATACACATGTTCACCAAGCACCTGTACCACCTCTTGAGGCAGGGGGTGACCAACCTGCATTTGAACCTTATAACAAACTCAGGCTGGGACTTGCTCAGAATTACAGGCCTTGGGGAATACAGAAGAGCAGCTAACCCTCATCTGGAAAAAGAGGGAAATCCAGGCAGCAGAAGGGACATGAAAAGGAGTCACCCCAAGAAAACGCAGAAGCAGGGGAAAGCAGGCCAGCAGCTGGGCATGCACTCCCTGGGGCAGGGCTGGGTGCCTTCCCAGGTTACCACGGCACCACATGAGAGGTGGAGCAAGCTGGGCTTGGCAGGACTCAAGATACTTTTCAAAGTCTTTAATGTCCTCACTCATCTAGAATTCCCACTGTGTTTTACAGGCCCTGAAACGCAGGCTCTTAGGTGGAGCAAGGCTCCTCCCAGCTGGCCCCCTGGTCTCTGGAGCCACCTTAGAGCCACAGCTCACCACAGCTTGCCTCAGGACCACAGACAGTCCTTACAAAACCACATGGAAAGCCCACTTGGGACTTCAAAAGCAAACATGCACATTTCCCAAGAGCTCCTTCCCAGGCTGCAACGTGTAAAGACTGCCACCCAGATCCAGGAACTGGAACAGAAGGTGCTGTAGGGAACCACAGGCAGCCCAGGATGGGGCAGCAGCACCTCAGGGCTCCGCAGAGGGTTCTCTAGAAACAGGTTCAACCTACAAAATGAGCTCACTCTCATCAAAACATATCATTCACACATTTACTTATCCGTTCATTCCCTCGGTGGTTAAGAACACCTACGGTGTAGGCTGGTTCTGTGCAGCAGGCAGGCAGGGATGCACAGGAGCTTCCTGACCACAGGCACTGCCTTCCACAGGGAGCACCGGCTGCCAGGCTAACTCATTCTAACATGTCCCTAAAGGGCAGCTTTCTCTTCAGACCAAGGCCACTACTAAGTCCAGGCACCAAGAGAAAGGGCAGGGTACAGACCAAGGCCACTACTAAGTCCAGGCACCAAAAGACAGGGCAGGGTGTGGGAGGCTCTGGCCACGCCCAGCACCACCACGCCAGTGGACCATGGCCACAGCCAGTGGCACCCCTGCCCATGCCCAAGTGTCCATATCCACAGTGAAAGTAAAAACAAGCTGGACTCCACTGGCCATCCTAGGACAAAGCAAAGTCTAGACCAGGCCCAGTTGTCATCCGCCAGCCCAATCCTCAGCCTAAACCAGGGAGGGCACTCCTGCCTTCTACGGACCGTGCCTACAGGTAAGGCTGAGGGAGGCCAATAACATAGCAGACTGAAAGTACCGGAACAGGAGGAAGACAACCGTCCCCATTCCTCCAGAAGTGGAGCAAGGGACTTGGGATCCCTTATCCATGTGCTTGGGACCAGAATGGCTGCAGACTGATTTTCTTTTCTGATTTGGGAATATTTGCACAGAAATAAACAGAACATGTCTTGGAAATGGGACCCAAGTCTAAATATGAAATTCATTTATGTTTTATGTTCACCTTATATACACAGTTTGAAGTTAGGCAGAAGTTTTAAGAACTTTATACATGAAGCCAAGTTTGTGGCATAGAATTTCCTGCTTGTGGCATGATATTGATGCTCAAAAAGTTTCAGGTTTTGGAGCATTTGGACGTTGGATTTTCACCTAAGGGATGCTCAGCCTGTGCCTCCACAAGGAGAGGTGAATAATGAGGAACTGCAGGCCGATCACTGGAATATGAAGATCAGGAGACGCTTGTCAACAGCCCAGAATTCAGAGCTCAAGCCCCAGGCCTATAGAAGGACTAGAGATTTCCATAATGAGGGCTCGGGAGGCCAACTGTGTGGTGAAACTTTCTGTGGGAAGCCAAGAGCAGAATCCGGGACAGTTAAAGTGTCGGGGCCTCGACTCTGTCCTGTCCCTCCAGCACATGCCAGAGCCCTTCCTGGTCACCAGGGCTTCTCTCCTGATCTGGAAGAGAGCTCTGTGGCAGTGAATCAAACAAGAAAGTCCTGCTTGCCAGCACCACGTGCAACAGGCATCTCTGTAACAGAAGGCCTACACCACTGTCTGCATTCTGCCATCTCTGTGTGCCAGGAAGCACTGCACAGAGAGTGGAGCACTCATCTGTGTTCAGTGAAGCCTCTGTCAACATAGGCTCCTGGATCCATGAACAAAGGCCACAATTTCTACTGAGCACAGGAGCTGCATTGTGCTATTTTTCCTTTTCAACACACCACAAAAGACACTCAGCCATCCCCATCATCGGCCAGACACCATATCCATGGGTTCAACTAACCATGAATCAAAAATATTCAGGAAATAAAACTGCATCTGTACCGAACCTGTAAGGAGTATTTTTCTTGTCATTTCTCCCTAAACAATAAGGCATAACAACTAATATGCATACCATTTGCATTAGGTCAAGTATTTAGGTATTTTAAGTAATCTGTAGATGACTTAAAGATTATAGAGGCATGTAAATTACAGGCAAATATCACCTCCCTTCTCAGCTAGGTAGTGGTGCACACCTGTGATCCCAACACTCAGGAGGCAGAAATGATACACACGCGCGCACGCATGCGCGCGCACTCACAAATACCTACCTCTTTATATCAGGACTTGAACACTCTGTGGAAAAATCCAGATTGGATTAGGTATGAATGGGCTAGCATTCCAACCAGTGCCCCCTAGAGGAATAAGTGGAAGTCATAGGACCTCCCATGGAGTGGGATGTGGCGATGCAAAGATCTGGGATTAAGCCCTGGGAAGTCACACTGCCTATAAAACCAGGCCATTTTGAATAAAGTCTCTCTTTGTATTTGGATAGCTTACCATGTGTCTGTGTGCTGCATTTTACCACACGTGTTTTCTACATGGCTCACTGTGGGAATAAATGGGGTGACCCACAACACTCTAGGGGTTTGGTTTCCTAGTTTGGAGATCCTGGATCCAATGCACCATGGATACTAAGTGATGGCTATATGTTATACCCAGAAGACCTTGTTGGTATAGGAACAAACTCAGGGGCCCATGGCTCTTCTAAGGCCTTACACTGGTGTTTTGAAACCCTGATCAAAGCCTAGCTCTGAGGCCCTGGCGCGGCACCACCCTGAGTGTGCAGGAGGTGAAGCCAGGCAGAATCTGCTCAGTTGCTTCCTACCCAGTGAGTACTTGCTCACCTGTTCAGTCCCTTTCTCCCTCTTGCCATATAACCCCAGGCTGGCTTGGAGCTATATGCTTTTCTCCTGCCTCAGCCTCCTAAGTAGGAGGATTACAGGCGTGAGCCACCATGCCTGACTCCCACCCAGTTTTCTTACCTGTCCCATCAGATGGGTACTATTTTACACTTCATGTTGCAGGTAAAAAAGTACTGGTCTTCGGGGAAGCTCTGAAGCTAAGTCTCACAGGCAGTAAATGACCAAGACAGAACTGAAGCCAGCAGCCCAGCTTCAGGGCCCACTCCAAACCACAGCACCGTGAAGCTCAGGGCTCAACTGAGGCTGAGGCATCTAAGGTGTGAATTATTGTCTTATTCAAGGACAGTTTTATTATGGCTTACAAGAGAAAATACCAGGGGAGACAAGCTGGGGAATCTCAGCAGCTTCTTGGACAGAAATGAGCTGCAAATCAGAGGCATAGTATGCTCCCACCCGGGGTTCCCTGCCCAGTGCGGGCCTGCTTCTGAGAAGAACAGACTCTCAGATAGTTTGGGGGGTGGGCAGCGAATGTGTCATTCTGTGGGAGGGAGAGGACAGAGGAGTGAGCAGAGAAGGAAACGGACCTCACTAAGGCTGATGCCACGAAGACATGCTAGCTAGCTCAACATTCGGGAGTACACTTAGTCAGGTATACTTGTCAGTATAGTCAGCTGTGGTGGCGCACACCCACTTAGGAAGCAGAGGCAGGTGGATCTCTGTGAGATCCTGGCCAGCCTGGTCTTCATAATGAGTTCCAGGCCAGCTGTGGCTATTGGGAGACACTCTCAAGACCCCAAAGAAGTATCCTTGTGACTGTGTGCTAGCCCTGCCTGGCTGGCCGGGGTCACTCCTGCACCTGGAGCTTCTCCTATGATCAGAGACGCAAGCTGACTGCCAAAGCCGCAGCCTGGCAGCAGCATTGCTAGTGTGAAGTAGGTGGGGCCACAGCTCTGCATTCCTGGTGGAGGAGCCAGCTGACACTGGAAGAGCACAGTGGTCCTGATGCATATTTGACATGCTGCTAACCCTATGCTGTGTTTTCCTTGCTGTTTTTTGTCTGTGCTTAGTAAGATGGGATGGTGTAAGGTCCTCTCTCCTGTCTTTTTTGGGTTTTAGCATTGAGGCTGCACTGACTTCAGTTTCCTGGCCAGCTGTCAACATCCTGCCTCTCTGTTTTAACTCCACCTTGTTCTGTCTGGATCCTTCTTTCTTTGGCAGCTGCCTTGGTGAGGCTCCGACACCAGCAGAGGTCGCCAGAGGGACACTGGAGAAGGACACAGCCTCCTTTCCTGGCTTTGGTGTGCTGCAAATCCAGTGGGGCTCACCCAGGTCCAGTGTGTTTGGGCAGGTTAGCTGGAGGGCTGAGGGGCATCCTAAGGGTGCTGCAGCCCCCAAAGCCACCACCATAAAGGGCTTCCCAGCAGATGGCCCACAATTCCAACTGTGCCCCAGCAGGCTTCTCAAGTTTGACAGCACCTCCCTTCACCATGGGCAGCTTCCAGGTGAACTGTTTGGACATCCACAGGGTACTTTGGGTGTGAGACCTGTCCCTTTTGTCAGTTCACCCACCTATTCTGACCTCACAAATACACACCATCTCTGGTACAGATAACCCAGCAAATTTCTCTGCTGCCTATTGAGCTGAAAGCCCACATAACCTCTCCAACAGGGTCTCTACCCAAGTCTCAGGAAGACATCCCCTCTCCAGCTCACTCCCTTCCTTGGGCACTCTCCCCCAGGGTATTCTTTAGAATTCTCCATCTCCACAGAACCAGTTACAAATACTCTCAAACCTTCCTTGTTCATAATACTGCACAGTTATGGTCTCTTGGACTGGACCTGAATGGACAGGAACTGGTACCAGAAGTGACCATAGAAGGCAGACTCGCAAGCAGCAATTTTGGAGGGCTTTTGGGGTGGGGGGGCAGGGGAGGTTGGTTGTTTTCAAACAGGGTCTCCTGTAACTCCAGCTGGCCTAGAATTGCTGTATAGACTATAGATGCTAACCTCAATCTCAGAGATCCTTCTATCTCTGCCTCCTAAGTATTGAAATTAAAAGCCTGCACGACCACATCCAGCTCAAGGATGGGTTTTGGAACTAATTTATGGTACTCTTGGGGCTCAGTTCACAGCCAATAGAAAATAGGATGCAGAGCTGGAAAGATGGCTCAGCTATTAAGAACACTGGCTATTCTTCCAGAAGGCCCAAGTTTAATTGCCAGCACCTACACAGCAGTCAACAACTGTCCATATCTCCACTTCCAGTGTCCATTATCTCCAGGGGATCAACTCTTCTGACCTACACAGGCATTGCATACATCGATGCATTTACATACATACAGACAAAACAGATATACACATTAAAATACAAATTAAATTACAACTTTTTAAAGATAGGATTATGTGTTCAGAACTGACCACTGATCTCTAGAATCAGACCAGGATGCCACAGCTGACTATTGTAATGAAACCAAGTAAATCAAGGGTCTTAGTCTGTCATGGCAGTAGTGGTGACTGCAGGGTGATGGTATAAGACTGGGTCCTGAGAGTACTAGGAGCTCACAGAGAGGAAAGGCAAGCATGTCTGCTAAGCCATCACAAAATGGTGAAGCAGTGGGAACAGGAGACTCCAGTAGTGGCCCTGAGGGGGGCTTTCCCCTGGTGTGAGTGAGGCTGATTGTTCTGAGAATAAAAAAAAAAATCTAATTGTATTGGCTGTGAACCAGTAGCTCAATTCACAGCCTCATCAGCCAGTCTCCTAGGAAGGTCAGGGCATTGACAGGAAGGGGCAGAACCACGACTTGGAGCAGATGAGATCATCTTAAACAGTGAATCACTGTGAGCCTCCATTACTAGGAGAAGCAGTTTGACTCCCCAGGATCACAGAAGAAATCCTGGGATAATCTCATTAGAGGTAGATCCCTTGAAAGGGCCACTCATTCTCCATACCCACCACCCTGTATTGCCTCCAGGATTGCTGCTAGGGCTAGTCACAGCAGGTCCCAGAGGGACAAGTGTACACTATGTCCCAAGAATAGGTCAGACACCTCTTAACATGTAATAGACAAATGTGTGGACTCTAATGGCACTAGAGCAAGGAAGGCAGAATATAAAACTAGAGCAGCCCCAATTTATAATACTGGTAGGAGCCTAGAGTTAACCATTTCCTCTGGGTAGCTAGAAGTGGCCCCAACAGCTGTGCTTTGAAACCTGAACTCAGAATTGGCCAGCATTTGCTAAGGTTGCAATATTAACATTTCCTTGGGGGGCTGGAGAGATGGTCCAGCAGTTAAGAGTGCCGACTGCTCTTGCAGAGGACCCGGGTTTGATTCCCAGCACCCACATGGAGGCTAAGGACCATCTTTAACTCCAGTTCCAGGGGAATCCGACGCCCTCTTCTGACCTCCGAGGCATTGCATGACAAGGGTGCACCAACCCACATGCAAACAGTATACTCATACACATAAAAAATAATAAATACTTGCCGGGCCTGGTGGCACACGCCTTTAATCCTAGCACTTGAGAGGCAGAGGCAGGCGGATCTTTGCGAGTTCAAGGCCAGCCTGGTCTACAGAGTGAGTTCCAGGACAGCTGGGGCTATAGGGAGACCCTGTCTCAAAAAGACAAAAAAAAAAAAATAATAATAATAATAATAATAATAATAAATGCTCTCTTGGCTTCCTGTGCTCATTGGAAGATGTGAACCTCAGATTTCTGCTCCAGCCCCTGCCATAATGGATTCTTAATTCCTTAGCACCATCAGTCATAAGCTCAAATAAATTTCTTTTATAAAAATATAATAATAAATTTAAAAAAAATTTTTAAAGATTTCCTTGGGGCTGGAGAGATGGCTCAGAGGTTAAGAGTGCCAACTGCTCTTGCAGAGGACCGAGGTTCGATTCCCAGCACCCACATGGTGGCTAATAACAGTCTTTAACTCCAGTTCTAGGGAAATCTAATGCCGTCTTTTGACCTCCGTGGCATTGCACAACACATGTGCACCAACCTACATGCAGACAGTACACTCACACACATAAAAAATTAAAAAATTTAAAAAAAGATTTCCTTGGCACAGAGGCGTGATCCCAGTGGCATAAGGAAGGACTAGGAATGCTGAACCAGATTCAATGTGTGACTGACACACCTACCTCCCAAAGGCAAGCAGAAGAGGCCCTGAAGCGCTCCTTCCATTAAGGCACTGAAGGTCTGAGACACCCTGAGGAAGGCATGGCCCTGCTCTCCTTGGAGGCTGTACAGGGAAGGACACTGCTGCCAAGCAGGCTCCTTCTTTTCAGTGGAGATGCTAGGATTATAGAGCAAAGGCCAACTGGAGAATTTACCTACCGATGGCAAATGTGACATCTCCAAGGGAGGACCACAGGTACACAGTGGTAAATCCCAAATACTTTGATCCACAGGGACCTTTGGCTAACTGAACATGGTATGCCCAAGAATACAAGATTAGTAATTGACCACCCCCCAATAAGGAGGGGAGGGGTTTCTCCCCCTGGAGAAAGAACCCTATCACCCTGTCTCCAGGGAGCATAGCACTGCCCCCACTACCACCAGCACATCCATCATCCACGACTCTGCGATGATCCTAAACTTCTTCCTGGCCAGCAGGAATGGGATGAGCTACTCCACAAGGGAACTTGTGGTGCTCCAGGAAGGAGAGAAGCTCTGTCTCCCTGGTTCACTGCACTTTCATTCCTTCTTACTCCCCTGGCACTTGGCTAGCATCCAGGGACACTTACCCCCACCAAGTTTCAAATTTTGTAGCACTCGGCTTTCTGACTTCACTGTAATACTGTCCCAGCTGGCATCCCCAAAAGTTCAGCTCCTTGCCTCATACACCCAGGCACCTATACAGCGTTTTCCCACACCAGCCTTGCAGCCTGCTTCCCAACGAGTTCTAGCTGTCCTCTAAGACAATAGCCTAAGAAATTTCTCCCACCCCAAGTCCCTTTCTGCTTACTAGCTTTGTTCCCTCTCCCAAATGCAATCCACTGTCCCAAGGCAACCCAGTGAAACCCTCCCTAGAGCAGGCTAGTCAGTAGAAGCCTTTACTCACTCAGCTGGACAGCATGGTCTGGGGGTCCTATTTCCATATTCTTTAAGCTTAGAGGGCAGTTACTGAGCCTGTGTGAATGTCAACTGTCTCTGCTTTTGGTTACTGTGCAGACACCTGAGACTGAATGATTTGTAAAGTTTTATTTCACTCAGTTCTGGATTCTGGAAAACCCCAGGTTGGGTAGCCCCATCTGGGTAGTCAACAGGCTGTTTCAGATCATGGAGACACGGCCTGTGAGCCCAAAGAGGTAGCCTTGCTTTACACAAGCCATTCTCATGGCAAACTCCCAGCCCTACAGGAGTGTAAACTGGACTCAATGACAAACAGCCCTCCCACAAAGCCCTTGAGGGACACCTTCAAACCATACCCAACATAGCAACCCTTCTAGGTGTGGCCCCAGTCCTCCACAGCACAGTGGATACTGAGAAATTGCCTCTTCACAACAGAGTGGCTTCAGTTTCCTAAGACAAGCACTCAAATGCTACTTCCCATTGGGACAGCACCACCTTAGTTTTCATAAGCTGCAGTTCCAGGAATTTACCCATTTCTTCTAAATTTTCACATTTACCATTATAAACTTGTCTTTTAGTTATCTTCATGCTTTTTGTTTTTGTTTTTTGTTTTTTTTTTTTTCTTCAAAAAAGAGAATCCTTTTAAGGAGCTAGAGAGGTAGGTCAGCAGTTATGAATGCATACTGTTCCTTCAGAGTTCAGTTCCCAGCACTGACTTCAGGGGCCAGAGGGTCAGGCCAGTGCTCTGCATCTTTGGGCAGGCAGCCCGGAAGTCACTTGGGCAAGAATCTTTGCAGGTGGGCTCATTCCGGGGCTGCAGCTAGGGGGTCATGACTCTGAGGACTTCTGGGCGGGACCACCCTTCACCTTTCTTTGGCGCACCAGGGCCAGAGGGTCGGGCCAGTGCTCTGCACCTTTGGGCGGGCAGCCCAGAAGTCACTTGGGCAAGAATCTTTGCAAGAATCTTTTTGGGCTCGTTCCGGGGCTGCAGCTAGGTGCGGGCTGCCAGGGCGCGGGCTAGGTCAGGCATATCCACCCCCCCCCCGAGATTGGTGAGAATCCAAGTGGACTTTTTTTTGGAGAACCTTCAGAACAAGAAGAGAAGAGTGGTTTGCAAAATTGAAAACTAGGGCTGGAGAGATGGCCTAGCGGTTAAGAGTGCCGACCGCTGTTACAGAGGACCCGGGTTCAATCCCCAGCACCCACATGGCGGCCGAGAACCATCTGAAACTCCAATTCCAGGAGAACTCCAGTTCCAGGGGAATCCGACACCCTCTTCTGACCTCTGCGGCATCGCACGACATGGGTGCACAGACTTGCATGCAAACAGTACATTCATAGACATATAGAAATAAATAAAATTTAAAAAAAATTGAAAACTAGACAAGTCAATACTCCATAAACAAGGAGGAGGAAAGGGGGGGAAGCATCTGAAGGAGGAAAGAAAAACCATCCGCTAACATAGTGAAAAGGCATTTGTGATCTGAACCACAAAAGGGAAGCCCACATGCCAGGGACACGACGAAGGGACAACATGGGAAAGGCACAGGAAAATCCTGCACCAAGCGCTACCAAACCAGTAGGAGATAGCTACAATGGGAACCCTTTGGAAGAGACCCAAGGAACAGACCTTAGAGGAATAATTGCAGACCTATGCAGAGAAATTAAAGAACAAAAAGAGGAATTCAGAGAACTAAAGAGAGAGAATGAAAAACTCAAAAAGGACCTAGAGGGATACAATGACAAACATAACAAAGAACTAAAGGAACAGATTGACAAACTCCAGAAAGAACTAGAGGGAGAAAAAAATAAAGAATACAAAGAACTAAAGAGAGAGAATGAAAAACTCAAAAAGGACCTAGAGGGATACAATGACAAACGAGTTATTTATTTTTAACTAATGGGCTCAGCTGGTATTCGTAACTGCAGTAGCTATGGGCAATCTCCCTGCATCATAGCCAGGAGGAAACACCCCAAAGGGAAAGAAGGGAAGGTGAAAACACCAAAAGAACCTAACGAAAGTGGAAAGGGAATAATCACAAAGAGTAAGAATTCAAACATACCCTGAATATGTAACAAAGCCCCTAAACATTGTCGCCTTATTGTTGAATAAGTTGGCGAACCGTACTAAATCCTTATCGAACCACAATCGACACTAGACCCTCTTTATCTACTTTGTTTCTATAATCTCTTTATTCTCGATCATCTTATTTTTTACCTACATTTTTTGTTATGATGCTTTGTGCATTGTCCATGCATCTTTTTCCATTCAGGTCAGGCATATTCCCTTTCCTTCCCCCCCAACCCACCCCCATCCAGAACATGACATTCTGTCTGCCATAGCTGTCCTGCATCTTTCTCCAGTTTTTTTTTTTCATTTTTTAGCTATAAGTGCTATACATCCATGAGTACCAGCATCCTTTGTAAAACCAATTTGCAGCGGCTGTTGGTGCCAAAACCCACACAGCCAGCCCACCATCCAGCGGGGGTGAGGGGTTGTATGTCAATCAAGTTGATCAAAATGAGTGCTCCAGACTACTTGCTGTGAGTTTCACCATTCACCCAATCGCAGCCCTACATTCTACCATGCCCCCTCTTCCGAAGATTTGTTCCCTAGGCTTAGAAAAGTGGCGCAATGGTGGATGACGAGCAGAAAACAGTTCACGCTCTCTCTGGAGCTGTGTTCTTGGACTGGTGGCAATTCTGGCTTGTTCCTTTCATGGGATCTGACCAGTTTTGTCCAGGAATAACTTTTTCATCCTACTAATGAAGCACATGCAATTAGATTATAAAGGTATTTAAACACCACTAATAGTTATGGAGGTTACTTTGGTATAGACACCTTGTTTTGGATGAATAGGTCTACAGCCCTCGACTTTTTTGTCTATACCATATGACAGGGTTTGTCGCTTCGTCCACTCACAACCCTCCTAACCTGTAGGAGTAACTCTTGCTGTTGTTCTTCTTCTCTCTTCCTTTTTTCTTCCTCCTATCTTAGCCTGGGTTATTCCTCAAGGAGGAGCCAATAGCCACTTCTTTGGGCTCTGCCAGGCTATCTGGCTGCCTCTGCTGCACCCGTACTTTCCAGGCAGGTGAGGTGTATCGTGGTGCTGACGGTGGAGTCCTTGCTTGACTCAAGGAGAAGCCCCTATTTGCTTTATTGCTTTAGTGGCCTTTGTAACCTCTCTGGTGTCCAGAGCCATCTGTGACACTCCTTGCACTGTGTGGCTCAAATACATCTTTAACCTGCTTAACGCTCGGGTCTTCGGCAGTAGTGCTTAATCGCCTCTCTCTTTTGCAGGTATCCCAGCTAGGTCAACGGACCTTACCTTTTGTGGGGCCTTGGATCCCCTGACCAACATCTCCCCATGGCCTTCCAGACTATAAACCATTCCTGAGTGTCAAGCTCCTGTATTAATATAGTGTGCTTAAGTGCATACTTGAGGATTTAGTATTATTTTGGTTCTGAACAGAAAATAATCCTTTTTCAACAGTTCTTTATGTCTATTAGTCAATTAAAGAAGGCAGGTTTTACCAGTTTTATAAGAGATACTCTATATAGTTGTCTCAGATTTACAGTTGGAGAGGCGACCTCATAATCGTAATCATTTATAATGCTTTCGATGGGGCTATTCCGGGCGCACCTTCTCCCCCCCCCCCCCCCCCCCCCCCCCCCTTTCTCCTCTTTCTTTTCTTTCCTCCTTCCCCCCCCCTCCCCCGGGGGGCAGAGAAAGTCTATCATATCAGAACCTTTGTGGCCCTAGAAGTGTAAGTTCATTAGGACTCCTTATAAATAGTTGTTACATGTAGTATCCACAGAGGGGTTCGATGTTTATGGGCATTCTGGGCTTTTTCTTCCTTTCAAATGTTTCAGACAGGTCCAGCCTTCAGTTGGCATTCTGGTAATTCCTACTCAATGCAAACTAATCTTTTTCTCTCTCAGCTGTTAAGTTGGTGACACTTTTGTCCTGTTGGAACCCACAACTAGTTCCTCTGCCGTAGTTAGTTTTAAGATTGGAATTGCAGGGTTTTTGGACGAAAGGTTTCCATGGGTCTACTGTCCCTCCCCCATTTTTTTTTAAACCATGGTGAGTCCTCCAGAAGACAGTTGTTTTACATAACCTATAGGGTGATCAAGGCCAGACTTTCATAAAAATTCAACCCATGTTGTTTTGGGTGACCTATATGATTAACTCTTGGGAAGGCAAACTTATTTTTCTGTTAAATCATCTTAAAGAGAATGCTACAAGGTGATACTGTACAATAGAAGAAATTAAAGGAAACATTTGTATGTGCAATTCCAAAGTTATTGCTCTAAACATTTTAGTACCATGCCTGCAACAATGGTGACAACAGCGATTTATATACTCCCATTTAACTTAGTGCATTACGTTTTATCAGAGTCTGTAAACCAATGTTGTTTAATATACACATATTACTTTTACTAGTCCTGGAAACACCATGTATCCTGTAGGGGAAACCCAGGGTGTCTAGGCAAAATGGGGTACTTGTTGAAACTCATGTCAAATTAAATATGCATTAATCGAATATACAACAACCCGTGTCCCCTCCCCACCCCCTCCCCCCTTCCCATTCCCCATTTCAGTCCATTTTCTGAGCAGTCTTCCTGTTACTTTTACTATGTATCCCTCTCCACAAGAACTAATTTATATCTGGGTTATTGGGTACTGCATCCACATATGAGGACGACCATTTGTGCGTTTGTTTTCTGGGATCGTGTTATTCCACTTCACACATATGTCTTCTAGCTCCGATCAATTTACCTGCAAAGTTCAATGATGTTCCCTCTTTACTGCTGCATAGAACTGCCATTGTATACATGACCACATTTTCTCTAGCACTCGTCAGTTGAGGGGAAACTTGGCTTTGGTTCCAGCTTTTTGCTATTGGAATAGAGAGCTGTATAAACATGTGCATGTGAGCTGTGCTCTCTGTAGTAAGAAGTGATTCTTGTAGGTATATACCCAGGAGTGGTATGACTGGGTCAAATGGGAAGGCTCATTTTGGGTCTTCTAAGGGTTCTACACACTGCTTTCCATAGTGGCTGTACAAGTTACATTCCCACCAGATGGATGAAGTGTTCCCTTTCCCACAACTTTTTTTTTTTGCATTGTTGTTTTGTTGTTTCTGATCCTCCAGTCTTATTGGAGTAAGGTGGGTATGCTCAACGTGAGTTTTAATTATAGCTATGTTGACTTCAAGTGTTTTCGCCATTCTCTAATTTCCCCCTGTGAAAGTCTCTATTGCAGATCTTTCGCTCGTCTTTGAAGTGATCGAGGTTTGTTATTCGTTTCTTCTTTGTTTTTTGAGTAGCGTGTCATACTCTGGAAATTAATGCTTTGTCAGATGTATCTGCAGCTGAAGGTTCCTCCCACCTCTGTGGTTGTCTTCTCTCACGTCCTTTATTGTTTCTTTTGATGTACGAAAGCTGTTTGAGTTTAAGAGGTCCCATTTTTCAATTGGTCAATCATTTCTTGTGCAGATGCTGTCTGATTTAGGAATTCTTTTCGTATGCCTAGTCTTTGTAAAGTCTGCTCCAAGTTTCTCTTTATCACTTCGCAGAGTTTGGGGTTTCACTTTGAGGTCTTTTTTTGTATGTGATTATTCTTTTGTACAGAGGTGAGAGGTAGAGGGGTTTTAATTTCCATTCTTCTACAATGGTGATCCAGTTTTGCCAACCCCACTGTGCTGAAGATGCTTGTACTTTCCTCCTGTTCTTCTTGCCCCCTTGTCAAATATGAGGTGGCTGAAATTTAATGGCTCAAGTTTGGATCTTCAGTTTTTTTCTATTGGGTTAAGGTCTGTTTTGTGCCCAGTACCCAGGCTATTTTTAGGACTATAGCACTGTAGTATAGTCTGATGCTGGTATAGCGATCCCCCCCTTGTATTGCTCTTTTCGCTCAGTGTTGCTTGGCTATTCGGGGTCTTTTGTTTTTCCAAATGAAATTGAGGGATTTTTTCCCCCAAGCCTAGTGAAGAAAAACTCTTTGGGGATTTGTAATGGGATTGCATAGAATCTGTCACACTCGTGGGGTAGGATGGCAGTTTTTACTATATTTATTTTCCCACATCATGAGCATGGGGGATTTGTCCATCTTTCGAGTCTTCCTGCAATTTCCTTTTTCATTCAGGGTTTAAATTTTTGTTGTAGAGACTCCCTTGGTTCTTTGGTTAGCGATTTGTTCCTAGGATTTTTTATTGTTTTTGAGGTCTATTGGAATGGGAAGGTCTCCTTGTAGATCCTTCATTTGCTTGTTATTGGTGTAAGAAAGGCCACTGATTTTCTCTAGATTTATTTTGTAATCCGCCACTTTAACAATAGCTCTTAATCGTTTCTAGGAGTTTTCTGGTGATTTAGCATCCCTTACTTAGACAATCATATCATCAGCAAAAGAGCGTCAGCTTGACTTCCTCTTTTCCCAATTAGACTCCTTAAAATTTCCTGTTCTTGCCTTACTGCCCTGGCAAGGGTTTCCCGCACTACATTGAAGAGTGGGGACAGGGGGCAGCCTTGCCGAGTTCCAACCTTTAAGGGGAATGCTGTCCTGTCCATTTCCCCCTATATAGGAGTGATATGGACTGTGGGTTTCCTGGATATGGCCTGTTGATTGACATTGAGGAATGATCCCTCCAGACAAATTCCTCCAGACTTTAAACATGAAGGAATGCTAGGAATTTGTCAAAGGCTTTCTCTGATCAATTGATATGATGTTTGGTTTTTTTTTTTTTTGTCGTGTCTTGTTGTTTGATGATGTTTATTGATTGTTCGTATGTTGAACCATCCCTACATCTCTGATATGAATCCAATGGTCCAGGTGGATGATTTTTTTTGATGTGGAGTCTGTATGCAGATTTCCAGAATCCTGTTTAGAATTTGGCATCTGTGCTTCATAACGGAGATGGGTCTATGTTTCTCCTTTTTGGTTGTATCTTTCCCCTGGTTTTGGTAGTAGCGTAATGCTGGCCTTATATGAAGGAATCTGGGAAAAGTCCCTCCGTTTCTATCCTTCTAAACAATTTAAGCGCACGCACCTAACTGGGATGTAAGTCTTTTCAAATATTTATATAGAATTCTGCCGTGAAACCATTCAGGCCTGGGCTTATTTTTTTGGTTGGAGCTACTTCCTTACATCTGCGATTTCTTCCTTACTATTGGTCTGTTAGGCTGTCGATCTCTTCTTGGTTGGGCTTTGGTAGTTCCCGAGATTTCAGATCTTCATCCATCTTCTTCTAGGTTTTCAAACAAACTTAGTAAAAATATAAGTTTTT
>VZQC01014993.1:430399-498540 GCA_009823505.1 Rhizomys pruinosus
GGGCTGGAGAGATGGCCTAGCGGTTAAGAGCGCCGACCGCTCTTACAGAGGACCCGGGTTCGATCCCCAGCACCCACATGGCGGCCGAGAGCCGTCTGAAACTCCAATTCCAGGAGAACTCCAGTTCCAGGGGAATCTGAGACCCTCTTCTGACCTCCGCGGCATTGCACAACACGGGTGCACAGACTTGCATGCAGAGAGTACATTCATACATATACAGAAATAAAAATAAATAAATAAATAAAAATTAAAAAAAAATAACTCAAAGTGGGGCTGAAGAGATGGCTCAGTGGTTAAGAGCATCGACTGCTCTTGCAAAGGACCTGAGTGCGATTCCCAGAACCCACATGGTGGCTAAGACCCATCTTTAACTCCAGTCCAGTTCAGGGGAATCTGACGCCCTCTTCTGACCTCCGCGGCATTGCACGACATGGGGGCACCAACATACATGCAGACAGTGCATTCATACACATAAAAAATAATAATAAATACATTAAAAAATATTTTTTTAAAAGAAAGTAACTCAAAGTATGGGAACAGACAACCGAAGCACAACAGAAGATGAAAACAGGTCAGCAGGTACCTGGTTGCTTAGAAACTCATTCTGCTAACTTGAACTCATGGCTGCTATACTTTATGCTCGGCTTACTTTTAGAGAGTGGGAATTGTTAGAGGCGCTTTCCATCCATAAGCTTGGGAACTTAAACTTTCCACCCTGGATATGATCTTCCTATTAAAAATGCCTCCCAACCACAGTTCTTTGCTACATACCTTTGACTGAATGTCCAGGGTGTACTGGTCAGCTGACTAGACTTTCTATTGGCATCATTTTGGGTTTTCTCTGGTGAAATAACTCCATTACATAGGGGTCTGTCCAGCTTGCACTTATATACTTCCCCTCAAACCCTGCACCTACCACCACTCTGACAGGGCTAGGCTTGTGGTGGGCTCTATTCCATGTAATATTACCCTCTCTACTACAACACATGCAGCTGCCACATGGCAGCTTTTACTGTATTATCTTTTACTTTCTTGAAAAACTAGTTTTCCTTAGTTATGTTCGTTGGGTTTCAAGACACTTAGCAATTCAATCTCACCTCCTATCGATGGTCAGAAGCAACAGATTCTCTAACAAAGACTGTCTGAGCAAATGTCTAACCTAGGCTGACATCCTGCACCTAGTGCCTTGCCCGTCAGTGTCACTATTCCTCTATATCAAGCCTTCCCCTTTCTTGGTTTA
The DNA here is from genome assembly GCA_009823505.1 of Rhizomys pruinosus. Taxonomy (NCBI): domain Eukaryota; kingdom Metazoa; phylum Chordata; class Mammalia; order Rodentia; family Spalacidae; genus Rhizomys; species Rhizomys pruinosus. The sequence goes on from VZQC01014993.1 coordinate 431,640, forward strand.
CTCCATTTTGGAATATATCATCTAGTAATTTCCTAAACTTTCAGAGCCCACAAATCTTTCAGCATGACTTTTAATTGACTTGAAAATAATTTTCCTTCAGAAATCTGGAAGGTCGGGCTGGAGAGATGGCCTAGCGGTTAGGAGCGCTGATTGCTCTTGTAGAGGACTAGGGTTCAATCCCCAGCACCCACATGGCGTCCGAGAACCGTCTGTAACTCTAGTTCCAGGGGACTCTGACACCCTCTTCTGACCTCCGCGGCATTGCACGACATGGGTGCACAAACCTGCATGTAGACAGTACATTCATACACATATGAAAATAAACAAATTAATTAAAAAAAAAACTTTAAAAAAATCTGGAAGGTCCACATTTTCTCTGATTTCCAGTTTTTGGTTTTGGTTTTCTTCATACTTCAAGATTCACATTTTCCCTTTTATGTTACTCTAACATATGCATATACACCTTCTACCCATATGCCAAGATAACAAAGTCTGGAAATAAGTGGTAAGTTAATTCTAGAGCCTGTTATGGGATTCACATTATAAGAGCACAGCTGCTTTAAGATAAAGAGAAATATAACATTAACATTGCTCAGTTTGCCTTACAACTAGGTACTTGGTGCTAGCATCCACAAATGAGTACCATTTTTCATTTGTTCTTCTAAGACTGTGTTACTTCAGTTAGCATATCTTCTACTTCCATCCATTTACCTGTAAAGTTCATGATGTCATCTTTACCACTGCATAGAACTCCATCGTGTAAATGGACCACATTTTCTCTATCCACTTGTCAGTTGAGGGGCACTTGGGGTGACTCCAGCTCTTTGCTATTATGAAGAGAGCTGTAATAAACATGGATGTACATGTATCTCTGCAGTAGGATGAGTCTTGTGGATATATACCCAGGAGTGGTATGACTGGGTCAGGTGGTAGGCTCATTTTGAGTCTTTTAAGGGTTCTCCACACTGCTTTCCATAATGGTTGTACAAGTTTACATTCCCACCAACAGTGGATGAGTGTTCCCCTTTCCCCACAACCTCTCCAGCATTTGGTATCATTTGTTTTCTTGATCTTAGCCAGTCTTATCAGAGTGAGATGATATCTTGATATTTTAAAGTGGTTTTAATTAGCATTTCCTTATTAGTGATGTTGAGTACTTTTTTAAAGATGTTTCTCAGCCATCTTTATTTCCTCACTTGTGAAGTCTCTGTTCATCTCTTTACTCCATCTTTTGAGTGAGTCATTTGTTTTCTAACTTCTTTGTTGTTTGAGTAGTTTATATATTCTGAAAGTTAATGTTCTGTCAGATGTATCAGCAGTGAAGGTTTCCTCCCACTCTGGGTTTTCTCTTCACCTCCCTGATTGTTTCTTTTACTGTACAGAGAAGCTTTTGAGTTTAATGAGGTCCCACTTGTCAACTGTCGACCTTATTTCCTGCACAGCTGCTGTCTGATTTAGAAAGTCTTCTCCATCTTGTCAAAGACCTGATGTAAGCATAGGAAAGATGTATTGAGACCGCACTTGCAAGTGTACAGTTGGTCTCTGGAATACCAGAGAGTGTTACCAAAGGCCACTAAACCAATAACGCAAATATTGGTCTCCTTGAGTCAAGCAAGGCTCCTCCATCAGCATCAGCTATATCTCACCTGCCTGGAAATACTGTGCAGCAGTGGCAGCCATATGTCTGTATATCCCAAATCTAATTGGCTATTAGCTCTCTTCTTGGAGGAATAACTCATGGCTGATGCCACAAGCTTACATCCTCTAGTGGTTAGGAGATGTTATAAGCCACAGTAAGACCTTGTCATCTTTTACAGAAAAAACATAATTCATGGATTAGCATACCATCCAAACATCTGTGTCTATACCAAAGTAACCTACCATAATAATTAGTACTGTTTAAATACCTATATATCTAATTGCTTGTACTTCATTAGGAGGATTGAAAGGTTATTCCTGAACAAATTGTCAGCCCATGAAAAGAAACAGCCAGAATTGGTCAGAGTCCAAAACAACATCTCCAGAGAAAGTAGACTGTTTTGCTTCTCGTGCCCCTTTTCTCAGCCTAGTGAACAATCTGCGGAAGAGGAGGCATGGTAGAATGTAAGGGCTGTGACTGGGGTGAATGGTGAAACTACAGCAATATAGTCTGGACACTCATTTGATCAACTTGATTGAACATATAAGCCCCCCCCCCCCGCTGGATGGTGGGAGCCTTGGGCTGTGTGGGTTTGCAAATTTGCAATTGCTTGCAAATTGGTTTTACATGAAGGATGCTTGTACTCATAACATTACTTATTGTTAAAAAAATGAAAAAGTATAAAAAAAGTCCTCTCCACCTATGTCTTGTAGATTGTTGCCAACATTTTCTTCTGTCACCTTCAGAGTTTTGGGTTTCACCTTGAGGTCTTTGATCCATTTGGAATTGATTTTTGCATAGGGTGAAAGGTAGGCATTTAATTTTATTCTTCTACAAGTGATGATCCAGTTTTGCCAACACCATTTGCTGAAGATGCAGTCTTTCCTCCATTGAGTATTCTTGGCCCCTTTGTCAAATATGAGGTGGGTAAAACTGTTATGTGCTTAAGTTTGGATCTTCAACTTTGTTCCTTTGGTCTACAGGTCTGTTTTTGTGCCAATACCAGGCTGTTTTTATGACTATAGCCTTGTAATGTTGTTTGAAGTCTGGGACAGTGACTCCCCTATATTGCTCTTTTTGCTCAGGGCTGCTTTGGCTATTCACAGTCTTTTGTTTTTCCATCTGACTGTAAGGCTTTTTTTTTCCAAGTTTGTGAAGAAACTCATAGGGACTTTGGGGTTGCATTGAATCTGTATATTAATTTGGGTAGAATGGATATTTTTACTAATTTTCCCAATCCATGAAAATGGAAGGTCTTTCCATCTTCTGATGTCTTCAATCGCCATCTTCAGGGGTTTAAATTTTTTGTTATAGAGATCCTAGGTGTTTTCTTGTTTTTGAGGCTATTGTGAGTGGGAAGGCCTCCTTATATTCCTTCAGTTGCTTGTTGTTGGTATAAAGGCTACTGATTTTTCTAGGTTAATTTTGTATCCCGCCACTTTATTGAAACTTTTAATCATTTCTAGTTTTCTGGTGGAGTTTTTAGCCTTAGGTAAATTATCATGTCATCTGCAAAAAGGGATATAGGTTGACTTCCTCTTTTCCAATTAGTACTCCTTTAATCTCCCTTTTTGCCTTATTGCCCTAGCAAGCGCTTTAAGAACTATATTGAAGAGGAGTGGCAATAGGGGGCAGCCTTGCCAGGTTCCTGCCTTTAAGGGGAATGCTTACTTTTCTCCATTTAGGATGATGTTGGCTGTGGGTTTCCTATATATGTCTTTGATTACATTGAGGAATGATCCTCCAGTCCAATTCCCTCTAGGACTTTAAGCATGAGGGCTGCTGGATTTTGTCAAAAGCTTTTTCTGCATCTATTGAGATGATCATGTGGCTTTTGTCTTTCGGTCCATTTATGTGTTTTATGGTATTTACTGATTTACCTATGTTGAACCATCCCTGCATCTCTGGTATGAATCCAACTTGGTCATGATCTTTTTGATGTGTGTCTGTATGCGGTTTGCAAGTATTTTGTTGAGAATTTTTACAATTATGTTCATTAATGAGATGGGTCTATAGTTTTTTTTGGTTTTATCTTTGCCAGGTTTTTGTATTAGAGTAATGGTGGCTTCATAGAAGGAATTTGGGAGAATTCCCTCTGTATCCTTCTGAACAGTTTCAGTAGTAATGCTACTGAATGTTCTATAGAATTCTGCCACAAAACCATCTGGGCCTGGACTTTCTTTAGTTGGGAGGTTTATTACATTTTCAATTTCCTCAAATATTATGGGTCTGTTTAAGCTGCCAATCTCTTCTTGGCTAAGCTTTGTTTTTTCCAAGATTTCAGATATTCACCCATTTCTCTTAGGTTTTCACATTTAGTAGAGTATAGGTTTTTGAAGTATTCCTGTATGATTCTCTGATCTTTTTGTTGTCTGTTGTGATGTTTCCCATTTCATCATGAATTGATTTGGAGTTGCTCTTTCTTTTGGTTAACTGGCCTACAGGTTTATCTTGTTTATCCTTTCAAATATAGGATTCATTGATTCTTGGTACTATATTGTTTCTATTTCATTGATTTCTACTGATTTTTGTTATTTCTTCTTGTTGGGTTTAGGGTTCATTTGTTGTCTCTCAAGTGTTTTTAGCTGTAGTGCGATTATTTGTGCTCTCTGCTTTTTTAAATGTAGGCACCCAGGGCTATAAATTTCCCTCTTAGGACTACTTTTAAAGTATCCAATAGGTTTTGTTGTGTTGTACTGTCATTTTTGCTCAGTTCCAGGAATGCTTTTATTTCTTCCTTGGCCCATTCATTGTTCAGGAGTGTGTTGTTTAGTCTCCATGTGTTCTTGTAGATAGTAGGACTTATCCTGGTATTGATATTGAGCTTTATTGCACTGTGGTCTGAAAGAACACATGAAATTATTTCAATCTTTTGTATCTGTCCAGGTTTTTTCTGTGTCCCGGTATATGGTCTATTTTGAAGAATGTTCCATGGGGTGCTGATAGAAGTGTATTCTCTGGTGTCTGGGTGGAATATTCAGTAGATGTCTGCGAGGTCCATTTGGTGTACTGTATTGTTCAGTTCATAAGTGTTTATTCTTTGTCCTGGTTGACCTGACCAATGGCTCAGTGGGATATTGAAATCCCCTAATATTATTGTGGGGGGATTAATCTGTGCCTTGATGTCCTGCAGAATTGTGCTTATAAAGTCCAGTGCACCAGAGTTTGGTACATATATATTCATGACTGTGAAATCTTCATGGTTATTGTTCCCTTGGTAAGGATGTAATGGCCCTCTTTGTCTCTTCTGATTAGTTTTACTTTGAGGTCTATTTTGTCTGATGTTGGAATAGCAACTCCTGCTTGCTTTTTGGTACCATTTGCTTGGAATTTTTCACCTTAGGTTGGTGCCTATCCTTTCGGATGAGACGGGTTTCTTGTAGACAGCATATAGATTGGTTCTGTTTCCTAATCCATTCTCCCAGTCTATGTCCTTTGATTGGGGAGTTTAGACCATTAATATTTAAGGTTATTATTAAGACGTGTTGCTTCCTGAGGGTAGTTGCTCCTTTTCTCTGACCTTTGAATTGCTTCAAGTATTTTCTGAAGGGTTGGTTTTCTGGACATGAATTTATTCATCTTGTTTATGTCATGAAAGATTTTTCTTTCTCCTTCAACTATAATTGACATTTTCCTGGGTATAGTAACCTGGATTGGCATTTACAGTCCTTTAGTACTGGAAATACTTTGGCCCACATTCTTCTGGCTTTCATCGTTTGCACTGCAAAGTCAGCTATAATTCTGATGGGTTTTCCTTTATATGTAACTTGCTGTTTATCTCTTATGCAGTATTTTGTCTTTGTTTTGGGCACCTAGCATTTTAACTATGACATGGCATGGGGGAATTTCTTTTCTGATCTTGTCTATTTGGTGTTCTATGTGCTTCTTGTATTTGTATGGGTTTGTCATTTTTCAGTTTGGCGAGATTTTCTTCTATTATTCTGTTGGAAGATCTGATCAATACCATTGTCCTGGAATTCTCCTTCCTCTATCCCTATGATGCAGAGGATTAGTCTTTTCATAGTATCCTACATTTCCTGATTGTTCCACTCTTGTGGCTTTTACATTTTTCATACTTTCTTGAGCCTTGTAGTTCTTCCATTTTCCAGTGTTGATAGTCTATTTTCTGCTTCATCCAATCTGTTAGTGAGGCTTTCTCCCATCCTTTCCTGCTGATGAGTGTTCTATTTCCTTTTTCATTTCATCCTGTGATTTCTTTATTATTTTCAGTTCCCTCTGGAGCTTGTCATTCTCTCCTCTTAGAACCTTGATTCTCCAGTCAGTTTCCTGTTTCATTTCGGCATGGGATCTTTTTAGTGTTTCCACTTTGTGTGTGTGTGTGTGTGTGTGTGTGTGTGTGTGTGTGTGTGTGTTTGAGACAGGGTCTCCTTATAGCCCCAGCTGGGCTGGAACTCACTCTGTAGACCAGGCTGGCCTTGAACTCACAGAGATCCGCCTGCTTCTGCCTCCTGAGCACTGAGCTTAAAGGTGTGCGCCACCACACCTGGCTTAAAGACGGTTCTTACCCGCCATGTGGGTGCTGGGACCTTCACCTGGCCCTTGTAGTCTGTGTCTCACCTCAGGTCAGGTCAATGGTCACCCAGCCCTTGCCAGAAGCAACGATGGGGCCTCTCTCTCACACTGGGTCAGGTTGCTGGGAACTTCACCATCTCACCCCAAGTCTCTGGGAACTTCACCCAGCCCTCACAGCCTGCCAATTTCCAGTTTGTTTAATTTGATAACTCCCATGCTACTGACTCCTGGTACTTTGTACAAGCACTGTTTATTCTCTCTAGAAGTTCCCCAGTGCTATGAAATTTTGGCAATCGTGTCAAAGAGCTTTCCCTGTTCACGTCAGCACTGGCCTTTCCCTGGTAATATGAGCATGGAAAGTTTGGCTCTCAGAATTCTTTTTAGAATCCACTGTAAGACTGTGCAGTCATTTCTTTGGCCACGATCAGCCTGGTATCTTCATGTCTTTTCTTTGGGGCCCAGAAAAGCCTCTTTTGTTATGTATATGAGTATTCTGCCTGCATGTGTGTAAGTGCACCTGTCATGTAATACCTGCAGAAGTCAGAAAAGGGACTCAGATCCCGTGGAACTGGAGTTATGAGCAGTAGTTAGCCACCATGTAGGTACTAGGAACTGAACTCAGCCAGTGCCTTTACCACTGAGTCATCTCTCCAGCTCTGAAAAGGCCTCTTTCTGCTGCACTTCCTGCCTGGAGGACATAGAACTGGCCTTCCAGGAGGCTAAAGGTGGCTCAACTGCCCAATGCATGGAGAGCAGAGGCTCCCTGTTTCTTCCCCTCAAATACTTCCAAAGGCACCAGAACTGTCCATTCCAGAACTTTAGAAACTAAGCTTCTCTTAGATTCCTTGTTTTTCTTACAGTGTTATATCCCAGCTTGTCAGTCATGTATCCATTTTCTTGAAAGGCTCTGAATCTCATTAATAAGTTTGGTCATCGTAGTAAATTTTTGCTTTAACAACAACAAAAAAAAACATTCTGGCCAAGTGTGGTGGTGCATGCCTTTAATCCCAGCACTTAGGAGGCAGAGGATCTCTGTGAGTTCCAGGCCAGCTAGGCCTTCAGAGAGACCCTATCTCAAAAACACCACAAAAATAAATCTGTCTTTTCAAGGAGATTAGGAAGGAGTAGTGATGGTCATGCTGAGTCACGTGATTGGGTTATACAGCTGCCACTGTACAAATCCAAGTGTCTACCCCCAAACTAAAAACAGTTCCATTAGGACAGTGTGATGGTATACACCAATAATCCCAGCAGGACCATGGGGAGTTCAAGGTCATCCTCAGCTCCGTAAGACCCTAAAAACAAAAAAAAGTACCATATGCAGATGGAGATGGATGGGTGGTAAACATACAAGCAACCTCTGCCATACAAACAGCTGGCAGGAGGCAGAGAGGTACTAGGCCACTTCCTTTCATGTAAGGAATGGAGAAACCCCTGAAAGGGCAGATACATGGATACATGCTAGGGCAGGACATGCTAGGGAGCCACTCAAGATGACTAAAGATCTTTATTCACTCCAGACTAACTCAAATCTCTACATCTTTACCCTGGTAAAGTAAGTTACATATAACTTACTTTAGGGGTAAAGAAAACTTACTTTAAGGGGCCAGAAAAGATAGTGTCCATCACCTCCCACCTCACAGAATGCTGTACAATCTCACTGTCTAGGAAGCTGCATGTAGCAAACACTTTTAGTAGCATAACGCTCTTCAATTCAGGATCCACAGCCACTGGGTGAAACAGGCTGTCAAGTGGTCTAAGCCTGTGTACCACTGTGCCTTCCTGCCTGTAGCCCCAAAGGCCCCTGGAACAGCTTTAAACACCTGTTTGAAAGCCTTCTCTCTAGTCACTGAACCTAGGAGCCAGTCCCTTCTGGTTGAGTTGTGTATCCAAGACACACACTAAATAAATATAAATCAAAGATTGCATGTAGCCATCGCTTCTACCTGATGAGACACAGTCCACAAAATTAAGACATTTGGGAAGAGGATCAGAGAGAAATAAAGCATTTATTAAAGTTATAATGTATCAAAAATGTCCAGTATACTTCTGAAAGCTCTTAGCTAGGCACAAGGGCAAAAACAGTCACAGGTCCAGGCCAATGCAGACTCATCCCCCAAAGAGAGAAGGAAACAGGGGGTTGGAAGTGAGCATTCTCTTCAGCACATCCCTAGGCACACAGGTACAGTACATATCACACTTCACATGCCAATCCAACAGAGCTGTGGAAGCTATGAAGACACTGCAGGGCAGAGCAGGACACTGCTAGCTAAATGTCAGAAACAAATGGCCATGGTGCACGTACCAGAGAGCTATGTTCATAAATGCCACACTCTGATCTGATTTATGTGCATTCCTCTGTTATTTGGTACACCAAAGAGCTTGAAATTAAATCAACTTAGTAGATTTGTTTTGTTTTGTTTTTGGTCTTTTTGAGTCAGGGTCTCCCTGTAGCCCCAGCTGTCCTGGAACTCACTTTGTAGACCAGGCTGGCCTTGAACTCACAAAGATATGCCTGCCTCTGCCTCCCAAATGCTAGGATTAAAGGCGTGCGCCACCACGCCCAGCTTAAATCAACTTAAAATAAGAAAAAAGACTGGGGATTTAGCTAGTGGTAGAATACTTGCCTAGCATGCATGAAACCAGGGTTCAATCCACAGTACTGAAAAGAACCCTGTTCATTCCTGACACTGAGTTATAGATGTTAAGGCAACAGATCCCTCCCCCCGCCCCCTGCATCCTCCTCATTTCACCATCTTTTGTCAGATCAGAGTGTGCAGTAAATATTCCACACATCACTGTCTACTTCAAAGCCCACACACATGTTCCTCTCTATGGCACTCTCCTGGGATGACCACAAATCACGCTAACCATTTATACACATGTATCAACTACTTTACTGCTCACAGAGGGAGTATGGGGAAGAGGAAAGTGAGGTGAAGTTGAGTAAGGGAGAAAAAGGAGCTCCCAAGTCAAGAGGCACTTCCAGGGATCGCTCTGTGCTGGTAGAGCATTGTTAGACCCTTGCAGGTCAGGACTGATTACTGCCTGCCTAATGGCCATGCAGCAAACAGACAGAGATGCCAGCAGACCATCTCTGATACCATCACCAGCATCCTGGGGTGTCACAGGTTCTCAGGGCCCATGTGAAGAGGCAATCCTCACCAAGAAGGCCATATCAACTCTCATGGATGGCTCTCATGGATCTGGACTTCTTGGGCTATACACAGGAATCCTAGAGCTTAATCTTGGACCATGAGCAATAGAAAAGCAGCACTGCCTTTCACCAACATGCAGGCTATTTAAGCATCCACGAATTTCCCATTTATATATCGACATCTACTATAGCAGGATTGTGATTACCTAACCAGGACTTCAGTAACAAGCAAATTTAAAAAGAAATACAGTGAGTTGACAAAGGCCAATCAACATCTTGTTCTACAATCAAAAGCAAAGACACCATTCTATACCACCACCTTCATTTTTCAAAGAGGGTGTCGTGGCACGTCTTTAATCCTAGCTCTCAAGAGGCAGAGCCAAGTGGATCTCTGTGAGATCAGGCTAGCCCAGTCTACATAGTTCTAGGCCAGTTGGGGCTATGAGGAGACCCTGTCTCAAAAAAAAAAAAAATCCATAATTCATCAGGAAGGACATAACCTCAGAGTAACAGACGATCCTATCAGCTGAAAAAACACTGACTTCTTCAAGTCTTAACATGTTTTCCTGATCCTTCCTGCCTGCACAGAACTCTCTACTGGTACTAAGCTGCAGATGCCAATGACCCAGTTGTCCCACCAGGGGATGAAGTCAATCCTACACCTCTAGGCCATGGGGTCTTACAACACTGTCACCAACTTCAGTGTACTTCCACTAAGAAGCAGTCCCTGGGGCTGAAGAGATGGCCTAGAGGTTGGGATCGCCAACTGCTCTTGCAGAGGACCAGGGTTCAATTCCCAGCACCCACATGGCGGCTGAGAACCGTCTTTAACTCTAGTTCCAGGGGAATACAACACCCTCTTCTGACCTCTGTGGCATTGCATGACACGGGTGCACAAACCCATACATGCAGACAGTATATTCATACACATACAAAATAAATTTAAAAAAATAAATAATTCACAGTTCTGGATTTAAAAAAAAAAAAAAAAAAAAAGCAGCAGTCCCCATGTGACATAGACCGCTTCCCTACAAAGAACTTATCTGCATTAATTCTCATAGGACCTCACCAGAACCTGTGAAAGGCTGGCAGGAAACCCTGCCTCCCAACAGTGGAGCTGCCACTGCCCCCAAGGAGTGGCTGAGCCCAGGTCAGGGCAGCTCTCAGGCATGGTTTCCCTCTACTCAAGCTCATGTTCGCTGTCTAGTACTTTATCTTTCAAGAACTTTTTATCAAAGAATCAATTCATGGAAGAACAAGGGAAAACTTTAAAATTATGGCACTTAAATCTGACAACAGAAACACAGTCAACATTTTAAAAATTGCTAATTCCAGGGCTGGAGAGATGGCCTAGCGGTTAAGAGCGCCGACCGCTCTTACAGAGGACCCGGGTTCGATCCCCAGCACCCACATGGCGGCTGAGAAACCGTCTGAAACTCCAGTTCCAGGAGAATCCGACGCCCTCTTCTGACCTCCGCGGCATTGCACGACACGAGTGCACAAACCTGCATGCAGACAGTACATTCATACACATACAGAAATAGATAAAATTTAAAAAAATAATTAAAATAAAAAATAAAAAAATAAAAATTGCTAATTCCTATGTAACAAATATTTTTGCCTAAACTTACCTAACATTCAAACAAAACATACCAAAACAAGAATTCCCCACCTAAGCCCTCTTCTAGAAGAAGGCAGAATCCAAATAAATAAGGCAGAGTCTGGGGCTGGAGAGATAGCCTAGTGGTTAAGAGCACCGACTGCTCTTGCAGAGGACCCGGGTTCGATCCCCAGCACCCACATGGCGGCTGAGAACCGTCTGAAACTCCAGTTCCATGAGAACTCCAGTTCCAGGGGAATCCGACACCCTCTTCTGACCTCTGAGGCATTGCATGACACGGGTGCACAGACCTACATGCAGACAGTACATTCATACATATACAAAAATAAAATTTAAAAATAAGGCAGAGTCTAAATAAATAAATAAATAAATAAAATATCACAAATAAAAGTTACAGAATATGTGATATTGGTAGGTTTCTGTAAATATAACTAAACCCCCAGGATCACAAAGATGAATTCTGAGGTACTGGCACTGTCCCTACTCCAGCGTGCCTGGCCTATTCACAATGGCCAAAACTCAAGGTTTAAGCCTCTGTTCAAAGCAAGTGGCTATCCCAAGAATAGCAAGTCTCATAGACACTCTCCTTGGATGAGTTGGGGCAGCAGTCCAGCTCTTCCCTCTGGGCCACTGACCCCTCTGCTAAGGACAGCTCAGGCAAGGGGGCAACAGTTTCATCAAGCCCTAGCACATTTCCTTACTATGTTGGACTCGGGTACCCAGGGCTTTTTAAAAGTACACTAAGTGGGGCTGGAGAGATGGCCTAGCAGTTAAGAGCACTGACTGCTCTTGCAGAGGACCTGGGTTCGATCCCCAGCACCCACATGGCGGCTGAGAACCGTCTTTAACTCCTGTTCCAGGGGAATCCGACACCCTCTTCTGACCTCCGCTGCATTGCACGACATGGGTGCACAAACCTACATGCAGATAGTACACTCATACACATACAAAAATAAATAAAATTTAAAAATTTTTTAAAAATTAAAAAAAAATAAATAAAAGTACACTGAGTGAAGGAATAATCCTTACAAGGTCGCATCAACTTCCCATGGGTGCTTCTCATCAATCTGGGTTGCTCACATGGACAGAACTGCTCTTTCTTACCCTGTATCCTATCCTTGGTAACAAAAGAACCTCAGCACTTTAGCAGAGTGTTACTAGTGAGATGCCAATCCTGTTTTCTATTCACATTTGGTAGCTGTTAAGTTTCAAACAAGCAGTACTTCAAAGTGCTAAGATGCTGAAAACTCTAGCACAAAGAAGCCACTGCTATCTTCTGCAAGTGAGGAGCTATGACCTGGACCACCTACAAAACAGCTGGGGTACAACTGGAAGAAGCCTAGGAGCAGGCCTTCTCTCCTCATATACATTACTCGCTGGCCAGAGCTGGAAAGGCCCATCCAAACTGCATGGAGTGCATTTGACCCAGCTTGATGTTGCTGCACTAGACCCACCTGAGATACTCGAGAAAGGGATTTGGAACTCCACCCTCAGCACACAAAGGCCATTCACTGTCTGGTCAGCTGAAACACAGGATGACACATCTAGTAAATATCATTAGAGGTTAGATTTCTCTTATGGCCAAAAATCTAAACAGATTTAAACATCTGCTTGTCCCTAAACTCTTCAAGTCTAAAACCACCACGTTTCCATACAACAGTCCTAACAAGCTTTGAAATGACAATATGGTCTCAGGGAAACAGCTGCATCCTGGGAGCAGTGAAGGCCATAATCCCTGGCCCACAGCCCATGATCCTCACACCTGCTTGTATAGCCACTCATAACAAAAGGCTCCGACAATGACAGTACATCTCTCTCTTACCTGCCCCCAACCCTGGGCATGATAGGGAAAGATCTCTAGCATAGCACTGGACCCAAAAGTGGGAGAAGCCATCACCCAACAACCAGATGTTCTGTTTGATGGACACCAAGTAGCTGTACCCTGGAATCATCCAGATGACCAATGCATTTCCCACTTTCTGGTACTGAGGGTCTGAAAACCATCCTGGTGTCATCTTACACTGTGAGGACTGGCAGTGAGTGCTGTTGGGATGGTCCCTGGACTAACTGTGGCCAGTCACTTACTGGCTAGTTCCATCTGGGCCTCCTAAAGATAATCACTGTCTAAAAGAGCCCCAGGGTGAAATGGCAGAAAACTCTTGCCACCTGTTCTGATATGAGGCACGAGAGGTTGACAGCAGGGGCTGTGCTGTGGGTGCTGCACTAGGACTTCCATCCAATGAGACAGCAGGCAGTCTATGCATGCAACCAGGAAACCATTCTGGAATGAAGACAACCCCCAAGAGAATGTTGCAACAGCAGGAAAGGATATGCATGCTGACCGAATATAACCAAACCTGGGGGCAGAAAAACAGGCTCACAGTTCATGAACTGATTTCTGCTCCCTATATGTTTTGTTACCAGAATTCTCTTTTTGTTTGGATATCAGGCCTTAAAAGAACAATTAAATTGCAGAGTAGAAAACAAATAGAAGCATAGTTCTAGAAAACACAAGGAACATTCCCTACTGGGGCTATCAACAGACTTGCAGTCTCAACCCAAACTGCACACATTTCACAGCCCATTTCATTAATATGCAACTGCAAAAATCCAGATATTTAACAAGAACAAAATTAAGTTTTGTATGTGGCTCTCAGTTGACAATGGCTCAAGGAGTGTTCAGTGGCCCAAGCACCTGAGATGGAATCACAATCCAAGAGAACAAGGCCTTTTCTTCTTCACAAACAGCAAGGAACAAGTTGGCAGCACAGGACATGGTTCACAGGATGCAAGAGTCTGTGTCAGCTCTCACCGCAGATCATCGGCTTCCTCACTGCAGTTAACACTGCATCCAAATTCTACTCATAAAGTAGAAACTTCTTTATGGCATCTGGCAGAGGCAGTGAGGTAACCAGATGCAGTCGGTATTTGCCAAGAGCTCGTCTCACAGCCACACGGCACAAACTCAGCAAGGTCCTAGGAGCACCTGCAAAGTGTTGAGAGAAAGAGAAGGAAGGAGAAGGTTAACTCCTCTCCTCATTCTGAAGGCACAGAGCCAGCTATGGCAGAAACAACTGCACTAATGGTCACATCAAATTCATAATCTCAGAGTCAGAAAGCAGTCTGGGAACTAAGATGCCCATGCTACCTGCTTCCACCTTCACAGGCACCTTAACCAAGGCATTTGCTCATCTGACAACAGCTCCTCCCTCTGCAACCTTTAGTGCCTTAAATAATGGCTGCCCACCAAAGGACCTGCATGTGTGAGCAAAGGACCTTTACTCTTACTCCATCCCAGAAGGTCTAAGAGGGTCTGAGGATGCCACGTATGCACTTGCAAGAAACGAGCTGACAGTCCTGCTCCAGGTCAAATAGACACAGCCGAGCCTCTGCTTCAGGTAGAGAACAGGGTGACAAGTAAAATGCCATGAACGCAAGCAGCTTTATTCTTTCAGGCTGGATCCATTTGAGGGAAGGCTAAACAAAAGCATGTTCCCATGAACTGGTTTGGGGATTGCCAACCACCACTTGGTATGGACAATGAAAACACACTGAAATTAACGTTCTGTGGGAGGAAAGAGGCGAAGGGAGAGACTATCAACTCAGATGTTCTCTGACAGGATCCAAGAATGAAGGGTAGGCACACAGCAGGAGACACAAAACACACACGAGGTCAATCTGAATCAGAGAGAGGGGCAGCTGATAGCAGCCCCAAGCCACTGATCAGTTCCAAAGTCTCCCGACATCAATTTATTCCTTAGCAAAATCAATCTACACAAAATAAGCCTCAGGCTTTATTTAACAAAAACTGGATTTATTATATAATCCAAGCTAATGATATTTGAGAGGCACTAAAAAAGAAAAAGATGAAAGCATTTAGAAAATAGGCTTACAACTTTGCTTATTAAAAACCACATCAAAGCCAGGTGTGGTAGCGCAAGACTTTAATCCCAGCACTTGGGAGGCAGAGGCAGGTGGATCTCTGTGAGTTCAAGGCCAGTCTGGTCTACATAGTGAGTCCCAGGCCAGCTGGGACTAAAGGGAGATCCTGTCTCAAAAAGACAATCAATCAATCAATGAAGAACAGAAAGGGAGACAGAAGGGAGGGAGGAAAGGAAACTGAAAAAGAAACCATTAAGAATTTTGGGTCATAAGGCAGAGTGAAAAAGTAAAGAGAATAAAAGTCTAAGACATTTGAAACCATGTATGTGGTTTATACATTTTTCTGGTGTTTAGGAATTGCAAAAGAACAATCTAGGGTTGGGGAAATAGATGGGTTGGTAAAGTGCTTGCCCCATCTACATACACACACACACACACACACACACACAGCTCGGGAGTAGTGGCATACTTAATAATCCATAGGAGAGCACTAGGGAGCTAGAGACAAGATCTCTAGGGTTCAATGGCCAGCCAGCCTAGCCTACTTGGCAAATTCCAAGTCAATAAGAGATCCTGTCTCAAAAAAAAGGTGGGCAGTGCCAAAATACAGTGCAGGGTTCGATGGCCAGCCAGCCTAGCCTACTTGGCAAATTCCAAGTCAATAAGAGATCCTGTCTCAAAAAAAAGGTGGGCAGTGCCAAAATACAGTGCTTAGACAACCCAAGGCTGTCCCCTGGCCTCCTCACACATATGTCAGAAACAGGCACACAGTCTGAATGGCCAGTCCAGAGAACTACTAGTCTTGATTGAGGGGTTTGGGTCAAGTGCTTATCTGGAGTTTATTTTTAATTTACTATATCCCATTGATTCAATCAATCCCAAACACATCACAAGACCATGCTGAGCTCAGGCCACTTACTTCTGGCCTCTTTAAAGACCTGCAATGCCTCAGGGTCCATCTTTCTTCTGCCTCTTGCCTCTGGGCCCAGCGATTCCCACTTTACCAGGTTCAGATTGGCTCCAAACTCTACCAGCAGGTTCACAAAGGCCGCCTCACAGCCATGACGCAGGACAGCATCCATGACACACCCAGGGGAGCCCCTGTAGAATTCCTGTGTGTTGACAGGACCATTGCAATTGAAGTCAGGGTTTGCCCCAGCCTTCAGGAGCAGCCTGAAGCACTGCAGGTTGTGGTAGGCTGCACTGATGTATAAAGGGCAAACCACCAAGGATGTGAGCCGCCTTGAGAATGGGGGCCGAGTATCAGAAGTCAGGTGGTGGTTGACATCAACATCTGCCCCATACCTACAGGGGAAGAGAAAAATCAGGCCTTGTAGTAAGTCAACCTCAGTCCACAAAGACAATCCAGCTACCCTGAGAGAGGTCAAGAGTGATACAGGGAGCCGCTGGAGAGTCCACAGGTCATAAACACAGCCAGTTCTCTCTACCTGTGGGTTCAGTATCCAAGGCCTCAGCCAGTTGCAGATCAAAAATATCTGGAAAAGCTGTGCCTGTATTGAATGAACATGCATAGTCATTTCTTTGTTTTTCCTCTTTCTTCTTTTTTTTTTGAGACAGGGTCTCCTGTAGCCCCAACTGTCCTGGAACTCAATATATAGAACAGGCTGGCTTTGAACTCCCAGAGATCCACCTGCCTCTGCCTCCCAAGTGCTGGGATTAAAGGTGAGTACCACCACACCTGGCTACACAGTCACTTTCTTGTCTTTACTGTCTGAACAAGAGTCTAAAGCCATTTATATACCACCTACAGTAGACTTGGTATCATTTGTCTAGAGATAGCTTAAAACATAGGAGACTATGTATAGAGACTGCATCCAGAAACCACACCATTGTATAAAAGGCATTTAAGCATCCTCAAGATTCTTGTGTCGGTAGGGATGCCTGGAACTAATCTCCCATAGACATCAAGGGACAACTGAAGCATCAGTACTTCTAGCAAGAGAAGGCAGCAGCTAAGAACATGGAATCTACTCACATGCACACAAATTCCTAGGGGAAGTCTTTTAGAACTTTAAAGATACAATAATTCAGGGCTGGAGAGATGGCGTAGTGGTAAAGAGCACCGACTGCTCTTGCAGAGGACCCGGGTTCGATCCCCAGCACCCACACGGCAGCTGAGAACTGTCTTTAACTCCAGTTTCAGAGGAATCCAACGCCCTCTTCTGACCTCCGTGGCACTACACGACATGGGTGCACCAACCTGCATGCTGACAGTACATTCATACACATAGAAAAATAAATAAATAAAATTAAAAAATAAAAAGATACAATAATTCAGCCAGACGTGGTGGCACACGCCTTTAATCCTAGCACTTGGGAGGCAAAGGAAGGTGGATCTTTGTGACTTCAAGGCCAGCCTGGTCTATAGAATGAGTTCTAGGACAGTTGGGGCTACAGGGAGACCCTGTCTCAAAAAGACCAAAAATAAATAAATAAATAAATAAATAAATAAACAAACAAACAATAATTCTAAGACTACTTAAACTATTTCAGAGGTAAGAAAAGGGAGGACATCTTTCAAACTCTTCTTATAAAATTATTACAATAGCCCAATTTAAAAATCTTCAATAAGAAAGAAATTAGTAAAGAAAATCAAACATATTTAGAAAGCAATGTACCGGGCTGGAGAGATGGCCTAGCGGTTAAGAGCGCCGACCGCTCTTACAGAGGACCCGGGTTCGATCCCCAGCACCCACATGGCGGCTGAGAGCCGTCTGAAACTCCAATTCCAGGAGAACTCCAGTTCCAGGGGAATCCGAGACCCTCTTCTGACCTCCGCGGCATTGCACGACACGGGTGCCACCAACCTACATGGGGCACACTGACACTACGGGCTCATACGAAATAAAAAAAATAAAAAAAAAATAAAAAAAAAAAAAGGCAATGCCCATAAATAGAATTGCGCAACTGCGCTGGAGAGATGCAGGTTAAGAGCATGACGCTCTTGCAGAGAGCCCGGGTTCGATCCCCAGCACCCAGCGGCCTGAGAACCCGCTGTAACTCCAATTCCAGAGAACTCCTGTTCAGGGGAACGAGACCCCCTCTTCTGACCTCCGCGGCATTGCACGACAGGGTGACAGACGCTGCAGCAGGCAATCATACACATAAAATAATAAATAAAAATAAAAAAAATTTAAAAAAAAAATACAAAGCCATTCCAATATAGAATCCATTAACATAGTCTTATCATACTAATGGAACTAAAGGAAAAATCCCATTTATCATTAATAATATAAAAAGACCAAAACTCAACACTAACACATTTAAAAGTACTCTATAAAATAGGAGGTGATAGCTACTTTCTTTGATAAAATACTTTTTCACAAGCCAGAAGTCATCATCTTCCATCACAAAGAAGTGCTAGAAGTACCCCTGCTACAAGGGTAAGACAACACAGATCCTCTACATTCTGGCCTCTATAACACTGATGCTGAAAATATTAGACGTGTAATTAGCAAAGGAAGGCAGTAAGACGAATAAGACTGGAAAGGAAGAAATGAACCATTTTCAATGCTCAAAGGAAAGGCTTACAAAGCATAAAACAGCCTACAAGGAATCAATAGAGAAAAAGCAGTAAGAAAGTTTACTAAAGCAGCAGGTTACAAATTGATAACCTTCATTTGCATATATAAACAAAAGCAAGTTCAAAGATAAAGCAGAAGAGCCTAGGAGATGTTGGCTAGGGGATTCAAACCCGCCCCCCCCCCAAATTATAAAGGCCTTTTGCCTATAAGTGGGATATATGCAAGGAGAAAGGCAGTACCCGTTGTCAAAGACTTGGTGTGAGCATGAAAAAATGTTATGAGGTCACTTGCTAGCATACAACTGGCCTCTGAAATGCCAGAGAGTGTTACCAAAGGCCACTAAAGAAACAGCAAAATATGGTCTCCCTGAGACAAGCAAGTCTCCTCCTCAGTATCAGCTACACCTCAACAGCCTGGAGATACTGTGCAACAGTCGCAGCCAAGTGTCTATATATCACCCAAATCTAATTGGCTATTAGCTCTCCCCTTGGAGGAAAATTCACAGTGGATGCCATCAAGTATGTCCTAGTGGTTAGTAGAGATGTTATAAGCCACAATAAGAACCTTGTCACCTTATAAAGAGAAACCACAGTGTTGCGATTAGCATACCCATCCACATCTGTGTCTATGCTCACAACTTAGCTTGACATAATAATTAGTACTGCTTAAATGCCTGTAATCCAATTCTTGTGCTTTGTTAGTATGACTAAAAAGGTATCACTGAAAAGTTGTCAAACTCAATGAAAGGAAACAACCTGAACAGCTAGATCAAAATGACAACTCCAAAGAAAGTAAGTGTTTTCTTCTCACCCACTTGTGCCTTTCCCAAAGCCCCAGGGAACAAACTGCAGCAAGAGGAGGAGTGGAGAATGTAAGGGCTGAGAGATAGGGGTGAATCATGAGACAATAGGTATATAGTCTGGACTCCTAATTGATCAACATGCCTGTGCATACAAGCTTCTCCAACTGGACTATGGGAACCTTGGGTTGTTCAAAATTTGGACATAGATACTTGCAAAATGCACCAATTACCTAACTGTACGGCAAACTAAGCAACATCAGTGTTATCTGAAAACAACTGTGTTCTTATATTGTAGAATCCCTTAAAAATAAACAAATAATAATAATAATTAAAAAAAAGATAAAGCAGAAGAAAGATGCCCATATGGCAGCAAAATAAATTTTAAAATGATCTATGTATACGTAAATTTAACAATGAATGTCCAAAGTCTGCATGAAAAAATGACAAAGTACAACTGAAACTTACGAAAGCAGACCTAAGAAAATGGACAGACACATCAAATACTGGAAAAGACTCATACCATGGTATGAATTGTCCATGAGTTAATTTTACAAATGAAAACATCATTCTTGTACTACTTAAGTTGATTACAAATAAATGCCTGGAATTATATAAGTTGATTATAAAATTCATTTCGAAGATCAAAAAATCAACAATGCAGGGAAGATAACCTGATCTTAAGTAAAGCTTGTCATAAAGACCTGTGAAACAATGTAACTATAAGTATGTGGACAAGTCAGTAGACTCCTGTAACTTTACAACAATTTCTGGAACAGACCAACCAGAACTTTATATATATAGAACTTTATATATAGTAAGCCTCCATCTTAAGGGAAAGGAGTGGTCATGAGCTTTTAGCAGGTTTTCTTTGGATAACTAGAAATCCATATGGAAAAAGATAAAGTTAAACTTATTCATCATAGCACACACCAGAATAAATTCCAAATTGGTTAAAAAACCATACTGAAACTAGAAACAAACCTCTTTAGGTAAAATTTGCCATCCAGGGCCATTGAGATAGGTCAGTGGGGTAAAGATCTTTGCTGTCAAGATTGGAAACTTGAGTTTGATCCCTGGGACTCACAAGTAGGAAGAGAGAATCTGCTCCTCCAAGATGTTCTCTGCCACACTCAACACTGTGGCATGCACACACACAAAATAAGTTAGGTTTTTTGTTTTGTTTGTTAAGTGGTGCTAGAGATGACTCATCAGTTAAGAGACCTTGCTACACTTGCAGAGAACCTGGGTTCAGTTCCAAGCACCCACACGGCTACTTCAATGCCCATTTCTGGTCTCTCAGAGCACCAGGCACACACATGGTACATATAATACACATATACACATGCAGACAAAAATACATAAAATAAAAAATGATTAAGTACACTGGATGGGTGTGGTGGTGCATGCCTTTAAGCCCAGCACTTAAGAAGCAGAGGCAGGTGGATCTCTGTGAGTTCAAGGCCAACTGGGGCTACAGGGAGACCCTGTCTGAAAAGATCAAAAAAAAAAGTATCCTAAAATACTACTTTTTGCCTATAAGACTGGGGAAGCTGCAAATGTTTACTGACTGAACTTTTTTTTTTTTTTAATTTTATTTATTTCTTATGTGTATCAATGTACTGTCTGCATGCAAGTCTGTGCACCTGTGTCACGCAATGCCGCGGAGGTCAGAAGAGGGCGTTGGATTCCCCTGGAACTGGAGTTCTCCTGGAACTGGAGTTTCAGATGGTTCTCAGCCGCCATGTGGGTGCTGGGGATCGAACCTGGGTCCTCTGTAAGAGTGGTCGGCGCTCTTAACCGCCAGGCCATCCCCTGATTGAACTTTAAGTAGAAAAGGAAGTATCATTTACTGCTGGGGCAATTAAAATGAAACAAACCCTATGGAGGGAGATTTGGCAATTCCACTAAAACTACAAGTGCATTTACCCTTTAACACATCAGTCACACTTCTTGGTATCTGTTCCCAAGATACACTAGTAAAACTATGAAAGAATGTGTGCACAAGGCACAACTGCATTAAAGTACTTTCTATAAGAATTGGAAACAGGAAACCTCCAACATATCAATCAACAAGAGACTGGTTGACTCCTGCCCTGATGGGAATCTGACTCTGAAGTGAGCAAACAGCCATCTGGCACCTGTTTGTTCCAGCCTTCTTTGGCCCTAGATTGTCTCACATGCTGTGTTATCACCTGAGTTAATTCAAAATAGGAAACGACAACACATGGGAAGCAATGATGAGGGGATCTGGCATGTGGGGACCCAATGGATGGGATCCAGGGAGGATGGAACAGTGCATTTTCCTCCCTAAGAGATGGCCACAACTCCAGTCAGCAGTCCTGTTCTATAATCTGTCTGTATCTAGCATGCCAATTATTGAAGGGAACATTCTTCTGGAACCAAAAGTGCTTCTTTGAGGTAGCACAAGCCTGAGCACAGCCACTGCCACAATTCCCCTACAAATGCAAACCTCACCTAGCCTCCAAGGCTGTCTAGGAGTGAAAGAAGTACTCCAGAACATGCATGAAACCAACCAGAAAGCTGATGCTCCTACTTCACATACTCCACTATTCAACTAAGAAAAGAAAACTAGATTCCACACAGTTGACTTTTTTCCCTTCTACTTCAGACATGTCCTCCAAAGTGACTATGATAAAGAACAGTATGAGCACCTGGTAGTGACTAGGGAAGACAGCCTTTGAACCCCCTAAAGACATACTGGGTGGGGACCCAGTTATTTTAATCCTAAAGTGTAGAGTGTTACACACCTGCAGCGGCGTGCAATTTAACCTGTGCTCAGAGGCAAGAGCTGAGTCAGTGGTTTGATCAGCACCTGAGGCGCTTCCAAAAGCAGCAGAGGACATTCATATATAAATCCTTGTCTTTCCCACAATAAAGGAGCTGGCAGGTGCTCGCATCTTCCCTGCTGTTCACCCAGCTCCTGGAGTCAGTGCTCGTCGTCTACTCACCTCTTCCTGGTCAGGGCCTTGGAACTCTGCCGGCTAGCCCAGAGGGTCCCTACATCACTGTATAGACCAGGGTGGCCTGGAACTCACAGATCTGCCTGCCTCTACCCGCCAAGTGCTGGGACCAAATGTGTGTACCACCACGCCTGGCTTAAATATATCATTTAAAAACATCAGTTAGTCTGCTATGATGGAGCTCACAGAGATGGCTCTCTGCTTCCATTCTGTGGGTCCTGGCGATTGAACATGAGTTTTTAAGGCTTGGAGGCAAGTGCCTGTAGCCACTAAGCCATCTACTCAGGATCCCACACTTCAACTTAGACTAATTCAGTGATGATCATTATTAATTAGAATTCACAGAACTATCATCTTATGATTGATGTGGGATTAAATTAGTTAAGAGAATATTTTACCATGCAGTTAAATCTTTGTTTCTGAACAAAAAGTTTTATTCTTTTTTTAAATTTTATTTATTTTTTATGTGTATGAATGTACTGTCTGCATGTAGTCTGGTGCACCCGTGTCATGCAATGCTGCGGATGTCAGAAGAGGGCGTCGGATTCCCCTGGAACTGGAGTTAAAGACGGTTCTTAGCCGCCATGTGGGTGCTGGAGATCGAACCCAGGTCCTCTGCAAGAGCAGTCAGTGCTCTTAACCACTAAGCCATCTCTCCAGCCCCGAAAGTTTTATTCTTTACTATTGCCAAAAGAAAAAAGAAAGGAAACAAAAACCCAGCAAGGCAATTTGGGAAATTTGTCTGATAAAGAATAGGAACTGGAGTAAATGACACTATAACTTCAAGTGCATGAACACATCCCCACATGCTGGTCAAGGGCCACCTTACATGTGATTTTTCAGGGCACTGTCTATTCACTATCAGATTTCTACAATTGCCTGTAATTAGATAATGGAAAACACAGTTACAGAGTTAAAAAAAGAGAACTTTAAAGCTATTTCTGGGGGCAGGAGAGATGGCTCAGTGGTTAAGAGCACTGACAACTCTTGCAGAAGACCTGAGTTTGAGTCCCAGCATCCACATGGTGGCTAAAAACCATCTTTAAGTGGGTGTGGTGACACATGCACTCCAGAGGCAGAGGCAGAGGCAGAGGCAGAGGCAGGCGGATCTCTGTGAGTTCAAGACCAGCCTGGTCTACAGAGTGAGTTCCAGGCTACCTGGGATTATAGGGAGACCCTGTCTCAAAAAAAAAAAATATTTCTGGTAGTCACAATATAAAGATCACTACTGTTTCACATGGGGATAAGTGAGAAGGAGATTGAAGTCAGAAAGTAAGTTTGGCATGACAAAGGAGACTGCAATAATTGTGAAAGCTGAGACGGTTCCTATAATACTCAGACTTATTCCTATGTTGTAGAGTAAGTGAAATATTTCATATTATCAATATATATTTTTAAAAAAGACTACCCAAATAGCCAAGTTCTCTAATTCTCTAATAAGTATAATCTTATAGACAGAAGAAAGGCAAAATACAGAAAATAAGGAGAGAAGGTGGCTCAGGATCCAGCGGGAAAACACCTGCTCCACAGGGCTGGAGGCCCCACAGTACTGACCTGATGAGAGCTTTCAGGATGTCAGACCTACCCACACGAGAGGCATGGTAGACGGGAGTGCTGCGGTGATGCCTGCTTCCATTGGGGTCAGCACCAGCTTCCAAAAGAATTTCGGTGCTCTCCAGGTGCCCGTTCACCACAGCCACATACAGGGCAGTCTGGCCCTTGACATCCACCAGGTCCACCTCGGCCCCTTTGCGTATAAGGAAGTCCACACAGTTCCCATGGCCTGCAGTGGCTGCGATTCTCAATGGTGTACAGGGGAGCCAGCCACAGCACCAGACAGACTTCTCATTGATGCGGCTATAGAGGAATACAGGGAGCTCGTGAGGAGCGCCCCAGGCAGACAAGGTGTTCTCGCTCCTCTCAAACTGGAGAGGCTCTAAGAAAGGCAGTCACTTGGGGAGCCAGCCCTCAGGTTAAAATGTCTTCACTTGTGTTCTGCTTCCTTTCTTATGGTGCTAAGGGAGCAAACCCAGAAACTTTCACATACTAAGCAGACACTAACTCTGAGCTACATCTCCAGCCCTTTGGATTCTGCATCCTGAAATACTTTCACAGCTTTCCACTGCTAGATCTGAGCCATGAAGGCAGTCATTCAGAAGCCCATTCTAGAGGTAAGTCAAGGCTTAGGAAGAATAATCAGCAAGAACTAAGATTTCTAGTTCTTAAGATTCCTGACCTACATTCCAAAGCATAGATGGTCCACCAAGGGCACAGAGCAGAATTCAGAGCCCACTGGCCTGGGACTCTCTATCAGAGAATGCATACTCTGACACCTATAAAGTCCTGAGGCTGGCACTCTCTGGGCAAATTACTAACATGGTAGAGACTACTCCTGGCCAGCAGTGGCAGCAAGCTGTCTGGATTCAAGTTCTCGGGTGGTATGAGCATTAGACAACTATTTGTGCTGTCCACTGACCCTCCAGGTTAGCAACCAAAGTGTGATTCACTTCAGCTTCTGAACTGAAACAGAGACTAAGGAACATGCAGTTGCAGTGTCTGGCTAAACCAGCTTCCAGCATTCCTCTTCCAGCTGCATATGAGCTGATAACAGGCCAATAAAGTCCAGGAACCCTCCAGAACCTATCACCATAGAAATGAACAGCAATAGAAAATAAAGATGCAAAATACTCGATGAACCTGAGTCTAAGAAGAAGAAAGAAGCCAGTGGTGGCATGCTCCGATCATCGAGCACTCGGGAGGTAGGAGTGGAGTCAGGAAGACCACAAATTCAAGGCCAGCCTAGGTTACAAAGCAAGCTTAAGGCCTGCCTGAGTTACATAAGACCAGAGAGGGGGAAAGAGAGAGGGGAGAGAAGGAATAGAGATAAGAGGCAGGGAAAGAGGGAGAGGAAGGGAGGAGGGGGCAGGAGAAAGATAAAGAGAGACCAAAATAGGGACCTGATGAACTTTTATTCTACTGTTACATCTACAAGTTTATGGCCTTGAGCCAATTTAATTTAAAATCTGTTTTGTTTTGGGGTTTTTTTGTAATACTGACATTTGCTCTGATGAAATACTAAGACACTAGAAGGACAAGAAAGGAACACACTCTGGCTTGTTAGAAATCCTTTGCTTGAGGACTGTTCACACAAAAGCAGTAGTGTTTGTTTCCGCATGGACCTACAAGCACATCCATCAATTCAGTGCCATCCTATACCTCAAGGCAAAGTGGAAACATAAGTATAAAGAAGTTTCAGGCTGCAGTTGCCTTTACTACCTAGTTAGGACTCTGGATTCACTATACACGGCAATGAAGGGACACTCCAGAGAGAAAGACAGGTGCTCTCCTAGCATAGGGAGATGTGAGGATTCTTTCCTCTAAAGGGAGAGCTGGGGCTGGTATGGGACTACAAGAATTTGGGAATCGGGGCTGGAGAGATGACCTAGCAGTTAAGAGCACCGACTGCTCTTGCAGAGGACCAGGGTTCAATCTCCAGCACCCACATGGCGGCTGAGAACCATCTGTAACTCCAGTTCCAGGGGAATAATCCGACACCCTCTTCTGACCTCCGCGGCATTGCACAACACGGGTGCACAAACCTACATGCAGACAGTACATTTATACACATACAAAATAAATAAACAAATAAAAAAAAATTAAAAAAAAAAGATTTGGGAATCAAGAGAAGTGAAGCTATGGATGGAAAACACAGATGGCAGCCACCAAAGCCCTAGGCTGGGGAGTGAGCTAGCCTATGGCTGACCACCGCAGGCCTAAGAAATAAAGAAGACATTAAATGAATGTCAATAAGGTAGCTGTGGACACAGAGCTGCCTGGAATAAAGAACCAAGGGAGACTTGGAGGGGCAGGGCCACTACTGAAGATGCTAACAGTGTTGCTTTCAGGAGAGAATGAGGAAGCTAATGCCCAGAGGTCACAAGCTGCCAGAAAATGCAAGATCCAGGAGAGAGCTTGACTTGAACCCAACCACCCGGCCCACACTATCTGGTCATCTCCTATAATCTTTTTGTCCCTCCTATAAAATTAACTGCATTCCTGTGAGCATCAGAGTCCTAATCTGCAATGCAAACCATAAACCACAGACTCCCAGGGCAATACCTGTAGCAGCCCCAGCAAAGATGCTCACCTCCGGTAGCTCTCCTCTTGCAATAGGCTCCTGAGGGTCTGCAGGTCCCCTACATAGGCTGCATCATGAAGCCTTGTATCTTCACAGTGCTCCAGTGGATGGTCACAAAACTGCTCCCTCAGCCACTCCTTCAAATTAGGACCTGCACTGAAGAGAGGGGCTCCTATCAGCATGGAGAAACCTTAGCAAGGCCAACCAAATGGGACACTATGTGCAGTGGCTCCTTCCTGCCTAACCAAAGCAACTTTCAAACTAGAAGAAATAAACCATAAAGAAAGCTGGAAATTGTCCCTTATCAAACTAGTACATTCCTGACAACAAGCTTGATAAGAATTTTAAAAAGAAGTTGGTCCTAATGTTGTAGGTTATCATTAGTTTAATATTGTCTCCCCCAACACTCATACTTGACTAGCTTGGTCTTGACTGGGCATGTGCCACACATCTTTAATCCCAGCACTCAGAAGGCAGAGGCAAACAGACCTCTGTGAGTTGGGGTCCAGCCTGATCTATATCCAAGTTCCAAGCCAGTGAGGGCTACACAGTGAGTCCTTGTCTCAAAAAAGAGAAGAAAAAAAGGTGACGGACTGGGGAACAATGAGCCAATACTACTTCAGAATATAGAAGATCCTAAATAAAGTATTGCCAAATTGAACTTTATAATATTCTATCAAAATAATCTGGCATGCAATTACTCTAATTTATCCATGTATGTAAGAACATCTTAAAAATGGGGAATTCTAAAGGAGACTGATAGCCATCCCCTTTACTCCTAAGACATCTGGTTAGGCAAAAGCCAAGCGCCAAACAAGGGTTGCTGCTTGGAACCTAGGTGAACCCCCTATCATGCTGCTCTGGAAAATAGTTACAAGGGTTTCTAGATAGGAAACAGCTCATCAGAGTACTAACATCCCCACAGTGGTTCACGAATTAGAAGTCTGGCACCTAGAGCGATAGTAATGGAACAGTGAAGACCTTTCTTTAACCAGTGGGGCATCATGGGAGGCCACAGGAGTGACAAGAGTGCCTTCCTACAGGACTGAAGAATTTTTCCTGGGATCCCGGTTAGTTCTTGTCAGAGAGTTTGTTATAAGAGCTTGAGCTCAGCCACACTGTCTCTGGCTTCTGGCTTCCTGTTTAACCATGTGATCATGGGCTCTCATTTCTGCTGTCTGCCATGAGGTGCGACAGATAGGGAGCCCAAATCAGCCTGCACCAGGATGTCCAGCATCAAGACTCTGAGCTAATAAAGCTCTTTTCTTCATAGCCTGTCTCATGTTATAGCAATGAAAATGGACTAGCAGAGATGTAAGGTTAAGAGGGTACACTTTTGCTGTACAGAACATGTACGCACATTTTTAGTTGAAATGTGAGTGCCGGGACTCAAACCCAGGTTCTCTGCAGAAGCAGTCAGTGCTCTTAACCACTAGGCCATCTCTCTAGTCTCAAAGTTTTTATTTATCTTATGTATATGAGTGTACTGCCTGCAGGTATGCAACACACTCATGTCATGCAGTCTCTGGAGATGTCAGAAGAGGGTGTCAGATCCTTTGGATCTGGAGTCACTGACAGTTGTTAGCTGCCATGTGGGTGCTGGGAATCAAACCCAGGTCCTCTGCAAGAGCATCCAGTGCTCTTAACCGCTGAGCCATCTCTCTGGCCCCCCAAAGTTGTTTATTTGAATATAAATTCAAATAAAATATCCTGCGACTACCTACTGTATATAAGACTCAGCCATCAGTACACTGGGATGATGAGTAGGTATCCTGCCACCTAGAATTTGATAGTCCATTGGATGAGGTAAGACACAAAGGCCAGCTGCAGCACAAGGTTCATGAACACCCAGGTATCACACCCTGATCCCACAACCAGACCAGGCATCAGCCCTGGATACGGCTCTTTAAGGCACTATCCAGATCCCTCCTTCAATTATTGTCCTCCACTGCAATTACCCCATAGGTTAAATACTCATGGCTGAAAACGTCAAAGTGGGGAAGATTCAGATGTAGGGTGAACAGGGGACACCATAGGACTTGATCAAGTCCTTGGACCTCCTTTGCTTATCTCTCTTCAACACTCCCAGCCCAGAGTAATGAACCTCTGGAACACCCCAATTCTAGAGTCAAAGGCAACTTCAAGTCTGCATTTTGCTGATCGGCTACTCCAATGGCAATAAAATTAGCCCCAGGATAGCTCTTACGACATGTTCCTCCACCCCAAACCAGAAACACACTAACTAAAAAAAAACGCAGAGAAAGGAGACCTTTGTGTAGGCTCAAACCGGTTTCTTCTACAGGAGCCCTCTCTGAGAAACAGCATTCTATGACTACCTCTCATTCACTTCTTTCACTCCTTAGCAGGGCATTCCATACTCTAAGTGTACCGGGGGTCAGAGCTGATACCAACCACAGCCCATGGTTGGTATAGGCTTTGTCCAGCTGTTTCAGTTCACTGTGGCCCGGGGCGAGTCAACAAACAGTAGTAGACCCTCAGGACCTGGTTCTATTCTGAGTACCCACACGGCTACTAACAACTGTCTGTAACTCCAGTTCTATGGGATTTGACGCTCTCTTCTGACCTCTGCAGTTACTGCATGGTTTGGGTGCACTTTCTCAGAAACAGGCAACACACTCATACACATAAAATAAAAATAAGAAAAGAAAAAAGTCACACTTCTAAACCAGGCATAGTGGCACACAGCCTTGATCCCAACACTCCAGAGGCCAACTGTGCGCTCGAGGCCATCCTGGTCTATACAGAGAGTTCCAGGCCAGCCAAGTCTACACAGAAAAAGAAAAAATTCAATTTCCACGATAGCAAGACTGCAGGGTGGAGACGCCAAGTCCCAGGCCTTGAGAAGAACGAGGTGAGCCGCTCTCTGCAGGGGGTCAAGGGGCTGGACCACTGTCACTGGCTGAGGCCAGGTCAAGTGGAGTGAGGGGGAGGAGACGGGGAGGGGAAGAGGGAGAGTGACGGGGGCGGGGGAGCTGCTGACCCTATCCAGCCCTGGCCCACGCCGATCACTGGGTGGGAACCGAACCCGTCCTCGGGGCCGCGGGACGGCGCGCTGTCAGGGTGGCCGCTGCAGAGTCCGGACGGGGGTCACCGACGCCCAGGGCGCAGGAGGGCCGCACGGCCGACCTGGGAGTGAGGCTCCCCAGCGGCGCTCCCTCAACCTCACGCCCAGCACGTTACCTGCGGGCCCCGGGCCGCCCCGCCCATCGGGGCTACCGCCCTCCGCCATGCCGACTCCGTCCTCAGACTCGGTCCGACCCCGCGGCCTGTCCGCGTCACAGCACGACCCCGTCACAGCGCGACCACTGCAGCGCTTCCGGCGGGTGGGCACGTCGGGGACTCGGCTTCCGGCGAGCGCGCCTCGCTCACGCACTTCCGGTTCCGCGCGCTGGACGGGGGGGGGGGGGGGGGGGGTCCCAATTCCGGCCTGGCTCCAGGACCAGAGGGCTAAGGAAAGCCAAAGCGAAAGTTTGTTAGTGAACTCTACCTAGCTTGCACAGGACTCAGAAAACTAGTAGCCCCCGTGGGGGCGGGGCCTTATTTGCATGCACCGGGAACTCTGATTGGCCCGCGCTGTCCTCGCCCCCAGAAGAGGAAAGGGAGTGGCGTGGCGGTCCTGGGATGGGCGGGGCTTCCTGGGTAGGCTGGTTTCCGGCTCACCCGCAGCTACCGCCACCAGTGTGCTGTGCCAGGTCCTGGTAGCCTCTGTAGTGGCGCTTTGGGCTACGCGTCCTCGAAAGTGGAGTTAGACGTAACCAGCAGTGTCTGTACTGCAGCCCGGTGCCTGGCAAAGAGCCTTGAAGGAATGGCTGTCCACACCGTTGTCAGAACCCGCGTACATTGGGTTCTGCAGCACGAACGCCCTTGGCCCCTTCCGTTCTCCTCACTGAATTAAGGCGGACAGGCGGACCTGAGCAATAGCCTGAGGGAACCAGAAGACAGCCTCGGGCTTTAAGGATGAGGAGACCAGAAGCGCAGTGCAGTCACCTGCGAGGAGCTGTGACATACCCGCTGGCATCTTTGTGCTGTCATGCATGCCAGGCAAGAGGGAGGGAATGGGAGACCCAGAGATGCCACCACGTGTCCATGTCCACGCTGGTTCAGGTGCACAGGCTTTGTGGACTGTTGAGAGTGGGTCACGTCCTGTGGTGCTGTTTGGGCTTGGTGTGTAGCACCACCACAAGGACAGGTGACACCAGGGACGCTCCTCCCCGCTCCACGGGGCTCATCCCCAGTTCTAGAGAGCTCCCAGCACTGTGCACCACCCACCATGCACGAATAGATGAACACACAGCAGGGATCCACAGTGAAGGAGTGTTCAATCTTAAAAAGGGAGAATATAGATAGGGTTGGAGAGATGCTCCGCAGTTAAGAGCACTTGCTGCACTTGCAGAGGACCAGGGTTTGGTTCCCAGCACCCACAGGGCTACTAACAAGCATCTGATTCCAGGGGAATCCAGCGTCCCCTTCTGACCTCCTCAAGCATTGCACAACACACATGCAGGCAATGCACATACACATAAATAAAAAGGGAGATTCCAGCCGGGCGTGGTGGCGCACGCCTTTAATCCTAGCACTTGGGAGGCAGAGGCAGGAGGATCTTTGTGAGTTCAAGGCCAGCCTGGTCTACAGAGAGAGTTCCAGGACAGCTGGGGCTACAGGGAGACCCTGTCTCCAACAGGACAAAAAACAGAAGAAAAAAAAAAAAAAAAAAAAAAAAAGAGGAAGATTTCCAACCCAGGTTACAGCATACCACCCTGAGGACACTGTGTTCAGTGATTTAAGCTAGCCATAAAGGACATGATTCCACTCATATGGGGTGACTAAAGGAATCAAATTCATAAAGACAGAGTGGAATAGTGGGTGGGAGGTCATTGGCAGAAGAGATTGCCAGCCATGAGGGGGCAAAAGGGGTCTGCTAGTCCCACATCTGCTCAGCACATGGCGCAGTACAAGTGGAAGGTCACATTCTCATTGGCCGACAGTACCATTACCCCTTCTTTCAGGACCCCCCAAGGTCAGGGCAACTGGTCAGTGTTGTGCCCACTCCCAAAGCACTGCAGCCAGCTGAGTCAGGCCTCTCCCCAAAGACCATCTGTCCTGGTGTGTTACTTTCTATTCTGTGATAAACACCATGACAAAGCACACTGGGAGTCGAAAGGACTTATTTGGATTACATCTCCCAGATTCACAGTTTGTCCTTGAGGAACCAGGGTTCTAGTTTTGCCTTTCAAGTTGCTGTAACAAAAACACTCTAACATATCAACTTGGGGAGGAAAGAGGTTTATTTGGGTTTCAACTCCCGCTCCAACAGTTTTTCACTGTAGGAAGCCACGGTCGGGAACTCAGGGACAGAAACTCGGAGGCAGGAACGAAGCACAGGCCATGGAAGAACATCTTACTGGCTTGCCTCCCCTGGCCCATGTTCAAACCTGATTTTTTTTTTAAATTTTTTATTTATTTCTGTATGTGTATGAATGTACTGTCATGCATTGCAGGTTTGTAACACCCGTGTTGCATACACTGCACGCGGGAGGTCAGAAAAGGATCGGATTCCCCTGGATCTGGAGTTCTCCTGGAATTGGGTTTCAGCACAGTTGCTCGGCCACATGTGGGTGCGGATCGACGTATCCAGACGGTCCGGTGCTCTTAACCGCTGGCCATCGCCTCCAGCCCCCAACCGTGCTTGTCCGTATCCAATGACCCAACTACCTTTACAGGGCAGCACTTGCCCACATGGGCTGGCGCTTGTATCACTCAACAGTTAAGACAAATACCCCCAGATGCAACTTCTTGCCATTGCCCTCAGAGGTCCAACCATCTTCTGAAAATGTCCTGCAGAGGTGGGGTCACCATCTTCCTGATTTCAGGGAGGTCTGAGAGAGCCACAATGGGGACTTCAGCCAATGTCAAGCTATCTAAGAGGAAATCTGTCTCATGCTTCAGAAAAAGGAAGCCTGTTCTAGCAAGACCTGATTTTAGTCCTCAGTGATGGAACTGGTGGGATGAGGAGCTGAAAGGAGAAAGAGGCTCCACCCCCTCAAAAAAAAAAAAAAAAAAAAAAAAAAAAAAAAAAAAAAAAAAAAAAAAAAAAAAAAAAAAAAAACAAAAACCTTGGTTCATCTGAGTATCTATTATGGCCTTAAGGATCCAGAAGGAAAGTACAACCAGAAATATAACTAATAAGACAGAGAAAGTGTGGGCCTTGAAGCTGGAGAATGCAGCTAGTCTAAATAAAATATTTTTAAAAAACAAAACAAGACAAAAAAAAAAAAAAAAAAAAAAAAAAAAAAAAAAAAAAAAAAAAAAAAAAAAGAGAGAGAGAGCACCGGTGTTTGGCCTACAATTCTCACAGGCAGGCACATATGCTCTGTAGATGCCACTGTTTTAGGCACTCCTCAAAGACATGAGATACAGCTTATTTTACTTTTTGCCTTCCAATGTGGACTGAGAACTGCTGAGATACTCAGCTTGTGAACTAAGCAGCTAATGGAAATTCAGCCTCCTCAGAAGATGGACTGACAATGGTGGATCCCCTCAGCAGTATCATGGAGGCCAATGCAGGGGGATCATGACACGACATGTGCTTACTGGACTTCATTTGGGGGCACAATATTTAAAGCAGAAGCACATCAGTAAGGGTGTTCCCCAGATGTGCTCAGATGTGGGAGGGATTTAGCCACAGTGAGGCTCCTACACAAGATGTCCAACAACAGGCTTTCTGCTTCTAGCCAGCAAGGGGCCAGAATGCCTCATGCTTGGCAGCCTCTCATACCATCTCAACCTTTCACCACTGCAGGCAGCCAGAGACCACTCCAGAAACAGTAAAGACAAGGAGCTACAAGCTTGAGCCCCATAGCCACACACAAGGCAGAACACTACCCTCCTCTAGGCCCTTGACAGCTCATGTCCTGCAGCTAACCCTAAGAACCAGGCAGTTGACAGTCACCATAGGGGCCAGAGATAGATAGCCCTCCTGGCCCAGGCCCAGAGCAGTGTTGGGTGTTATAAAAGATAAGGCCACAGTCAGTTCACAGGAAGCTAACACAGTTCTCTTTGAATGAAGTTTATTATAATAAAGGGCCTCTAGGCCATGATCAGGCCTAGAGATGAGGAAGAACTTTAGACAGAAATAACAATATATGGAGACAGCTAAGTATAAGGAGCCATACAGGAAGAAAAGGCTTCCCTTTAAAGCCTAGAGAGGAGCTTCATTAACAGTGAAAATGAGAGAGAGAGAGAGAGAGAGAGAGAGAGAGAGAGAGAGAGAGAGAGACCCATGAGAGGTGGTGGGGTGTTCCATCCCTGGACAGTTTCCCTGAGTAGTCTCTGACCAAACACCAGAACAAAGGAAAGGTGTGACTTCATAACCTTCTAGGGGTGTCGGGAGGTTTCACATCACACGACTTCGTTCAGCATAGCATACATGACAGAGCATGGGGGTCCCAGGGGAGACCAGTCAAGCCACAGCACAGGCTGCTTCTCAACTCTCCATTCCAGAGAGCTACAGGGAGGCAAGGCCTGATTCAGGCTGTGGGATCAGCCCTAAAGGTGCAGGCCCATGTTCTAACACTGGGGCCACCTGCTCCAGGCAGGCGGCCTTTCATAGCCCCCTTTCATAACCTCAAGATCACCTTTGCACCTCTTCATCCTTGAAGGAAGAAGAAAGATTCTTCATGTTCTCCCAGTGAGGCAGAGACTCTGGGCTTTGCCACAGAAACATTTTTACCAGCTCTTCTTGCTCCATAGACACTGCTGTCCATGCCCAGAGCCTACCCCTGTAGATGAATTGAGAGCAGAATTTTATCAGACCTTCAAATAAGATCTACAACCAATACTACTTAAACTATTCAAAAAAACAGGCTAAGACACAACAATAAAAGAAAGCTATAGGCCTGCCGGGTGTGGTAGCACATGCAAGCAGATCAGCAGGACTCCAGCCTGAGGGCTGGGGGTTGCCAGCTGACTTCCTACATGCTTCTGCCAACAGAATCCCTACAGAAAGGCTGTACATTGTCCCTACATATTTTCAATATAATGTTTGAAACTAAATCTACAGCAATAAGAGAAGGAAATTAAAGGGGTATTAATTGGAAAAGAAGAAGTCTAATTATACTTATTTGCAGATGATGTACATAAGAGATCCCAGAAATTTCACCAGCAAACTCTAGACATGATCAAACCTTTCAGCAAAGTGGCAGGCTACAAAATCAATCTACAAAAGAGTAGTAGTCTTTCTATATACAAATAACAAGCAATCAGAGACAGTTCAGAGAAACACTTCCATTCACAATAGCATAAAAAGTATCTAGGGATAATCCTAACCAAAGACATTAAAGACCTCTGTAATGAAAACTTTCAAATCTTTGAAGAAAGAGATTGAGGAAGATAGGAGATGAAAAGACCTCCCATGCTCATGGATTAGTAGAATATAGTTAAATTGACCATCCTACCAAAAGGAATGTACAGATTCAGTGCAATCCCAATCAAAATCCTATGACATTCTCCAATTGAAAATTCATCCTAAAATTCATATAGAAACACAAAACCCCCTCCCTGGAGAGCCAAAGCAATCCTGAGCACAAAGAGCGATGGTGAGGGGATTGCCATACCAAACTTTACATTGCAGAGCTAAACTCATAAAAACAGCATGGTATTGGCACAAAAACGGACTTGTAGATCAATGAAACAAAACAGAAGAACCAAACATGAGTGCACACCACTAAAGCCACCTGATAGCTGACAAAGGTGCCAAAAACACAAACTGGAGGAAAGACCATTTTTCAACGAATGTTGCTGACAAAACTGGCTCTCCACATGTAGAAGATTGAAACTGGACCCTTACCTATTACCCTGCACAAAAGTCAACTCCAAATGGATCAAAGACCTCAATGTGAAGCCTAAAGTGCTGAAACTTGGACGAAAACACAGGCAGTACCCTATATGATATAGGTGCAGGAAAAGACTTTCTAAATCAGACAGCTGTTCCAGAATTAAGGTCAACAATCCACAAATGAGAACTCATTAAACTAAAAAGCTTTTGTACAGCAAAGGAAACAATCTAGTGAAGAGGGAGCCCACAGACTGGGAAAAAAACTTCACCAGCTGTACATCTGACAGAGGATTAATAACCAGAACATACAAAGCACTCAAAAAACAAGCAAGAGAATAAATGGCCCAGTTAAAAAATGGACTATGGATCTGACAGCTCTCAAAAGAAGAAATTAAAATAGCTAAGAAGCACCTTAAAAAGTGTTCAACATCTTTAGTAATTAGGAAAATGCAAATCAAAAGTAAGACATCATCTAACCCAGCATAAATGGCTAAGGTCAAGAGAACACAGAACAAAATGCTGGGGTGACTACAGGGAAAGGGGATTGCAAACCGATGCACCCGCTGTGGAAATCAGTATGGAGAACTCCTACAAAACTAAAAAATAAATCTACCATATGATCTAGTTATAAAAGGACTCAGTAAAGAAAAACAAAATCATGAGATTTGTACATGAAGGCCATATGAGGCTATATAACAAGAAACACAGTGCCAGGCAAGAGAAACCTCCCTTTGAGTTGTTGATCAGGGTAGTCCAAGAAACTCTCAAAATAACACAGGCTATTGCCACAGTCCTTGATTGCCTCTCTGAATGTGAAGGTAAGGCTCTATTGCTTAAAACAGGCCATACTTCAGACTGAAGATGGAATTGACCTGGAAACTCCTCTCTGAAGACTAACTCTCATGGTATCAGATGATACTATACAAGCTGCCAAGGTGGAAAAAAAATCAAACAGTGGTCATACCCAGCTATAAAACCTAATAGACAACAATGCCTGGCCCAGTAAAGTATCAATATTTGTACTTTCATCTTGTGGGGGGTAATGAACAGCTATCCAATTGAAATTAAGGACCAAATACTAGTGGGAAGGAACTCATGTGTGGTACTGTAAACATAGCCAAATACACATGGCTGTGGGGCTGGGGAGATGGCCTAGTGATAAGAGCGCCGACCGCTCTTGCAGAGGACCTGGGTTCGATCCCCAGCACCCACATGGCAGCTGAGAACCATCTTTAACTCCAGTTCCAGGGGAATCTGACACCCTCTTCTGACCTCCGTGGCACTGCACGACACAGGTGCACAAACCTACATGCAGACAGTACATTCATACACATACAAAAATAAATAAAAATAAAAATAATTATAGGAAGCTGCATATCGGGGGTCCTAGAAAGCCAGTATTAGAGGTGGGAATTTCAGATAGGAAAAGTCCATGCTCTTATTAAAGCACTGGTTGTTCTTCTCTCTTTGTGTGGCTTCAGGTGAACCCACCTTCCTAAGGGTGGTATCATGGGCAAATGATTAATCGGCCCAACTGGGATGTTGGGTCTCTACCGCAACATTGCCTCATTCCTGCTAAAACCAGCACAGCCTTGCTCAGTGGAGACCAGTCTAACTCCTTTATCTCCTCTATAGCTATGTGATAACAGGCTTCAGTCCCAGAGCTGGGCAGGGAAAGGGGAGAAGGACAGTGGTGTTGTTTGTCATCTGTGTTAGTTATTTTTCCTGTTGCTGTGATAAAATGCTCTGACCTCACCCAAGTACTGGAATTACAGGTATGAGCCACCACACCTATTTAAACCATTTTTATTTAATATTTAAAACCCTTTGAACTGTAATTTCAAAAGCCCAAATCTGTCTACGTCATTTTTTTTTTTTTGGTCTTTTTTTCGAGACAGGATCTCCCTGTAGCCCCAGCTGTCCTGCAATTCACTCTGTAGACCAGGCTGGCCTTGAACTCACAAAGATCTGCCTGCCTCTGCCTCCCAAGTGCTAGGATTAAAGGTGTGCACCACCACGCCCAGCTACATCATTCTTAAGACACTACAGTGTGGTCCCTTCCTGAGAAGCCTGCACCTACCTGCATGCATGTTACTGTCCGTTGCATGTCTCCTGCCTGAGAAGCCTGCACCTACCTGCATGTATGTTACTGTCCTGTTGCATGTCTCCTGCCTGAGAAGCCTGCACCTATCTGCATGTATATTACTGTCCTGTTGCATGTCTCCTGCCTGAGAAGCCTGCACCTACCTGCATGCATGTTACTGTCCTGTTGCATGTCTCCTGCCTGAGAAGCCTGCACCTACCTGCATGCATGTTATTGTCCTGTTGCATGTCTCTGTCCTCTCTTATTTTTTAAGTTTGCACCATCCCAGGAACCTCTTCCTCCAGCCCCTACTATACCCACATGATCTCAGACACACACACACACACACACACACACACACACACACCTCCTTTGCCTGTTTACACCATCCCAGGACTCCCTCCAGCTCCTACTATACCCATGTGATCTCAGACACACACACACACACACACACACACACACATCTCCTTGGCCTGTACACACCATCCCAGGAACCTCTCCCTCCAGCTCCTACTATTCCCACGTGATCTCAGACACACACACACACACACACACACACACACACATACACCTCCTTTGCCTGTTTACACCATCCCAGGAACCTCTCCCTCCAGCTCCTACTATTTCCATGTGATCTCAGACACACAGACACACACACACACACACACACACACACACATCTCCTTTGCCTGTACACACCATCCCAGGAACCTCTCCCTCCAGCTCCTACTATTCCCACGTGATCTCAGACACACACACACACACACACACACACACACACACACACACACCTCCTTTGCCTGTTTACACCATCCCAGGAACCTCTCCCTCCAGCTCCTACTATACCCACGTGATCTCAGACACACACACACACACACACTTTGCCTGTTTACACCATCCCAGGACTCCCTCCAGCTCCTACTATACCCACGTGATCTCGACACACACACCACACCACACACCACTACCTTTCGCCTGTTTACACATCCCAGGTAACCTCCTTCCTCAAGCTCCTACTATACCCACGTGATCTCAGACACAACACTCACACACACACACACACACACACACACCTCCTTTGCCTGTTCACAGCATCCCAGGAACCTCTCCCTCCAGCTCCTACTATACCCACGTGATCTCAGACACACACACACACACACACACCTCCTTTGCCTGTTTACACCATCCCAGGAACCTCTCCCTCCAGCTCCTACTATACCCACGTGATCTTCCAAGCCATTTATCTCCTCACTTCACCTCTCTGCTGCTGCAACAGCTGACTTATCTCCTGCAGACACTCAGGTTCCCCTCTGCTGGGATGAGAGTTTCCTTCCCTCATGAGAATTTTCCCGTGACTTATTAAATAGATCAGTGTCATTCATCAGCAAGAGCCAACAAGGCCCAGAATACAGGGACAGGCAAAGTGAGACAGTGTCCCTTAAAACCTATGGGCCTTTGTAGAGGACTTAAGAGTGGCTGCAAAGAGAACAAGGCACAGCCTACCCTGGCCCTTGTGAATGCAAGCTAACTTGGAGTAAGAGTCCTCGTAGGAGTGCAGGAAGGAGTGTAGGATGAAGTCACCTGAAGTAGGGTGGGCCCCTGCTGGGAGGTGGTGGAACCCTAAGAGTTGGAGCCTATGGCGGAAACTGAGGTGGCTAGGAGCATGCCATCAGAGGGACTGTGGGACCCAAGCTACAACTCCCTTGGCAACCACAGGAGAAACAGTTCTTCCCTCATGTCCCCAGACAGTCCAGAGAGCAACACTGATTTTTCCTTCTAGACACATGCCCATAAAGGCAGGAGAAACTGTAGCAAAGGAAGAGTTCCCATCAATACCTAGAAAAACAGACAGAGGCAAAGGAGGTACACTGACTAACTGTTCATAGCTGTGTTGCCCAAAAGTGCACTGTTTTTAGGGACTTTTTCTTTCAGAATTATTTTCATACTTGGAATTTATTTCCTCAAAGGCCTTAAGCCAGAGGACACATGCCCTAAGCAGGAGCTGTCATGGATGCTGAGCCTGCTACAGAGGCCACTCTGGGGTCAAAACCAATGGCACTGCCTTGGGAACCAGGGGAAGGCTGTTCTGAAGTCATAAAGCAACAGAGCACCCTGTGCTGCAATTAATAAATATCATTGTTGGTAGACAAGAACAAAGCCGGCCTTCAGCTCTCCATTTGGTGAAGCACTTAAGAGCAGCGTCAGCCAACATACACACATAATGGTTTTAATTACATCCTGTGAATTTATTTTTCCAGAGAGAAATATTTCTGGGGAAAATGTCCATAAAAGCAACTTCAGCAGAGTGTGATTGTGTGTGTTTCCTATAGGAAATCTGTTTAGTTTAAATCCCGGCTTGTGAGCACAGACGGGACCCAGAGCAGCCTGCTGACAGCCCAGAGGGGGTTGGTAGTGGCAGAGAAGAGGCCCCCGGTTGCTCCACCCTTCAGCCTCTGAAATCCAGACTCTTTTCAGTTTTCCAACAGTAATTGTGACTTGCTCTTAGAAGCCACAGCAGACACTGTCACCTCTCCCAGCTGAGACCCTCTGTGGCGTGTCTTAGTGGGGGAGCAGGATCAGCTTTGAAATGGAATCCTATTTGTAGAGTTCCCAAGCAGAGTCACAGCTCCAGTTCTTCCCAGTGACCGCCCTCACTGAAACATTTGTTTGAGAGCTGACTGTCTCCTCAAAATTGCACTTGTTTTAAAGTTACCTTTGGAAGTTTAGGGCATACCCGTGTCAGTATGTTAGCAAACCTTCCCTGCATGTCATGTCCTCGTTGTTTACATAACCAACACCACACGCACAGTGCTATGAGATGGGTTCTTTCTAACCTCACTCTTTGGGTTTCCAGCTTCCAGGACAGGCCTAGCAGCCAAGCCCTCAATCTAGATGGACTCAATCTAGAGAGAAATTATAGAAGGAAATTAAGTTGCCTCCACAGAAATGACCTACATTACAGGGTTGAGGTGATGGCTCAGTGGGTGAAGTGCTTGTTGTGTAAGGGTGAGGACACAAGTTCAGATCCCAGCACCCACACAGAAATCAGCCATAGCCACATGGAACTGTAACCCCAGTGCTGGGGATGGAGAGGGACAGAGACAGGAGGGTCACTGGGGCTTGTGCAGCAGCCAACCCAACCGAAAAAAAAATGGTGAGCTCCATGTTCAGTGAGAGACCCGTCTCAAGCGAATACAGAAGAGTGTGAGAAAGCAGGACAGCCAACATCTTTCTCTGCCTTTTGTACATGCATGCAGCACATCATACACACACACACACACACACACACACACACACACTCACACACACACACTCACACACCACAGACAAATTACCTACTCCATGTCCTCGCCAGCATGTAAAATTATTATAGAACTGTAGTCATGGAGTACATAGATAAAACTCCTTGTTTTCCTTTTAAGTTTTTGTTGTTTAGGGGGTTTTGTTTTGGTTTAATTTTTTGGTTTTTTGAGATAGGATGTCCCTGTAGCACCAGCTGGTATGGAACTCACTATCTAGATCAGGCTGTCCTCTAACTCTATCTAGATCAGGCTGTCCACTAACTCTTGAGCTCACAGACCACCATACCCATCTTCATTAAGTCTAATTTGACATTTATCTATGCACGGTTTCTTTTTCTGTCTGACAGAAAACATTCTGATGACATAGTAAACAATCAAAACATGGTAAGAAAACAGATGTCTAAAAACATATTCTTTATAAAAGATGAAAAACATGTTTGGCAGAATGCATGAGCTCTGGTGGGGTGGGGGGCAGGGAGGGAGGCACAGGTCTAGATTTGATTTGAAATATTATATGAAATGCACAGAGCTTCAATGAAAAGTTGGCTTTAAAAACATATTCTTTATAGTTTGGCGGATTAGATGCCTGACTGGCCCTAGGAGCAAGAATACTAGCTAACAGGTCCTCCTTGGATGCTCAGACCTGCAGGCTGCCAGAGACGGAAGCAAAGAAAAACTAGAAACCCTAACCCCAAAAGGTCTGCAGAGAACTTGAGCTTCAGCTCTGTCTGCTGCACAGGATGCAGAGGCTAGCAAGGCCTAGCCTGTGGGAGTCTATTCACAGCCCTGTGTAGAGCGGGCACCCTGCAGGGCTCCACACAGCTCAGAGTAATACAGAAGACACAGTAAACACAACAATGGTTTTCACATAGCCAAAGAAGTTCTACCAACAACCACTGAGCTGAAAAGACTCTCAAATCACTAATCTTCAGGAAACTACAAGCGAGAACTGTAATGGAATACTACCTGACACCCCTTAGGATGGCTGCCATTGAAGAAGACTG
This sequence comes from Rhizomys pruinosus, assembly GCA_009823505.1. Classification (NCBI taxonomy): domain Eukaryota; kingdom Metazoa; phylum Chordata; class Mammalia; order Rodentia; family Spalacidae; genus Rhizomys; species Rhizomys pruinosus. Next base: position 473,181 of record VZQC01014993.1, read on the forward strand.
TGTGGACAGCTGTGAAGAAATGGAACCCATGTGCATGGTTAGCGGGAAGGCAGAATGACGGAACTACCATGGAAACAATATGGAGCTCACCACAAAGGATGAAGGACAGAACTGCCATGTGCTCCAGAAACTCCACTTCTGGCTGTCTCCAAAAGAACTGAATGCAAAGACGTGACCATGCACACTCAAGCACACTCAAGTTCCCTGCACTGTAGGAAGAAAGAAAATTTTCATCACTCTTAGACTTTATGAAAGACCAAATGTTAAAGTAGCTATGCTAACCATTAAGACAGCCACGGCTTAATGCACAATTTCCAGACAAGACAGAGCTGGGAAAATGTGATCAGAAAGGTTAGAGTAAGAAAAAGAAGCCCATTCTACATCCCAGCTCTCCATCCACAGGTCCCTTGTCAGTAATTCACAAAAGCCAAAGATGGAAGCAATGCAGGTGTCCAGCGAACAGGCAGGCAGTGAGCTGCTTGCTGTCTATCCCCACAGAACATGACTCTGCTGCAGACAGGAAGCAAACCCTGACAGGCTACAACCCAGATGTCCCGGAAGACATTTTGCCAAGTGAAACAAGCTTGTACACACACACACACACACACACACACACACACACACACCATGATGCTGCATGATTCCACTTGCTTGAGGCACTGAGACAAGATTCACAGAACAGAAGGTAGTATGGTGATGGCCATGGGCAGAGGAATGGGAATCAATGATTAGTGGATAGAGTTTAAATTTTTTAAATTTTTTATTTATCATTGCTATTTTATGTGTACAAGTGTATTGTCTGCATATATGTATGTGTACCTGTGTCATGCAATGCCCATGGAGGTCAGAAGAGGGCATCAAATCCCCAGGACCTGGAGTTCCAGATGGCTGTTAGCCACCATGTGGGTGCTGGGAATCAAATCCAGGGTCTTTGCAAGAGCAGCCAATGCTTACTTATCTATCTATCTATCTATCTATCTATCTATCTATCTATCTATCTATGTCTTTTTGAGACAGAGTCTTTCTGTAGCCCCAGCTGTTCTGGAACTCACTATGTAGAACAGGCTGGCCTTGAACTCACAGAGATTTGCCTGCCTCTGCCTCCCAAGTGCTGGGATTAAAGGTGTATACTGCCTGCCACAGCCAGTGCTCTTAACCACTGAGCCATCTCTCCAGACACTAGAGTTTTAATTTTTCAAGATGAAAAAGATCTGGAGCTATTAAACAATGTGAGTGTACTTGATGTTAATGACTAAGATGGTAAATTTACTAATTTATCTATCTAATTGTTTATTGAGTTGTTGATGTTGTTGAGACAGGGTTGCACTCTATAGCTTAGGCTAGCTTGGAACTCACCTTGTAGACCAAGCTGGCCTCAGACTTGCAGTAATTCTCCCAGCTCTAACCCCCAAGTTCTGGGATTACAGCTTCCCTGCCCAGTTAAGAGGATAAATTCAGTGTTATATGTACTTCACCACAAACACAGAGATAGTTACATATCAAAATGTTAAGGTCAATGGAGTGAAAATCTGACTGCAGATCTGCCCATGCCTATGGCCAGTGGGGTTTTGAATTTGCTTACGGTGCTGGGGATGCACCCCAGGCCTTGCACATGCTAGGCAAGCACTCACCACTGAGCAAACCCCCCAATTCAGAGAGATTTGACTGGAGTTAGGCAGAGCAGCATAGTACCTCGCCCAGGATCTCCCCACCTCTACCCACCCCAGCAGTGAAAGGTCTCAGGTGAAGCTTAGTAAGGTAGCTAAGTAGGGCTGGGGAGGTGGCTCTTGGTAAACGGCTTGAGTGTGAGGACGGTTCCTACTCCAGGGTCAGGAACTGCTGTCTGTCCTTTCAGCCTCTCAGTGAATCAACAGAGGGACCACAATGGTTAGCCTCCCAACCAGGACCCTTTGTGAAGCACGGAGAGACACTGATCGTGAAATCACCAGAAAAGGGACAAGTGCCATTCACCTGAGCATTCCGGGGCACTGACCACCCTCCTGAGGGGCAGCAGGCACCCACAGCAGACACTGGGAGGAGCCACAAACAACAGGAAGCCCAAGGGTATGTTAAGCAGGTCACATGCTTCAAAACACTGACTCTGAACCTCAAACCCCATGTTTGGTTATTTGTTGTGATGTCAGTGATTAACAAGTGCTGCTGTGAGCAGACTGGGAGGTTGCAGAGTATAGGAAGAGCAGGTCAAGATGCTGTGGACAAGCTCCTGCTCCAACTGCACTAGATCCAGGGCAGGTTTTCCAGAGCACCCGTGTCCACGCCCTTCACAAACTTAATTCTGTGGTCACCAGCCCACAACCTTCCCTGATATTTGGAATTCAACTTTCTTTGGGGTTTCTTTTCCTTTTTAAAAAAATATTTTATTATTTTTATGAGTGTAATGCCTACATGTGTGTAAGTGCACTCACATGGTACAATGCCCGGGGGTTCAGAAAGGTGTCAGATTCCCCTGGAACTGGAGTTATAGACAGTTGTTAGCTGCCATGTGGGAGCTGGGACTCAAACCCTGGTCCTCTGAAAGACCAGACAGTGCTCTTAACCTCTGAGCCATCTCTCAGCCCCGGGGTTTCTTTTTCTTACCAAAAGATGTTTGCTTGGTCATGGATTTGGAACTCAGCTGTAAATAAAAACAAGCTTCAGAGTTTTAAAAGCCATTTAAATTTCTTTCCTCTTGAGGAATTAAAAAAAAAAACACTAATTCCTTCCCCAATCTCCTACATTTACACACAGGACTAGCCAAATGGCCTTGGATTGGGGCCTTGCTTTCTGCCTGGTGTAAAGCTTGTATTAGCAATACTAACCAAAACACCTTCTAGAAAAAAAAAAAAAAAAAACCATTAGGAGCCAAATCCAGTGGGCAGCTCACTGAAGGCGCTTGGTAACAAAGATTCTGTCCTGTTGTACCCAAGCCATTCATGTTCCTGTGGTGTCACAGATGCTTCTCTACATCAGACTTTGTGGAACCCAGGGAGGCAGCAGTAGCTCTGTGAGGTTTCACGAGCCGGGTGATACACATACTCTCCACATCCAGGTATAGACAGAAGTTCCCAGAGGGGGTCAAGCACAATCTGTAGTGTAATTTCCTCCTCAATGCTGACACACGGCCCTGGGCATGCAACATTGTTGGCACAAGGCCTCATTATGGAACAGATTTTTGTGGGCGCTCAGGAGGCAAGGGATCATGAAGCTGCTGTGGACGGCCAGGGAAAGACCTGCCATCTTGCCTCATTTATGTTATCACATCACTGTGCATATCAACAGACAGGAGGCAAACTTGGTCAGTTCAGGCAGGGTAGCTTGGTGGCTTAAAGCAAGTCAGTATCGCCCTGGGACATCTGTCAATGCCAACTAGATTTTCTCTCCACCCAACCCTTGCCCAGACTAGAGTCAGGAAGGAGGCACCTGCTTCACAGGTCTCACTGGTATTGTTTTCTTCACAGGTCTCACTGGTATTGCTTTCTTCACAGGTCTCATTGGCTATTGTTTTCTGGAAAGTTGATCACTTTGATCACTGGAGAAAAAAATAGTATCAAAGTGGAGTCTGAATGTTAGTCCTGAACTACTTTTCAAACATTCGTGTCTTTGGGTATGGCCATGTGTTTGAGTGCAGGAGCACACGTGCCATGGCACAAGTATGGATGTCAGAAGACACCTAAGCTGGGCGTGGTGGCGCATGCCTTTAATCCTAGCACACGGGAGGCAGAGGCAGGCAGATCTTTGTGAGTTCAAGGCCAGCCTGGTCTACAGAATGAGTTCCAGGACAGCTGGGGCTACAGGGAGACCCTGTCTCAAAAAGACAAACAAAAAATAAAAAACAAAAGCTTAAGAAAAAAAAAAAAAAAGAAGACACCTTGGGTCTCCACGGCACAAGCGTGGAGGTCGGAAGACGCCTTGGATCTCCATGACTGGGTCTCCAAGGCACAAGTGTGGATGTCGGAAGACACCTTGGGTCTCCACGACACAAGTGTGGATGTCAGAAGACACCTTAGGTCTCCACGGCACAAGTGTGGATGTCAGAAGACACCCTGGGCCTCCATGGCACAAGTGTGGAGGTCAGAAGACACCTTGGGTCTCCATGACACAAGTGTGGATGTCGGAAGACACCTTGGATCTCCATGGCACAAGTGTGGATGTCGGAAGACAACTTGGGTCTCCATGACACAAGTGTGGATGTCAGGAGACACCTTGGGTCTCCACGGCACAAGTATGGATGTCAGAAGACACCTTGGGTCTCCATGACACAAGTGTGGATGTCGGAAGACACCTTGGTTCTCCACGGCACAAGTGTGGATGTCAGAAGACACCCTGGGCCTCCACGGCACAAGTGTGGATGTCAGGAGACACCTTCAGTCTCCATGACACAAGTGTGAATGTCGGAAGACACCTTGGTTCTCCACAGCACAAGTGCGGATGTCAGAAGACACTCTGGGCCTCCACGGCACATGTGTGGATGTCAGGAGACACCTTGGGTCTCCATGACACAAGTGTGGACGTCATAAGACACCTTGGGTCTCCATGACACAAATGTGGATGTCAGGAGACACCTTGGGTCTCCACGGCACAAGTGTGGATGTCAGGAGACATCTTGGGTCTCCACGGCACAAGTATGGAGGTCAGAAGACACCTTGGGTCTCCCTCCTCACCTTTTACCTTGTCTGAGAGAGGACCTCAGTCTACACTGCAGCACCTCAGCTGGGCACCTCCAGGGCTTCTCCTATCTCTACTTCCCATTCGCTGTAGAAGTGCCACGATTCTGGACACGTGCTACCACACCCGGCTTTTCATGTAGGTCCCAGGATTCCCACTCAGGTCTGCACTGCACAGCAGGCACTTCCTCTGAGCACAGATTAATGTCAGCTTAATATGTAAATTCAAACTCCTGAAGTGTGGCTCAGGCACACCTCAGAAACATAAACCAAAGCAAGGGAAAATGTCTAAGATTTCTAAGTTTTCTCAAAATATTAAATAAGATTAGGGTTTAAATTATAATCATCAGATACAGTAATATGCTGAGTGTGACGGCACATGCCTTTAATCCCAGCACTCAGCTTTAATTCCAGCACTTGGGAGGCAGAAGCAGACAGATCTCTGTGACACTAATGCCAGCCTGGTCTACATAGTGAGTTCCAGGCCAGCTGGGGCTATACAGAGACCCTGACTCAAAGAAAGACACAGTAATAATCACACATAGAGACCTTCAGAAACATTCCAAATAACCTTAAGCTTTGTGGTGGATGAGAAACACTTGTGAAGTTTCAGGTACTCAGGAAGGAGGAACAAAAAGTGCCAGTGAACAAAAAGAGTCTCCCTTGTGCACACTGAAAATTAAAACTCCAAATGCTCACTTTTTTCCCCTATATCAACTAAATTTCACAACCCACACACTTATAGGAAAAATAGGTGATTATTTTAATGATTTATGTGCAAAAGAAAAATAAACTTTATGATACAATTTGATAGACTACATCATATAAAATTTTACTAACATACAATGTATGTAATTTTTGCAACATAAAAATTCTATTCATATATACAAATTCATAAAAGGCTAATATATATATATATATATATATATATATATATATAACTTGAAGCAAAACTAGGGTTATGGCTAAGTCATTCAATTCAGTAGAAAAGAGATTTTGGACATTCAAGGGAGTGGTAACTAACAATACCTCCCCTTCCCAAACTGATTTAGTATAATCTGATCAACAGAGTTGCATGGCGAGCTTCACAAAGAAGAGAAAACCAACACATGCAGACAGCAGGTCTCAGGGATCTCTGCTCCTGACCTTCCTCAGCTGACAGTGCACACCACTACCTTCCTAACAGACCGCCCTTCGAAGTACACCAAAAAAAAAGCCATGTGCTAACCTTAAAGCAGCAAAGTTCTCAGGCAATCTTCACACGAGCATGGCTCTCCTTGGCTTATGTAATAAATATAATACCTAGACCTGCAAGGACAAGGACCCAGACCTTCAGCCAGGAAGAGTGTCTCCAAACTTGTGGAGATCCTTTATATGATAATTTAAGACCTTAGTATTTACAAAAGCATATGTAACTGGAAAAGTAAATAACCATTCTTTAAAAAAAAAAAAACTTTGCTTTAAAAAAATGATTTTTAAAAAAATGTAAATTGGCGAAGTGTTAGCTTGCAGCTTCTTCTGATTCCCTCCAATACCTACAGGAAGGGAAAGGAGCCACACCACCCTTCACACAGACCTTCTAGAGGAGGCAGAGCAAGCAGAGACTTAGGGCAAGCTGCATCCACTGTGGGAACCCAGAGGGAAAATGCTGAGCAAAGTGAGGAGGTGACCAATGACAGCTTCCCATCAGAGAGGTGACCGATGACAGCTTCCTATCAGAGAGGTGACCCATGACAGCTTCCCATCAGAGAGGTGACCGATGACAGCTTCCTATCAGAGAGGTGGCCCATGACAGCTTCCCATCAGAGAGGTGACCAATGACAGCTTCCCATCAGAGAGGTGGTCCATGACAGCTTCCCGTCAGAGAGGTGGCCCATGACAGCTTCCCATCAGAGAGGTGGTCCATGACAGCTTCCCATCAGAGAGGTGGCCCATGACAGCTTCCTATCAGAGAGGTGGTCCATGACAGCTTCCCATCAGAGAGGTGACCAATGACAGCTTCCCATCAGAGAGGTGACCCATGACAGCTTCCCATCAGAGAGGTGACCGATGACAGCTTCCTATCAGAGAGGTGATCCATGACAGCTGCCCATCAGAGAGGTGGTCCATGACAGTTTCCCATCAGAGAGGTAACCCATGACAGCTTCCTATCAGAGAGGTGGCCCATGACAGCTGCCCATCAGAGAGGTGACCGATGACAGCTTCCCGTCAGAGGTGGTCCATGACAGCTTCCCGTCAGAGAGGTGGCCCATGATAGCTGCCCATCAGAGAGGTGATCCATGACAGCTTCCCGTCAGAGAGGTGATCCATGACAGCTTCCCGTCAGAGAGGTGGTCCATGACAGCTTCCCGTCAGAGAGATGGCCCATGACAGCTTCCCGTCAGAGAGGTGGCCCATGATAGCTGCCCATCAGAGAGGTGGCCCATGATAGCTGCCCATCAGAGAGGTGATCCATGACAGCTTCCCATCAGAGAGGTGGCCCATGACAGCTTCCCATCAGAGAGGTGGCCCATGACAGCTTCCCATCAGAGAGGTGGCCCATGACAGCTTCCCATCAGAGAGGTGGTCCATGACAGCTTCCCATCAGAGAGGTGACCCATGACAGCTTCCCGTCAGAGAGGTGGTCCATGACAGCTTCCCGTCAGAGAGGTGGCCCATGACAGCTGCCCGTCAGAGAGGTGGCCCATGACAGCTTCCCGTCAGAGAGGTGGTCCATGACAGCTTCCCGTCAGAGAGGTGGCCCATGACAGCTTCCCGTCAGAGAGGTGGCCCATGACAGCTTCCCGTCAGAGAGGTGGTCCATGACAGCTGCCCATCAGAGAGGTGGCCCATGACAGCTTCCCGTCAGAGAGGTGGTCCATGACAGCTGCCCATCAGAGAGGTGGTCCATGACAGCTGCCCCATCAGAGAGGCCCACAAAGGCCAGACTGAATTCTCCTTTGTCTGTTTATGGACTTCAAGGGCTAGGAATGCAGGCAAATGCAGAGTCAATAAGATCAACACAGAAAGAAGTATATGTGGTTAAGAGCAGGGCAACCGGAACAGGTGACATGTACCTGATGGGGAGGCCAACACTAACCACTTTCAAGTAGTAATGCAAAATACAACTTAATCTCTCTGGCCTCACTGTACTTGTAAAAAGTACCACAAGTGCCCAGTCATCCACTGGTCGGTGCTGACGTGAAGTCCTTTCAGTAGCCTCCAAGACAGAAACGAAAGCTGCCAGTTCCCTGGTATCTGACACCACTTACCTGATAGAAAACTCTGGTAGAGGGTTAAACAGGCTGCAGTAGAGAACAGGTTTTCAATTGGAAAAAAAAAAAAAAAAGAATGAACCCTCCCACAAAGGTGTTCCAAAGAACAATTTGTAACTAGCAAGTACTACAGCTGGAAGGGGTAAGGAAACATGGCCTTTTAATATGCTCAGTGCTAAACTCCAGCCCTGACACAGCTTGGTCAGGAGGGCAACAGTCCATTTTCTTCGCAGACAGGACACAGAGAGCACCAACTTCCTGTCCTTTCCTCTTTCTCACGGTCCTGGCAGGGCTGGGCCTTCACCTCCGGGATGTCAGGATGATGCTATGCACCATTTTCTGAATCTTCTCCTCGTTCTTCAGGATGTTGGCCTTCACCGCACAGATCCTGTCCTGCTGGTCTCTGATCTGCTGCTCCAGCTCGGCCAGCTCAGCCTTCAGGGGCTCCACCGCACAGTCTGTAATGCTGGTGGGAGACAAGCAGGGATCAGGAGTCTGCTGTGGCTCCACCTGGACCTCACTCAAGCCCAGAGCCAGCAAAAGCAATAGCTGGCTTTATCCCAGGACCCAAGGAAACTGCCAGGCTCCCATGGGCATGGCATCACAGAACCACTCACACCTGGCACAGCCAAGCATGAAGTCAAGCCTGAGAGCTGGTATACTTATTCACTCATGCACACCTGGGTGTTGAATCCAGAGCTTCACAAGGTTAGGCAGCTCTCACCACTGGGCTACAGCCCCCCAACCCCAAGAGATTTTAGAAGAGTAAAATGAAAAGAAGGCTAACACTTTAGTGATGGGCTTGAGCTCAGTATTACATCACACATGCAACAGAGATCCCCAGGGGCAGCAAGGAAGTAGGCCAGTGTCCTGGACAGGGAAGGCGGGTGGGCCCTATCACCAGCAGACTCCTCTTCCCAGGACCAGGATCCCTGGACTTGAAGGCTCTCTCTACTGCTCAGATGCCTGGCTCCTATGTTCAGCAGGGACAGGCAACCTTCTATGGTTGGGCTGAACATGGGGACAAGTGCAGAATCCACCTGGGAACTCTGGTCAACAGTGACCTTTCCCTTCAGGATTTTAGAGAGTATAATGCAAAGTGACCTCAGCACAAAGAGCAAGCTTGAAGCCTTTACTGTACATGGCAGAATCAGGTTGTACAAGGAAGAGATGTGTGGGTGACACTCCCCAATGCTGTAATCAAAACATGAGCACCCCAGCACACCAGGGTGGGCACTCAACATTCTTGTGACTTTCTGGCTTCCCTCATGCTACATATTGAAAATGTAAGGGGCTTTTGAAGAATAAACAGACTAATAAGAGTAGAACTTCATTAAAGCTCAGCTTTTCTATAATATGTTGTATCATCTAGTCAAATCACCTTTTCTGAAGAAAAACCCCAAAAGTCAATATAGTTCCATGCTTCCAGATGATTAGAAACAAATCTCACTTGCTCGGCATGAGCAAGGAAGGCCCTAGGTTCAATCCTGAGCACCACAAAACAAACCCCCAACTCTGGCGACTGTGGTAGACACAGGAAAAAGCAACGTCCAAAGTGCAAAGTTCTTCATATTTTTAATGTCAAAACTGTTTTGTCTTGAACATGAATGCCCATCTTTTCCAATAGCCACAAAGAAAGGTTTGTAATGGAGAAATACCAGTTCCCCCTGTACTTGCACCCCCTCCTTCTGCACCCTGTCCTCCTGCAGCCCCCTCCTGCACCCCCTCCTTCTGTAGCCCCCTCCTCCTCAGCCCCCTCCTCCTGCACCCCCTCCTCCTGCAGCCCCTCCTTCTGTAGCCCCCTCCTCCTGCAGCCCTCTCCTGCAGCCCCCTCCTGCACCCCTCCTTCTGCAGCCCCTCCTTCTGTAGCCCCCTCCTCCTGGCACCCTCTCCTGCACCCCCTTCCCGCAGCCCCCTCCTGCAGCCCCTCCTTCTGTAGCCCCCTCCTTCTGTAGCCCCCTCCTCTTGCAGCCCCCATCCTCTCGCAGCCCTCACCTCTGCTCCTTGCTTAAAGCCTCAGCATGCTGCCTGTTCTCGCTGTGCCACAGCTGCAGCTCATTCTGCATGGCATCCACGTCCTCCTGGATGTAGTCCATGATCTTCCCCAGGGGAAGCGCACTCTTACACAGGGTCTGGATGGACACACGCAGCTGCTCTGTCTCCTTAGAAACGATGTCCTTTTCCTTCTTCCAAGCTGACTCAAAGACAAGTGATCTCTCCTTCACCATGGAAAGCAGGAAGAGAAAGCTGTAGGCCACTGAGGGCAGACTGCCAGACTGCACCTTCACATGACTCACAAAGGAAAAGCTGGTGAACTGCAGTTATCAACATTGAAAACATTCACTCCAGAAAAGTCCTTCTTTTTAAAATATTTTAAAATTTTTATTTATTTTTTATGCATACGAATGTACTGTCTGCATGTAGGTTGGTGCACCCATGTCATGCAATGCCGCAGAGGTCAGAATTGGAGGTGTCAGATTCTCCTGAAACTAGAAGTTTAAAGACGGTTCTCAGCCGCCAATGTGGCTGCCGGGGAATCGAACCCGGGGTTCTCTGAAAGAGCACTGGCGCTCTAACCGCTAGGCCATCTCTCCAGCCCCCAGAAAAGTCCTTCTTAAGAAGCTGAGAAGACAAGTCAGTGAGGAAAAATCGGTAAATTGCACTAGAAAATGGGCAATAAACACTGACATTTCGCTGAACGGGACATGTGGACAGCCAGGATGCACACGAGGTGTCCAAAGTCACTGGCCACTACAATGCAATGCAGTGCAGTGCAATGCAATGCAATGCAGTGAGCCACCGCTCCCTCACTACAGAACTCTCACATCTGAGGTGAACAACAGCGACACGACCTCGGGTGGAAGAACCTGGCTCTCCTCAGTGCTCCTGGGAACATAAAGCGATGATGTCACTTTAGAAACCAGTTGGGAGTTTTCTTTTTTTTTTTTTTTTTTTTTTTTTTTAATTTTTGTATTTTATTTATTTCTGTATGTGTATGAATGTACTGTCTGCATGCAAGTCTGTGCACCCGTGTCGTGCAACGCCGCGGAGGTCAGAAGAGGGTATCGGATTCCCCTGGAACTGGAGTTCTCCTGGAATTGGAGCCTCAGACGGTTCTTAGCCGCCATGTGGGTGCTGGGGATCGAACCGGCGTCCTCTGTAAGAGCGGTCGGCGCTCTCAACCGCTAGGCCATCTCTCCAGCCCCAGAAACCAGTTGGGAGTTTCTTTAAAAACTATCACAGTGTCACAGTTTGGAATCTGAAATGACCAAGGGTGGCCAGAGAGGAGTGCAACAGGTTCCATGCCTGCTGCTTCTACCCAGAGTGTGGTGGGCACTACCTGAATCTGTTCCCATGCTAATGTTGGAAGTGCCTTAGTGGGTGCAGCCAATGGCCCCTCCCTGTCATCATCCTTTTCCTCCTCCTCCTCCCTGTCCTCCTCTCCCCTCCCCCTCCTTCACCTTTTGCCCTCCTCCACTGCCTGGGTGTTCCCATCACATGGGTTTGATGTAGGCAGTCCACCCATTTACAAGAGCAAGAGCCAAATACCTGCCAATGAAATCTGTCACTAATATTAAGTCATTTGGTGTCCAGGAAAAGACCAAACTCAATGATGGGCACACAAGCCTTGAGACCAGCAGAGATGGTGATCCCCTCGGCCATGAACCTGTGGAAAATGACCTTGATTTTGAGTGCAAAGGCCAATTTTATGATTATTTTGAGACTGGCTATAATGAGAAAAACCATCAAAGTCAGTTCTGGAAAAAGTCTGTGAGGAAAAAGCTCCCCCCAGGGACCAAGCTCTGCTACAGCAGGGCAAGCAAAATGTGACCGTCCTCCCACGAGCACAGCGACACACACACAGAATGATCAAGTAGTGCTCAGAAATTTTATTTTGAATGGATTTTGTAGCTTTGTACAACTGATAAAATTATGCAGTGAACACGCCGTGTGGTCTCAATGCCTGGAGAGCAGACTGTGCAGACATCTGTACAGTAGGCATCAGCAAGCTACTTATAAATGTGGTGATTTTGCCAAGAAAGATCAACTTCATGCTTTAAAGTGTATCTTGGTTTTCTTACCAAAAAAAAAAAAAAAAATGTCCGTAGCCTGGGGCAGTATGACCTGTGACATGCTGTCGCCCCTCAGTGGAGCCTGCCACTAGCCAAGAAAATTCAACATGTCTGCCAGTTAATTAGGCAGTTACTTGGTAAACAGATTGATATAGCCAGCAAAGATGTATGCTGCTTCAGTGGTACAGTTGTTATTTTCCTGAATAAAAGGCTAAGGACAGGAAGCTAGAAGTGGTGGCTGCTTGGCATCAGAACAGAACAGGATGTGACGTGGTGAAGCCCACCTGGAAGGACAGCAGTCTACTGTCTGGGAATGTTCCCTGCCAGCTCCTGGCTGGCCTGCGATGGGATGAGGTGATGGGCGGTGGTATACAGGACTGTTCCCTGCAATGGGATGAGGTGACGGGAGGTGGTATACAGGACTGTTCCCTGCAATGGGATGAGGTGACAGTGGTGGTATATAGGACTGAACCCTGCGACCTCCTGGCTGGCCTGCGATGGGATGAGGTGACGGTGGTGGTATACAGGGTGATTTCTGGTGGGTTATTTTATCTTAGTTTTTGCCAGTGTGAAAATTAAGGATAAATCAGAGTACAGCAGGGATTTAACAAACAGGGTGGATCCGTGGGGCTTGGAAATTTATCTTTAAACTGTTGAGTTCAATTTTTTGTTTGTTTTGTTTTGTTTTTTGGTCTTTTTGAGACAGGGTCTCCCTTGTAGCTCCAGCTGTCCTGGAACTCTCTCTGTAGACCAGGCCGGCCTTGAACTCACAAAGATCCGCCTGCCTCTGCCTCCCAAGTGCTAGGATTAAAGGCGTGTGCCACCACGCCCGGCCAAATTTTGATTCAACATCTTCTTCCTTTGGTTTTGACGCCCAGTGGCTATGGGTTTGACATTTTCGGATGGAGACGGAGGAGACAGTAGGGAAGGCTGTTAGGACTGGCATGAGCCACCTGAGCTTTTCCGTGGCAACACTTTGCTGCTGGGTCTGGGCTATTGGGGCTTTGGGTTGGTTTGTTTTCCCGTTCAGTGAAGTTCGAGAGCCTGAGGCATGCCTTCTACTTTAATCTGTTCACAAGCCTCTGGTGTGCCTTCTACTTTAATCTGTTCACAAGCCTCTGGTGTGTCTTCTACTTTAATCTGTTTTCCATCACTTTGCCTGTTTGGATTATAGAAGCATGTGGCTTTTTATATATGACTTTTGCTGTTGATTAAGAAGCACAATGTTAATAAATGACATGGTGGCCAATATAGTTTATCTTAAAGAATATAAAGAATTAGGTTGCAGAACATTATTTGGGGAAATGGGACTTGCTCTGTCACTATTACTACTGTGTATTTGGCCAGTGTTCCACTCAGCAGTACCTTGAGTTTGTCTGTCTGTGAGCATGTTCATGGCAGCACTCTAGACCAACCCACCAGCTCTTCTGGCTAAACTGTATTTTCATTGCCAAGGCTGACGACTGATCTGGTTGACTCAGGTCTTTTAAAACAATTCTTCTCAGGAAACAAACACGAAATGGAGGAAATAAGTAACTTCCCCCACTCTCCAAGATGAAGCTTTTCTAATTATTGCTATAAATATTAAATTTAGATCTCATTCATACACTGTATGAAGAGAGGTCATCTGGGCAACTATCCGTAAGGACCAGGTTTTTTTTGTTTTTGTTATTTTTGAGACAGGGTCTCCCTTTTAGTACCAGGTGTCCTGGAGCTCGCTCTGTAGACCAGGCTGGCCTTGAACCCACAGAGATCCACCTATCTCTGCCTCCCCCAGTGCTGGGATTAAAGGCGTGCACCACCACGCCCGGCTACCTTTTAAAGGACCAGTTTTTAAACTGTTCCTGTGTGATAGTCCAGTAATGTTTAAAATATGTTCCTGTGTGATAGTCCAGTAATGTTTTGTCCTTTGTTTTCAATATTTGATGAAAATTGATGTTGAAAATTTAGATGACAGATGCTTATACATGAATGTATTGTAATAAAGTGAGGTTTTTATATAAATAAAAAAATAAATAAATAAATACTATCAGAGTGTCACAGTTTGAATGTGAAGATGCACCCTTGAAGGTGTGGGCTTTGCAAACTTGGTCACCAAAGGATGAGCTTTTGAAGTGACAGGATGACTAAGGTTCTCACTTCATGGACAATGAAGTCACAGCTGACTGGACTGGTAGGTGGGGTTCAGTGGGGAGTTGCTTTGAATGAAGTATCTGCTCTTGCCTCTTCCTCGGTGCCTCTGCGTCTCAGCTGCATGATGTGAACAGCTCTGCTCAGCTCTACCTTGGACCACGCCCTGTCCATCAAAATCCTCTGCCTCACACAGCCCCACACAGCCCCACAGCAATGGAGTTGACCATAGTCAAGGAGCTGACTAGCCATGGGGCTGACCAGCCATGGAGTTGACCACAGCAATCAATGGAGCTGACCACAGCAATCAATGGAGCTGACCAGCCATGGAGATGACCACAGCAATCAATGGAGCTGACCACAGCAATCAATGGAGCTGACCAGCCATGGAGCTGACAATAGCAATCAATGGAGCTGACCAGCCATGGAGAGCTGCTCAGCTCTACCTTGGACCACGCCCTGTCCATCAAAATCCTCTGCCTCACACAGCCCCACACAGCCCCACAGCAATGGAGTTGACCATAGTCAAGGAGCTGACTAGCCATGGGGCTGACCAGCCATGGAGTTGACCACAGCAATCAATGGAGCTGACCACAGCAATCAATGGAGCTGACCAGCCATGGAGCTGACAATAGCAATCAATGGAGCTGACCAGCCATGGAGATGACCACAGCAATCAATGGAGCTGACCACAGCCATGGAGATGACCAGCCATGGCAGAAACCCAGAAGCTGTGGCCAGAGTACTTCCTCCCTTTATGCTTAAGTGTTTGGTAATCAGAATATAAAACTAACATGCACAATCCAGAAATTACACTACTGGAAGAGAAAACTAAAGCTTCTATCCTCAAAAAGATCTGCACATAAATGTTTATACTTTATTCCAACTAGTCACAAACTGAACATGGTAGCACATGCCTATGATCCTAACACTTGGGAGGTGAGGGCAAGAGGACAAGAAGTTCAAGGTCATCCTCAGCCTACATATCTAGTTAAGGTCAGCCTGGACTACAGGAACCCTTGTTCCAAAAAACGAAAATAAATAAAAACAAAACCACAAAGTAGTCACAAGCTAGAAATAACCCAGGTGTCCTTAACAAGTTAAACCAATGGAATATCTATACCATGGAAAGTTATGCAGTAATAAGAAAGGGTTGCTGTACATATTATCTGGACAACTCTTGGAGAAATATGCTGAATGAAAAGTAAAACCTGGATGGTCATAGGCTGATTTCTCTTAAACTGAGTCACATTCTTGAGAAGACAGAACTATAGAAGCAGAGGATAGACTGTGATGGCCAGGGGTGAACGGGGGCAGGGGAGAGGGTAAACTGTAAAAGGGAACCGAGAAGGCAGGGTGTCCCTCAGAGGCTCCTAGTATTCACACACATGGTCCTCAGCTCATGATGCCACTTGGGAGTCATGGAACCTTGAGGAGGTGTGACCTTGCTGGAGGAAGCATGTCACCGGGAATGGACTTTGACAAAACAGCCAGACCCACTTTCAGACAGGCACTCTCTGCCTGCTTGAAGCTGTGGGCGCTTAGCTGTGGAGAGCAGGTGTGGCGAGGATCCCAGGATGGCGCCCGAGACTTTAGCCAAATCTTATGACTAACACCTGAGTCTTATGACTAACACCTGATTCCCTCCTACCTCTAAGTAAAGCCACGCTCACCGTTCAAGCTGCGCAGGTGCACCCTGTATGCAAGATCAGGCCAGATGATACCAATAGACTGAGGCCACGTAACCTGGGCTGGGAAGGTGGATAAATAGAGAGACTTTCTAAATAGAGGGACTTTCTGGTCTTGGGGAGAAGAAAAGCTTGGAGAAGGAGAAAAAGATGTGCCTGAATAATAAACCGCTTTGAGAAGACAGAGCGGGAGGTGCTTTGTTTCTGTGGGTTCATACAAGTGTTTCTGTGGGGAGACAACACTCCCTACACTTAGCTGTCTGCTCCAGTCTGCCTCCAGGACTCCCCACCACCATGGACTCTTACCCCTCTGGAATCATAAGCACAATAGACTACTCTTTCTGAAAGTTGCCTTGGTCATGTTATTGTATCATAGCAACAGAAAGTAACTAATACAGAAGGGATCTTGTGATAAGAACATTCTGAACTATATGTATTAATATCCTGGGTATGATGGAGACCCTAGCTCTGCAAGGTGCTTGACAGGGGAATGCTAGGAAGGCTGCAGAGCACACCTCCAGTGCGTCTTCCAAATGCAGAGGAATCTAGTTACCTCAAAACGAAATGTTGAGCTTCAGAGAGAACGGACAAACTGGGCACGGTAGTGCACATATGGGGTGCCTGCCACTGCTGCCCATTAGGTCAGCAACACTCTGGAGCAGAGCTCCACCCTCCTTTAACCAAATCCCCAAAGCAAAGGTCAACAAGAACTGAGTAGGTACAGAGGAGAGGGAAGAAAGTGGAGGTGATAAATCAGTCTTTGAATAATAGACTCTTTCATGACTCAGGAACTTATCCACACACAGCATGGAAAAAAGGTTGTTTTTCATAAGCAGAAGGAAACTACATTCAAGTTACAAAAGCAAAGCCCAGGGGCTGGAGAGATGGTTCAGTGGTTAAGAGGCTGTTGCAGAGGAGGACCTGGGTTCAGTTCCCAGCACCCACATGGCAGCTAACAACTGTCAACTGTCCTAAACTCTAGTTCCAGGGGAACTGACACCCTCTTCTGGCCTCTGCAGGCATTGCACAACATGCATGCACTTACATACATGCAGATAAGTCACAAACATAAAATAAAAATAAACAAATCAAGATAATTTTAAGCCAATTTTTATTGAAGCTTTGTGCATTTCATACATTTCCAATCAGGTCTAGACCCATTCCCCTTCCTTGCCCCCCTCCCCACCAGAGCTCATGCATTCTGCCACACGTTTCTCATCTTTTTCTGTGTCTTTTAAAATTTTCAATGCAGAAATTTACTGTTTTGAACAGAAGTCAAAGACCCAGTCTTTGTTGTTGTTCCTTCCAATCTGCATCACTCCAAAATGCATATATGCATGCCACAGATATCTTTTAGCATCTTCAGCTTATGAACTCTTTCTTTCTTTTTTTTAATTAGGCTGAAAGATGTCATGTTTGAAGGCTCCTCCTTGGCAAGCCCAAACAACTATCAGTCCTGCCCTTGTGCTCCACACTGGGGTTTACCCTTCCTGTGGTCACCAAATGAGGTCCAGTAAGCACTGCATCCTGTCTTGATCTTCCTGTACTGGTCTCCGTGACATAGCCTGGGTAGTCCAACAATGGCAGACTAAACCCCAGTAGCAGCTCAGTCCACGAGCTGGACGTCTCATCAGTCCCCATCAGGCACTGAAGGTCCAGAGGATTCCTGGAGAGACAGGAGTCCTCAGTCCATACTGGAAGGTTGAAAAGCAGTGTCCCATGTCTTTGAAGGATGGCAAAAGCAGCGGCAGCCTCCAGGTAGCTGTCCTTGCCAGTAAGACAGGCAAAATAAATGTGCTTTTTTTTTACTTTTTGTCTTTCCAATAAGATCTCAAGTTTTATACCCGAAGTACAATTTCCCAGGCCCCACTAATCATTTATTTCTGGTTCTACTTTCCTTTTGGATGTTCAAAGCCACACAGTTAGCCCAGATCAACCAAGGTCTCCATTCTTTCAAGGTCAGTTGAGGATCTGGTGACCAGGTTTTGGGGGGTGGGGAGGGAGCCCCTGGCTCCTTTTGACTTTTCATTTACCAGTTCCATCCATTCATGGACAAAGTCAGGTCCTGCTAGACCAGGCTTCCCTCCTTGAAGCATGAGCAGACCCCCTTCCCTATAGACTGGACACTGGTTGAAGTCCCATTAGGTGATCTGCAAGACCTCCCTGCACAGGAAGACTGGTGACTCACATCTGCAAGACATTTCAAGAGATGCCCCCATGCATAGTCCCCTAGGACCTAGATTTTTTTTTTTTTTCTTTTTGAGACAGGGTCTCCCTGCAGCCCCAGCTGGCCTGGAACTCACTCTGTAGACCAGGCTGGCCTTGAACTCACAGAGATCCGCCTGCCTCTGCCTCCCAAGTGCTAGGATTAAAGGCATGTGCCACCACACCTGGCTGATAATTTTTTTTTTTTAAGTAAAGCCCAGGCCAGCAGGATGAGTGTCCCATTCACCCAGAAACCTCTGCAAATGCACACTTCTCCAGCTCAGTCAAGTTAGATCCCTCAAACACACAAACAAAATAGCCCCAAGCAAATACTTCATCCTCCTAATTCAGTGCACATACAGAAAAATACCAGAAACAAGGAAGCTCAGCTGAAACAACAACACAAAACAACCCTGAAGCCAACACGACCAACTAACACCTGGGTCAATAAAGAACGGTGTCCCTTCCATGTGCCTTCCATGTGCCTTCCATGTGCCCTGGATCTGCTGTCTGCTGGTCTGGATGCTTGTTTATCCGCAAAGTACAAATGGCCTTGTGCAGCACACACCTCTTTGGGCCTTTGCTGACCTCTCATTTCTTAGCCAAGCATGTCACATGGATTTTGTTCACAGATTGTTGGACAGTGTTTTATTACATGAACTAAAAAGACATAATTTATTCACCCAGCCTACGCTAAGGGGCTTTTTTTTTTTTTGTATGGGGCTATTACTAAAAATAAAATCCAAGTAATCCCATGCCCATCCCAATATACAGGTACACAGCTGGTCAAAGGCTTGCCTCCGACTTCGTGACCCTGCTGGGCAGGGACTGGGCCTGTTGTGGATGCCCAGCAGCTGTGGAAGGGCCATTACCATCCAGTAGAAGGCAGGATACCAAGCATGGCACACTCTGCCAAGACGGGGGTGGGGAGGCAAGCTGAGTCCTGCATAGTGGAGCAGGGGAGATCTCCAAGCCAGGGATCCAAGGACAGCAGAGTGCATACAGATCCTCTTCGAAGGAATGCATTGGCAGACTGCTGGTGCCCAAGGAGGCTAAGGGCTGGAGAGCAGAGCATGATGGGTGGGGGTGCTGGGCCCCAGATACCACAAGGGCTTTGGATCTGACCCAAAGAAAGAACAGCCACAGTAGGGATGTGAGCAGCAAAGGCGCTGAATCACATCTGAGGTTCTAGAAAACCATTCGCTGCAACTTCAGGAAGAAGAGAAGAAAGGCTAGACAACACCGAGGACACGGGCCCACTCCACTCCACTCCACTCCACTGCACTCCATTTCACTCCATTGCACTCCACTCCACTCCACTCCACTCTCCCGCTGGGTCGGGCTGGAAGCAGGCACCTCCAGGTATGTCATCTGAGTTCCACAGACCTGAGGCCAACCTTTCACTGCCTCTAGACTGGAGGGGTGACGTGGGCAGCTGGTGGCTGGGCACTCATGTGATTCTGCTCAGGACACTATCCTTGCAGGAAGCCAGGGAACTGCTCCGGGCTCTCCAGACATTGGGTGTAGCTCAAGTCTGTGGTCAACCTGACTTTTGTTCTCCAGTTTCTGGGACTTGTGTCTCTCCTCCTTGACAGTCAACAACTGTCACCTATTTCCTTAAAAATAAAAACCTGAATCTAGTAGTGGTGGCACAGACCTTTAATCCCAGCACTAGGGAGGCAAAGGCAGGGACAGGCCAGCCTGGTCTACATAGTAAGTTCCTGTCCACCTGGAGCTACAGGGAGACCCTGTCTAAAAAAAAAAAGCGCATGCGTGCGCGCGCGCGCGCGCGCGCACACACACACACACACACACACACACACACACAAAGCCTCTTCCTAAGTCAGTTTGGGTTTAACATTAAAGTCAGTGGAGAAACAGCATAGCACATGCCCTCTTCCATCTTTCTTACAGAAATTTCGATGGCAACAATACCCCAATAAAAAATCAACTTAATACTAGAACTGCAAATAAACTGAACCAAAATAAAAACACATTTGGTACAAAGCATCCATAAAGGGGAAGTTTTTTTCCTAAGAGGACTAAAGCATTTGTGATGAAATTGCACCACCTAGCTACCAAGAAAAAAACCTGAGAGCAATCTGGTCACCAAAGTAAACCTATAGGACTTTAGTCCCTCAGCCAAGGACTAAGTCAACAGCACTCACTGTGGACTATTTACCTTAAATAAAACAAGGCATGATGTGATGGTAGTTCATTAAGAGACACTCCAAGACAAAACGGGTTCTTATATGTCCAAAGAAATATGTCCTTTTTCCTCTAGTTCTTTGAGAAAGGGTCTCACATTGCCCATGATGGCCGTGAACTTCTGGGATTTCAGGAGTGCACCCCCATGCCTGGCTTTAAATGCTTTTCTATGTCAGCCATCTATAATTTCCTGTCATTGGCTTTATTAACCCCTTCTTTCACTGTGGGGCGTGATAGCACACACCTTTAATCCCAGCAAAGGCAGGTGGATCTCTGTGAGATTGAGGCCAGCCTACTCTACATAGGAAGTTCCAGAACAGCTGGGGCTACAGGAATATCCTGTCTTAAAATAAATAAATAAATAAATAAATAAATAAATAAATAAATAAATAGCATGATCAGGTCAAAGGTGACATAGGCCCAGTTCGCACTGGACAGTGTTGTGAGGGCCAAAATCCACAACAGGATCAGATTTATATGAACACAAGGCAAGAAGAACACAAAAATCACTGAAACTTGGAACCAACTGAGAGAAAAAGGACTCTACAGAAAGAACAAGTCCAACCACTTGGAAGCAAAGAACTGAAATGCGATAGGATGCCCAACATTCACATTCAATTGCAGCAACCCCATAAGACGAAAAAGAGGTACCAAGAGGTGGTATAAAAGGAGACTCGGGGCTGGAGAGATGGCCTAGCAGTTAAGAGCACTGACTGCTCTGGCAGAGGACCCGGGTTTGATCCCTAGCACCCACATGGCGGCTAAGAACCGTCTTAACTCCAGTTCCAGGAGAACTCCAGTTCCAGGGGAATCCGAGACCCTCTTTTGACCTCCGAGGCATTGCACGACACGGGTGCACAAACCTACAGGCAGACAGTACATTCATACACACACAAAAATAAATAAAATTTTTAAAAAGGGGGACTCAAGAGCCAGGTGAGAACTATTTAAATGATGCTTTAAACTGCCAGCTCAACAGCATCTTCCTGCAGAAAGCTTTGGAGAGCAGGAATTTTTATAGTAGTAGAACAACATTAAAATGCATTTTGGTCATTTTTCAAAAACTTACTCAT
The DNA here is from genome assembly GCA_009823505.1 of Rhizomys pruinosus. Lineage (NCBI taxonomy): Eukaryota > Metazoa > Chordata > Mammalia > Rodentia > Spalacidae > Rhizomys > Rhizomys pruinosus. The sequence goes on from VZQC01014993.1 coordinate 494,476, forward strand.
GAACCTGAATTAAGGGAAAAAAATGATGGCAGGAACTAATATCTTACTGTTAACAAATTTATGTTTTCTCTTGAAAGCAGGCATGAAGTCTAGATAAAGGTGACAGTGCCACTGGGACCAGAGGCGCACACAGTGGAGAGCCAGCTACTCCACGGCTCTGAAGCGGTGAAGGGGAGGTGGAGGGAGAAGTAAGGAAGAGGGTTAACCTGTGGCACACAGCTGCTGGGTGGAGCTCACTTGCATGTCCACCTCCAAAACCAACAAGGGTACAAGATTCCTGTGATTTCTGACACGTCAGAAAGCAGCCATGCCTTTGTGTGGACTTTGAAATGTTGATAAAAACCAATCACAAATTAAGCCACCAAGAACAATTTACCAAGTCCTAGCAACTGATCATTGTTACATTAGAAACTGTCAATGAAAAAATGGAAAAACCTTTGCTTGGAAGATGAAAATAGCTCTCTGGGAACCCATACACCAGGGAAGAAATCACACCAAAGTACCTGGGAGATTAGAATTCAGGAGGCTGTTAATATTCACCACCAATGTCAGGCAACAGCTGTGGAGACAAGTCAGTTACTAAAGCTCCTGCCACATAAGTACACAGAGAGCCAGGCCTACAGCAGCAATGCGGGGGGGGGGGAGGGGACGGGTCTAAGGCTGCAGCAGCAATGCAGGTGGTTGGGGGGGTCCCGAGGCCAACAAGTCTAGTGGAGTCAGTGAGCTCCAGGTTCAGTGAGAAAGTCTGCATAAGAGGAAGAGCAATGAAGACACCAGACATTGACCTTTGGCTTCCACACAACTTACACATACATGCATGTGTACATGCACATACAATCACACACACATACACACACACTCACACTCACACATATCAGGATAAAGCATACTTAAAAGGAGATAATCTTGTATCTGTTTACTTTTTCTTTTTCAACAGGGTCTCCCTAGAAGCCCCAGCTGTCCCAGAACTCACTAGGTAGACCAGGCTGGCCTCAATCTCACATTTGTCCACCTGCCTCTGCTTCCCAAGTACAGGGATTAAAGGTGTGAACTAAAATGCCCAGTTCTGTTTACCTTTTTAAAATTATTCTTATTTTGTGTGTATGGGTGTATTGCCTACATGTGTGTAAGTGCACCCATGTCCTGAAATGCCCTGAGATCAGAAGAAGACATTGGACCCCTGACACTGGAGTTAGGGATGGTTGTTAACCGCCATGTAGGTGCTGGGAATTGAACCTGGGTCCTCTACAAGAGCAGATAATGCTCTTAACTGCTGAGCTAGCTCTTCAGCTCCCCTACTTTTTAAAATAAATCTTTTATTAAGTTATGTAATTTTGTGTGTATAGTCTGTGTGATGTATGTGCACATGTATGTGCAGCTACGTGTGTCTGTGTAATGTGGAGGCCAGGGGTAGCGGGTGTTCTCTCTCTCTCCACCTGTCCCTTTCGAGGCAGGGCCTCTCCCTAGATCTGGCCTCGTGATATTTTGGCTAGGCTGACATCCAGTAAGTCCCAGCATGCTCTGTCTCCACCTCCCTCAGTGCTGGGGTTCCAGGCGTGAGTGTGGATTCCAATTCTGGCCCTCATGCTTATATGAAAAACCCCTTTTAACTGCGGAACCATCTTCCCATCCCCGCAGTTTACTTTTAAAAAGAAAAACTAGGAGCTGGAGAGATGGCCCAGTGCTTAAGAGCAGTGACTGCTCTTGCAGAGGACCCAGGTTCAATTCCCAGCACCCAAATAGTGGCTAACAACCATCTGTAACTCCAGTTCTAGGGGAGTCTAAAGTCCACTTCTGACCTCCACGGGCATTACATGACACAGGTGAACTTACATAACATGCAAGCAATACACTCATACACAAAATAAAAATGAATATTTTTAAATAGACAAAAACTTAACAAGCTGCCTTAAGCACTAGAAAAACTACATATTCAGGATATTCCAAGGAAAAACAAGTCACTGAAAGGAAAACAGAAGTGACCGCAAAACGTAGCTGCCTCTGCTCCAGGGTCCACACTTTGTCCAAATCTCATCAAGGGATCTGAAGACATACCTCTGAGCCAGGAGACTGGAGTTGTGAGTGGATTCCTGAAGTGAGAATGCAGTGCCTCAAACATCTTCAGATAGCCAACATGAGGGACCTGAACAGCTGGAGCATTGCTTTCTGATCCCCTTTGGCAGACCCAGAGACACCACGCATGCACGCACACACACACGGAGACATGCTGGTTCTGTACCCCCGGCCCAAGCAGGCCACTCCCTCCACTGCCCCTGTGCCTTGCCAGAACCATTACCTCAGCATTTTCTGAGCATATGAGAATCTGCCCAAGCTCCAGCTAGTGGTAATGGAATCTCTGACTGTTAAGTCAGCTAAGCCAATAGAGGCTAAACAAAGACGTAACTTCATGGTGTTACCATTAGTTACCATCCCGTTGCTGTGATAAAACAGCATGGTGAACACAACCTACAGAAGGAAGAGTTTATTTTGGATTGAGTCCAGCAGGGCAGAGAGGTAGGAACAGGAGGCAGGCAAAGCAGCAGGAGCTGGAAACAGAAGGCTCACATCTTAAACCACAAACTCAAAGCAGAGAGAGCGAACTGGAAGTGGGGTGAGCCCATGGACCCTCGAAGTCCACTCCCACTGATGTGCTTCCTCCAGTAAGACCCTAAAGACTCCACAACCTCTCCTTTGCAGCCCCAGTATTGTCCTTTGCTCCAAGACCACAATGTTCAGTGGTCTGCAAGGACCTACAGGCTTCCCAGTCAACACTGCGGAGTCCCAAGTGACCATGCACAGTCCCCAGAGGAAGCAACATAAGGTGCGAACTGTGTACAGCAAGGAGGAGCGACATGTGCTGGAAAACTATTTCCAAAACTGCAACTATCCACCCCATGAGGATCAAGTGTTGCTGGCAGAAAGAATTAACGTGACGGAGTACCAGACAAGGAAAACAGAGGCTAAACTAAAAAGAAAAAAAAAAAAAAGAGGGATTCAAGAAGCAACTGATTCTACGATATTACAATGACTCAGAAGAAGAGGAGACCATTGACTCGCTGCTTTCCGGATGGAGTGGCTGGGAAGGAGGCCACAGATGCCAACTGTGGGAGAGGCCAACCCAAAGGTGAAGAAGTTCCGTTATGCACGCCCTGATAGAGGGCTGTCTCTGACCTTATGCAATTCCCCAGAAGAACGGAAGGCAATGAAAGGAGGATTGGTGGATGGGGCTGACAGGTGCCGATTTCCATTCAGCAGAAAAATCAATCCAGGAAATACTGGGGGAAGAGGCCTGTGTTTCTTTGATTTCTTTTCTCCAAGTGTTCGCTTGTACTGGGTCAGAAGAAGGAGCCCCCAAACAAAGGTGGGGGCACGTCCCCAGTTCCCAAACCTTCCCTCCTATTCAGCGAATCTCTAGTTGTTATTTTCATTAAGCATCTGAGAGCTAGTGTGGTTCTGAGACAATGAATTATTCTTGCTTCGTTTTCCTGATTATGAGAGAGAACTGCTTGGGGGGGGGGTTAGCATCTAGAAAATTTGACTTCAAAGGAAGAGGCAACTTTGGAATCAATTCCTACAAATACAAAATAGGAAAAAAGGCCTCAAGAGTTATCATAGTCCAGTCCTGTACAGACTAAGACAGATTAAATCTTGCAAAATTACTCAGAGATCTTCTATTAGTCCTCGACTCCACTCGGCTTCCATCTGGCCACAGATGCTGTGGAGACCTGACCTCGTGTTTAGATGACATCATTATCATCGGGTGACATGAGTTAGTATCCCACCACTGATCCGACTCCCTTGTTAATATCCACAGATGTGAAACTAAAACAAGAGTGTATAAGTGTGAAGCTTTGGGTAGAACACGCAGCTGGGGGTCAGGTCAGGAAGCCAAATGCGCTGCTCCAGCCCTGCCATCAGTGTGGTTTGTGACTGGCGGAAGGAGCCATCCTCTCCAGACCCCTACTTCCTCTCTCAAAAGAGTTGATTAAAAATATAAGCTAACAAAAATAAATAAATAAATAAAATAAAAATATAAGCTAGCAGGAAAAAAAAAAAAAAAAAAAA
>VZQC01014993.1:498988-548846 GCA_009823505.1 Rhizomys pruinosus
TGACTAAAAAAGTTTGAGAGAATTAAGATGAGGACTGAGGGCATATGGAGAGGGCAGCCTTGGCACTGGGCAGTGCAGGACGAGGACTGAGGGCATGTGAAGAGGGCAGCCTCGGCACTGGGCGGCGCAGGACGAGGACTGAGGACATGTGAAGAGGGCAGCCTCGGCACTGGGCGGCGCAGGACGAGCACTGAGGACATGTGGAGAGGGCAGCCTCGGCACTGGGCGGTGCAGGACGAGGACTGAGGGACATGTGGAGAGGGCAGCCTCGGCACTGGGCGGCGCAGGACGAGGACTGAGGCATGTGGAGAGGGCAGCCTCGGCACTGGGCGGTGCAGGACGAGGACTGAGGACATGTGAAGAGGGCAGCCTCGTGCACTGGGCGGCGCAGGACGAGGCACTGAGGACATGTGAGAGGGCAGCCTCGTGCACTGGGCGGTCGCAGGACGAGGCACTGAGGACATGTGAGAGGGCAGCCTCGGCACTGGGCGGCGCAGGACGAGCACTGAGGGACATGTGGAGAGGGCAGCCTCGGCACGTGGGCGGCGCAGGACGAGGACTGAGGGCATGTGGAGAGGGCAGCCTCGGCACTGGGCGGTGCAGGACGAGGACTGAGGCATGTGGAGAGGGCAGCCTCGGCACTGGGCGGCGCAGGACGAGGACTGAGGGCATGTGGAGAGGGCAGCCTCGGCACTGGGGGCGGCGGACAGGGAGCATGGGAAGGGGACTCGGACGGCGGTGGGGAGGACATGTGGAGAGGGCAGCCTCGGCACTGGGCGGCGCAGGACGAGGACTGAGGACATGTGGAGAGGGCAGCCTCGGCACTGGGCGGCGCAGGACGAGACTGAGGGCATGTGGAGAGGGCAGCCTCTGGCACTGGGCGGCTGCAGGACGAGACTGAGGGACATGTGGAGAGGGCAGCCTCGGCACTGGGCGGCGCAGGACGAGGACTGAGGACATGTGAGAGAGGGCAGCCCCCCCCACCGTCCGCACTGGGAGGGCGCAGGACGAGGACTGAGGACATGTGAGAGAGGGCAGCCTCGGCACTGGGAGGGCAGGACGAGCACTGAGGACATGTGGAGAGGGCAGCCCTGCACTGGGCGGCGCAGGACGAGGCACTGAGGACATGTGGAGAGGGCAGCCTCGGCACTGGGAGGCGCAGGACGAGGACTGAGGACATGTGAGAGGGCAGCCTCGGCAGTGGGACGGCGCAGGACGAGGATGAGGACATGTGGAGAGGGCAGCCTCGGCACTGGGCGGCGCAGGACGAGGACTGAGGACATGTGGAGAGGGCAGCCTCGGCACTGGGCGGCGCAGGACGAGGACTGAGGACATGTGGAGAGGGCAGCCTCGGCACTGGGCGGCGCAGGACGAGGACTGAGGACATGTGGAGAGAGCAGCCTCGGCACTGGGCGGCGCAGGATGAGGACTGAGGGCATGTGGAGAGGGCAGCCTCGGCACTGGGCGGCGCAGGATGAGGACTGAGGGCATGTGGAGAGGGCAGCCTCGGCACTGGGCGGTGCTCTGAAAATGGGAAGGCTCTTCATCAGCAGCAGCAAAACTTGTTGAGGTATTTTTAGTATGACAACCATTCTGTTGTGGAGGCAATTCACATGTTTGCCTCTGACCTTGCTGGGGGCTGATGGCAGATGGTACCTATATCATCGTACAAGTACCTATGTCACAGTACAAGTACCTACATCATCGTACAAGTACCTACAAGGTGGTATAAGTACCTATATCACCATACAAGTACCTATATCATAGTATAGGTACCTACATCATCATACAGGTACCTATATCATAGTATAAGTACCTACATCACAGTACAAGTAGCTACGTGATGGTATAAGTACCTACATCACCGAACAAGTACCTTTATAATAGTATAAGTACCTATGTCACCATACAAGTACCTGTATCATCATACAGGTACCTATATCATAGTACAAGTACCTACATCATAGTAGGACTGTTTTGTTTTTTTTTTTAAGCTCCCTATAGCCCCAGGCAGGCTGGAACTTGCTATGTAGACCAGGATGGACTCAAACTGACAGAGATCCACCTGCCTCTGCCTCCTAAGTGCTGGGGTTAAAGGTGTATGCCACCATGCCCAGCCCATAATTCTGTATTAATTATTTGTTTTTATTGTACAAGTGTTTTGGATGAATAGTATGTATACTGGTATGTGTATACTGCCTGATAAGGCTTGAAGGGGCAACAGAGCTGCAATGTGGATCTTATGGAAGAACAGTGCTCTTCATACCTGAACCAGCTCTCCAGCTCCCACAGTACAACTCCAGAACTCAACCGGAAGCTAACAGGTTTTTTTGTTTTGTTTTGTTTTGTTTTTGAGACAGGGTCTCCCTATAGCCCCAGTTGTCCTGGAACTCACTATGTAGACTGGGCTGGCCTTGAACTCACAGATCTGTCTGCCTCTGCCTCCTGAATGCTAGGATTAAAGTTGTGTGCCATCATGCCCAGCTAAAGCCAACAGTTTTGCATGAAGGGCCAAGTCTCTGTCCCTGTGGAGGTGAATGAGGACCCAGACAAACATGAAACTCCTCCCTGAGGAGGCAGAGATGACATAAGTTGTTATTAAGAAAACAACAAGATACAATGTCAAAAACATCAGACTAGGAAAAGGAATTTCAATGTATGACAACCCAGTGGAGAACATGGATTCAGGACTCTACACAGAGCAGTGGACAGATGCTGAACCACTCTTAGGGCTGGGGAAGCAGTGCAGTTGGTGAAGTGCTTGCCGCACAAGCACAAGGACCTGAGCTTGAGCCCCAGCAGACACACACAGAAGTGGAGCGCAGGGTGGGCACTGCTGACCCAGCGCTAGAGCTGCAGAGCCAGTGACCCCTGGGGCTGGGCTCGAGCCAGTGAGACCCTGTGTCAAACAAAGAGATGGGCAGTGCCTGAGGAATGATGCATGTGCATGCACACACCACACACACACACACACACACACACACACACGAAATATAACCCAAAACTTAAAACTAAAATATTTGTGTAAAGGAAGCCAGACTCTCCAAAAAGGTCCATACTTTATGATTCCATTACACACAAACTCCAGCACATAGACAAAAATCAAGAGCCACAGTGATCAGAGCCTGTAAGAGCCAATGCGCAGACCACTTGAAAGGGACCAGAACATTCTATGCTTTGACTGTGGATGGTGCAGATCCACAGTCAGAACAGAGCTTCTAGAGCAAAGTAGTTTGTATCCCACTGGCACAGCCCAGAGCTGGACCCTGCCTTTATGAGGGACTTTCACTGAACACAGGCACAGAGGTCATTTGCCCTGCCCAGACAATAGCTCTCACAATAGCCATGTGGTGACATGGCTGAGCTGAGCAGCTGAAAGTTCCAGGCTCCTTGGTGGCTCCCTTGAGAGAAAGGCATCAGAGAAAGGACGAATTCGAAAAGAGTCAGATCAAGAACGAAGGCACACCCCTTCCTGGGAGTTTTAATTTTTTGTTTGTTTAAAAAAAATCTCAGACAGGTGAGTTAAACCTCATGTTCATCAATAAATCTTAAAAGAAAAAACCGGGGCTGGAGAGATGGCCTAGCGGTTAAGAGCGCTGACTGCTCTTACAAAGGACCCGGGTTCGATCCCCAGCACCCACATGGCGGCCAAGAACCGTCTGAAACTCCAATTCCAGGAGAACTCCAGTTCCAGGGGAATCCAACACCCTCTTCTGACCTCTGCGGCATTGCACAACACGGGTGCACAGACCTGCATGCAGACAGTACATTCATACACATACAGAAATAAATAAAATTAAAAAAAAATTTTTAAGAAAAAAACAGTGACTCACTGGATCCTCTATGCCCAGCTGTAACACACATCACCCCACAATGCACACACTCCACCAGCTGTGACACATCACCCCACAATGCACACACTCCACCAGTTGTGACACATTACCCCACAATGCACACACTCCACCAGCTGTGACACACATCACCCCACAGTGCACACACTCCTTTTCAAAAGCAGTAACTGATCACCAAACAAGGACATAACTCCTTTCATTTTCTGAAGTGTACCCATCTAAAGTGTACTCTTTAGAGGAAAGCTGAAACAGCCCAGGAATGCTCTATAAACCCATGACTATGACACTGAAGCCTGTGAGTGCTGGAAAGTGACCCACAGCAGCCAAGGGATGTGTGCAAGGGTCCCCACTACAGTCTCAGAATACTACTAGAACAGCCTGGTGGCACACAAACAGGACATGACAAATGTATTCCACAAGACACAGAGCCTAGAAGACACTTCTCTGGTGTCATGGCTGTGGGCACAGCTTGGGAGAATGCTTCTCCACTTACAAAGAACCCCTAGCCACTCAGTTCTCACCAGATAGTTAAGGCCATATCTACATGACAGGCCAGGACACTTGACACTGAATTATCTAAGACAAATAATCATTAATTCAACTGGGAAAATGTCCATGTGTGCACACGCCCTCACACATATATAGCACCTTGTAATTGTTGATTGATAAAGCCAACTATCCAAGAAAGTTGCTTATTAGAAAAAGTTATTCTGACTATTCCAAAGCTGTGGTATTTGAATGAAGCACTCAGCTGAAAGGTCACTTGTCCAAGGAAAGGACAGTGGCTGATACAAGGCCATGCATCTCAACAAAAACACACAGCCCGTAAGTAAGAAACCCGAGGAGCCAGACACAGAACCTGCACTCAGACCAGGCCTGGAAATCCCCCCAGCGTTGAGCTTGCAATGACTGGGCCAGGTGACCATCCTGTCCACTCTGCAACAAGCCAGAGAGAAGGGGTGGGCAAGCCCAGAAGGGAAAGCTATAGAGTCGAAGCAGAACAGGCTCCTCGTAGCAGCTGCTGCCCCACATCACAGGCGGACAGTCAGGAGCACCATCCCCCCAGAGCCCACTGGGGTGGAAAATTAACATATGAAAAGCTGTTAACTATGACACAGGCTACCATACCTTCTCCCCAGGTCTGGGGGACTGCTGTAGCCTCTCGTAGTCCTTCTTGGTTTCCAAAATCTTCTTTACAAGCCCACCTGTTAAAACCAGTGGCTAAGAGTCAGATGTTAAAGTTTAAAAGGCTAACACATTCTCCAGGCCGTGGGGGAGAAATACTAAATTCTTATCCTTATCTCAACAGAAACATAGCATCCCTCAGTTAAGTGGGCCCTAGGATCCAAGTACAGACAGAACTCTAAGAGCCAGGCCCGAAAATGCCTCAGCTTTGTGCACACCAGAAACAGCTTTGTAAGCTTCCTATGATAAAGATAGGATAGATTACAGCAAAACAACGGCTGCTCATGGACGTTAATTATGAAATGTGAGCCAGGTGTGGTGGCGCACGCCTTTAATCCCAGCACTTGGGAGACAGAGGCAGGGGGATCTTTGTGAGTTCAAGGCCAGCCTGGTCTACAGAGTGAGTTCCAGGACAGCTGGAGCTACAGGGAGACCCTGTCTCGAAAAGACCAAAAAACAAAAAAACAAAAAAAAAAAAAAAAAAAAAAATTATGAAATGTGAAAGCATGCCAAGGACCGCTGCCCCTCAAAAGCTGAAAATTTTTAGAAATAAACAGATTTTCTACTTCCGAAAGTTAAGAGGAAATGCAGATTAATACTCAGAATACAGCCACCTGCAAGGAACAGAGATGACAACTTCAGGTCGTTTCTCAGTGCTAATGCCTCTTTTAGATTTGAGCAAGAATACTGAATTTATTTTAGAATTAACCTTGGAGTAAATATATGAAAAATATTTTAGAAGCTGAGTGTGGTGGCACATGCATTAATCCCAGCACTTGGAAGGTAGAGGCAGGCAGATCTCTATGAGTTCAAGGCCAGCCTGGTCTACATAGTGAGTTCCAGGCCAGCCTGGGCTACACAACAAACCCCAGCCTCAAGGAAATGTGCTGTGTGCATGCATGTGTGTACATACGTGCCTTGGACAAACAAGACAAGATGCCATGTGACCAGAGCTCATGCTACTCTCAACCCTATAGTTTCCTCCAGGACCGCACTGGGCAGCAGTGCCCTTCCTAGAATACACATAGCCCAATCAGGCCTTGCATGGCTTGTACAACCTGACTGGAGCCTGGCACATTAGTGCCACTTGCATAAGACCCTTGCAGGGCACACAGGGAGAGACCTGTGTGCACACAGCAGCACTCACCGTGCTTCTCCTCATCCTCCACATCTCCTGGCACCTAAATAGAAAGAGAGAAACAATTCAGGTATGCAGGACTTCTGTGAGCTCAAAAAATTTAAGGTAGAAAACTGATTGAAAAATTGAGGAAACTGTGTTTACATAAATAAAAAAGGCAGACTCCTAATTTTTTTATATAATTACTGAAAACAGCATCTCTGGTGAACTAACCATGTCAATTTTTGATATCTCTGAGAGCTGAGGGGCAGCTTCCACCACAAACTGCTCATCGTCCTCATTGTCAGAATTCTGCGAGTCTATGATCACATTGGAGACGGTTTTACCACTGCCTGACCTAAACAAGAAGGTATTCACATTAGAGGTGATGTGTCAGCCACATGTTTTCTTTCATCAGTCCCACACATCTGGAAACACCAGCAGTTCTCTGAGAGGAACTGTTACCATCCCACACAGGTGAAGGGAAATCTCAGGGAACAGCAGGGGCTGAGGGAACACTGCCCTCCACTACCCTGGATCCACGCTGCTTGCTAGTCCTGGCCCAGCCCCTCTGCTGTAGCCTGGCTGGTGCCTCTACTGCACAAAGGCCCTCAGGATCTCCCCATTCCTCGACTCTGGCTCAGAGACCAGACTTTTGCCTGCTATGCTATTTTTAACTTGTAGAATTAAACCTTTGACTCTTATTTTTTTCCTTTATAGGCTTAAAGTCTTCCATCTAGAAGTTAGAGAAATACAGCCCAATGCTTTCCTCTGAAATCAGGGATGTACCTGTGTGTGCACACACAGCACAGCCCAACACTAGTGTGTGAATTCAGAGACACCTGTGTGTGTTCACACGCAACACAGCCCAACACTAGTGTGTGTATTCAGATATGTACCTGTGTGTGTTTTACATGCAGCACAGCCCAACACTAGTGCATAAATTCAGAGATGTACCTGTGTTTGTGCAAACAGCACAGCCCAACACTCGTGCGTGAATTCAGAGATGTACCTGTGTGTGCATGCAGTTCTTTCTCCCCTTCGCCCACCTGGAGTGCACAATGCTCTATGGTTTATGACCTAACCCCACTTTTCTTTCACAGCAAGTTTTCCTAGCACTGCCTCCTGCATCTCCACTCTGCCTCCAGGCACAAGCTTGAGTGTCCCAGAGAGCAGGCAGCCATTGTGGTCGCAGCCAGGGCAACCTCACCTGTCTGTCACCAATGTCTCGGTACTCTCTTGTCGCTTGACCCGAGGTGGTGCTGGACGGGCGCTCCCGGGCCGAGGTATTCTTCTAATCTCAGACATTGGAAAAGAGAAGAAGGATGTGAAAACACACACATTTCTAAGCAGACAAAAGAAAGCCCAGGTCAAGATTAGTGCTGACTTCTGTGCCACCATCAGCACACAAGTCAGGGTACATGTACACAGGACACAAACACCTGGTTCACAGAAAGCAACTGTCATTCCTCAAAACATGACAGACCTCAGCCATTATGGAGACTTCATGGAACATACAATGTGGTCGTGTAACGCAGGCACAGAGAAATTTCAGAGCAGTGTTTGCTTTCTTACGATTTAGCACAAGCATTAAACAGGCATCAAAAACTACACCAGGAGGCAGTGCAGCCACTCTCAGGCCCTGCCACACCACCCAGGACCAGAAAACACTCACCTGAGACCAGAGGACAGCTCACTGGGGGCCTCGCCATTCTCTGACACCTCGGGCTTATCTTGGCCGGCAAGAACAACTTCTTCTGAACAGATGACAATTCAATCAGCAATTCACAAAGAATTCAATAGTAACAAAGATATATTTATTTCAAATATAAGTATCAATTCAAATTGAAATCTTTAATTTATATTAGAAAGGTATAAATCAGATGGTTGCAAATTTAAATGAGCTCTTCACATCCTGATTTTGATGACATTAAAACAGTCAGATGTCCAACAGCTAAATGTGAACATGTGGGCTATGGACCACTCAGCCCTGTTACCAAAAACTGGCCAGCAACTCAAGAAATAAAGCCCAAGAGATAGGTGGATCCAGTCAGCTGCTGAAAGAGATAGGTGGATCCAGTCAGCTGATGAAAGGCAGTGAGCCTATAGCAACAGCACATGTGGCCATACAACTGCCCAGCCGCCTTCCACCAACACATGGAGACAATCACTGAGTGAATCCAACCACTCGCTGGCTGGACCCAGCATTCTAACATGGAATGGGCACACAGCAGTGACAGCTCTCCCAGCTACATGCAAATGCCCGGGGCCCTAGAACTGTGCGCGTCTAGATCACAGGCGCACGCTCCGCAGGAGATCTTGCCTCTTGCTCTGGCATTTCTAAACAACCTACACTGATGCATACCATGTTCTAATATATTCATTTGAATAAAAAGATAAATACAGTAAATTACAAGTCCAAACTATTAAGACAATGAAATTTATTCCACTGTTTAAATATTGGAAATAAACTTTAAGCTCTAGGAAAAAAATCCTGAAATGTAGCCTTTTCAAAATTAAAATATACTAACATATATAGCCCATATGTAAGACTAAAACTTAAAACATGGCACATTAACTTAAATCTACATATTTCCTTAAATTTGAGGCCTTTCACTAGGGTCTGGGAGGCAGAGGAGGGAAAACGTGTGGGCACCTGCACATGTGACCACACCAAACAGAGCAGAGTTGTTCTCACCTGCATCACTGGGGGAGTCACCTTAAAAAAAAAAATCAGAACATTAGTTTTTATGTAAGGAAACCATATGACAACAACTCGACTGGGCAGAACTGGAGAAAATAAAGCACATAGAACTCTGAGAAAAGCTTTCCTCTGGGTCTCTCTGTCCTGTAGCTACCTACCATTCTGCCATGTTCAACTACAACTCATAAACGTTATCACATTAAAACTGAATTATATAAAAAAACACCTAAGAGATAAATGAAGCTAACACATGAAAGGTTGCTGAAGCCATGAGGTACCCACTGGCACGGCAGCTCTGAGGTGACAGGCTCAACTTCCAGTCATTTCTAAGATTTGGGGTGGAACTGGTAAGCTCGGCCACCCTAAAGAACTAAGTCTCTACAACTTCCTATGGCCTGGACTGCACTTGACACATGGTCCTCTCTCATGTGCTACACTCTGGAGGCAAACGAGGCCCATGCAGTCACTAGTGATGAGCAGAAGCAACAAAGGCAAGGGCTGTGGCTATGGATCCAAGGTCGAGAGCTTGCTGAGCATGCTCAAGTCCCAGAGTTCCAACCCCAGCATCAACAAACAACAAAACCGAAGGTACATCATCCTCGTGTGTGGGACAAAGTATGCCAGCTACCAAGACCACGTGTTTGGCCGCAGGACCATCAGTTCCGAAGCTGCGTGTTTGACTACAGGGCCATCAGCCCTGCACACATGCATCAGCCCTGCACATGTGCCCTCTTCAATCTGTTCAACTGCAGGGTCAGCAGCCACACAACTGGCACCTTCGAACAGGGACCTGAAGCAATTTGGTGCCTCGGGCACATGAACCCCCATGATGGGGAATCTGCCCTCCTCTTCTAGGGAGCCTCTCCTTCAGGCTGAGAAACTTTGGGACACTGTCCTCCAATGTGCCCTAACTCTATGCTGAGAGTCATGTCTTCTCTGTTTTAACTATTCTTTTTTTATGATCAATGTGAACAGCAGCAGGCAGAGCACAATCGCTCTACTGAAGTACAAATTTCTAAGCATCAACTCCAGAAGGAAGGCTGGTTTTGTAGTGACCTGGTAGACCAAGCCTGCAGACCACCCCCCACCCAAATTTGGCCTGGAGACAACTCCCTTTCTTGGTGTGGGGGAGGGAGAGGGGGTGTTTCCTACCTCCTTCTTCTAACTGTGCCAACAACCAAAGGAGGACTTTACTCCATTCCTTACTCAGGTTACTGAAGCAGTAGCTAAACCATTTAAGGGCTGAATAATAGCTACTCAAAGTACTGGCAGCAGACCTTCTGATATGGTGGCTTTGACAGTCATTTGTCTCTGCTGCCTGATGGAGGGTGGCCCCAAATGCTGGGGGTGTGGTCAGACAAGTCATCTGTGAGCGTCTTGCCCCTCTACCACCTGACACCCTGGGAAACTAACTTAAGGGGCTTTGGTTCAGGGTATGAGAGGAAATGTGGCCTAGAACACCCCTGTCTTTGTGATTCAAAAGAAATAGCAGGGGAAGTTTCATCTTTTCTATTCCCCTGCAGACCGCTTTGCACTTATTGTCTCTCATAGGAACACCTCCTCTCCCAGAGATAATGGATGGAAAGTCCTGCCATAGGGCATGAAAAATAACCCCACAATTTATCAGGTTTTTGTTGGTCGTGTTCTGAAAAGGTTTTCTAAAATCTCAGGATTAGAAGTCATCCATTACCTGGATGATGTTCTCCTAGCTCTCTGAGACAGGACAGTCCTGGACTCCCTACTCCCACAAGTCTTCCCAGTCCTTGAGGCTGCCCATTTAAAGGTCTCCCAGGAGAAAATTCAACTCACTCCTCCCTACGAGTTTCTGGAGTCAATTCTAGAGACTAGGCTGATTCGGCCTCAGATGTCAGTAATTAAACTCCCTGAGATGTTGCCTCTAACCAGCTCCAAAAGGCCTTGGGGGCTGTTAACTGGCTGTGCCCATGGCTTCATATCTCCTTGGAGGAGACACGTCAATTGTATGATTGGCTGAAGGACCCTACAGAGTTCTCTTTGCTCTGTAGTGTAACCCAAGAAGTGTATACTGTTCTGCCATGTGCCTTCACTGTTAGATTTCACTCCTCCCTCCCCTTAAAGAGGATAATCCTCACTCCAGATTGTCCAGTGGGGGCAATATGGCAGTCTCATGGACCTCTGCAATGGCTGCATCCTGCATATCATAGAGTCCAAAAGACTAACTCCTTCCCCCAAGCCTGGAAGCGGCTGCCATCATGATTAGGATGCTTCACCAGAGAACTCTCCACCTTTTTGGCACAGAACCTCAACGCCTGATTCTGATTCTCCCTTTTAATAAGGGCCTCTTGGATTGGGCCATGCAGCATAACGACCACTTCACTATCTCCCTTGAGAGTTTTCCTGTTACTACTGATTATCACTTGCCTGCCCATCTGGTCTTGGCCAACTTCCAGGACTTGTCACTAATGCCCCCGCCCTCCCAATCCTGGTATTCCAGGCCATCCCAGGGGCCTGCCTCATTCACTGATGCCTCCGATAAAGGGGTTCCGCTGATGTCCATTGGGCCAGACTCCTCCTCCAAAGCCCAGTGTTTCTGGCCACTGCACAAAGGCTTGGTACAGCTTAAAGAACTCTTTGATATCTATCAGCCTGTCAGCTGTTTCCCTCTGAACCCATTAATCTCTCTACCGATAGCAAATAGTGTGCTTCTGTGACACCACTGTTGCCTTATGCTGTGTCCATTGGACCTTTCCAAACTGCTTGACACCCTCGTCTTTCCAAACTGCTGCCTATGGGCCCTCTTCAGCCCTTGGGAGTTAACCTCCATGGCCTAAAAACTAATGTTCTTTGACAGATGGATGTTACTCATTATATCCCCTTTGGCTATCTCAAATATTTACATGTTACTGTGGATACCTATTCCCACCATGAAATGGCTACCTCTATGACAGGAGAATCTATGGCTAAGGTTTGCCAACATCTACTTCGCTGTATATTGATTACAAAAACAGAAGGGGGGGGACCTATATCTCCTCTCCCATGATGCAGTGTACAGAGCATTTTTACTATAAATTTTCTGTCAATTTTGTTGTCATCTTTCTTTTTTTTTTTTTTTTATTTATTTTCGTATGTGTATGAATGTATTGTCTGCATGCAGGTCTGTGCACCCGTGTCGTGCAATGCCGCGGAGGTCAGAAGAGGGTCTCGGATTCCCCTGGAACTGGAGTTCTCCTGGAATTGGAGTTACAGACGGTTCTTAGCCGCCATGTGGGTGCTGGGGATCGAACCCGGGTCCTCTGCAAGAGCGTCGGTGCTCTTAACCGCTAGGCTATCTCTCCAGCCCCAATTTTCTGTCAATTTTGAAACCAGACAAGATAACCCCAATCTGCGAGCATTGGAGCCCTCTGACAGGGCAAATGAGGTGCCATTGGTATTTTGGTGAGATCCAATGTTGGGACAATGGAAGGATCTGGACACCTTGTTAACAATGAGAAGAGGGTTTGCTGTGTCTTCTCATAGGTGGAGCCCCACCCAATTTGGGTTCCTGCAAGAAGGGTTCATCCCCGGTCTGCAAGGGATGGACCAGGACTAAGCTGACCAGGAAGGGCAAAAGAAATCCAAAAGATGCCACTCAGCTGGAGGCCAATGCGCAGGGTGACATGGGGGGACCTCAAGGCACTGGAGTCATGGGGGTAGAACCTGAGACCTCTGGGGATGGTTCCAGCCATGGGTCTACTATTAGTGGCCTTCATATGCACTGCCCTGATGACCAATATTATAGGTAATGTGGGCATAGGTGCGCAACCCAGTTTCTGGTGGCATCCTGTTGGACTAGTGTCCTACCTCTGATTTTGGCAATGATTCTGCCCTTAATCCACCCAAGGGCCTTAACTTGCATATTGAAACAAACTGTTACTATTTGTGAAGAACTGATATGAGGGACTTTCCCCCTCTCCCCCCTGCTGTGAGAGGAGTCAATTATTATAATAACAGCTCCCTACCAGGCTTGCCTAAGGGCTCCCTTTGTGTTCCTTCTAACTAACTCCTCATCTGAACTGGTGGAATAAGGAAATTACCACAGTCATATTTCTAATTGCATAATACCACACACTGCTATTGACTTTATTTATATCCTTAGGACTCCAGCAGTTGCACGGTTGCTGGCAAATCCGACCACTCCTTGGGAAGAACAGACCAAGCTGAAGCATGCAGTCACCCTTCATCATCCTTGGCTATAGGAACAGTTGCCTCAGGAGTATCAATTGCAAACTCCCTACAAACAGCAGCCACACCCTTCAGCAGGAAAATGATTGCAGCAAAAACTGACTGAACTTTTATCTGATCAGCATGTTTGTGTATGCAAACCTCTCCAACTGGACTTGGGGACCCTGGGTTGTACAAAAATTGGACACAGATGCTTGCTAAATGGACATTACTTATTGCTTCTGCAAAATAGTCATGGCCATTTGGGCCAGACAAAGGCCAACTGACCACCACTACTATCACGCTCTGAGCTTGTGGGGGCAAAAACAGAAGGGGGAGATGTGGGACAGCAATCCTGGGCTCAGACTTATCTTGAGAGTATGCAGGCTACCAGTCTGCTTAGCACACTAGGCAGAGCAAAGGATGCAGGGCACACCCTGTTTTCTGCTAGCATGCACTCTGAAGTCACAAGTTGGTTTGCTTGTCAGCACGCCCCTTTTCCGAATATGCTCCACAAGTTGTGATGATGTGTGATAGTCTAGAGGTCTAAGATTGGCCACTGGAAGGTGACGTCAGGCCAACTATTTAAGTTACTGGCTGTATGGAAATAAAACGGGTTTCACAGATTTGCACCACCTGATGTGATCCCTGGGCTGTTACTGCACATGTGCTTGACTGTGGGACCATCAATCCCACAGCTGGTTCTTCAGCTCTTTTGGTCATGGAAGCCAGCAGCTCCAAGATCACATGTTTGACTGCAGGACCATCAGTCCTGCACAGCTGCATGTTTGGCCATGGGACCATGAGTCCTGCAGCTGTGTGTTTGGCCACAGGACCATGAGTCCTGCAGCTGCATGTTTGGCCACGGGACCACGAGTCCTGCAGCTGTGTTTTTGGCCACAGGACCATGAGTCCTGCAGCTGCATGTTTGGCCACAGGACCACGAGTCCTGCAGCTGTGTGTTTGGCCACAGGACCATGAGTCCTGCAGCTGCATGTTTGGCCACAGGACCATGAGTCCTGCAGCTGCATGTTTGGCCACAGGACCATGAGTCCTGCAGCTGCGTGTTTGGCCATGGGACCATCAGTCCCACAGCTGCATGTTTGGCCGTGGGACCATGAGTCCCACAGCAGGCTATCAGCCCCTTGTGCATGCCCTCTTCAGCATGTTCAATCTCACACTTGTGTCACACTTAACATACAGGAACAGGTTTATATAAGGGCCAAAACCATGTGCTTCTCCCAAGGGCCAAGAGTTCCATGGCTGGGGAGAGCAGTGCACATCTGCACATGCCCCTCTGCACACAGGAACAGCCTCGTCCACACAGCACCAGCATCACAGATGGAGACACTGGGGTGCCCCTCAGCTGCTGGGGTCTGAATAAGAGACTGTCCCATGAGAGGACCCCAGGGGAAGCAGGAGTTCTTGGGGTTTGGAGAATGGAAAACCCTCTGGGATCCTTTCTGTGTGGCCCCAGGAGGCCCCCAAGGTCACAGCACAAGGGAGGCAGAGGTAAAGGCCTAGACAACAGAGGGTCCAGAAAAAGACAGCAGTGTGGACCCAGAATGGTGCTCTGGGTACAGGCATGAGGGATACTGCTCAATCCAAAAACGGGCTGAGACAAGAAGTGCGAGACTCTGGTCCAGGGGAGCTTATGGGCTTCAGCCTCAGCTACATCCTCACTTGCCCACAGGCCTTGTCTACTGCAGGCTGGGCTGGGTTCTCCTCTATCTCTTCTCCCTCTCCTTCCCTCATCTCCTCTCCCCCATCCTCTCCTTCCCTCATCTCCTGTCCACAGTTTTTTTTCTCTACATGCTCCCAGCTTCAGCTCAGCTCCTGCACCACGGCCAGGGCAGGTGGCCAGTTTGACCCTTCAATCTGACCCTGCTCTCTGATGTACTCCATGTTTTGGGCCTGACAAACAGTAGATCTCAAATACTTCCTATTTAAAGTAGTTGGCAAACATCATCCCTCACCATGCCAGACTTGGGGCTCTCAGGCTTTAAGAACGATTTTACCACAATCATTTTAAAGATGAGAAAAAGTAGGCTGAAAGAACTCCAGCTGAGACCCCGGGCACACTACAACAGGTCAGGCAAGCACCCACATTCTGCTATCTAAAGTCCTCCACACAGGGAGTGGGACTGCAAAGCTCTGGGCACTGGCCCTGGAACCAATTTCAGGAAGTTGCAAATGCCTTCAACTCCACACTGGGACATGGAGAGTCCTGCCTGTGCTCCAGGCAGAAGTGACTCAGGACACCTGGTTCAGCCCCGCCAGACCAAGGGCACTGGTGACTGACAGTTGGCTTTCTCTCCCGCTAGGTTTCCTCCAAGCAAAGATGTGTGAAGCATGGTTCTTACCTTTCTGCTTTGCCGCTGGGTCTGGCTCAGAGTTCTCCTGCCACAGACCAGCTGAATGATCATCTGAAATACTACTTCAGCTAGTACTGGCTCTTTGGATCCTGACATAAAGAGTTCAAAGCTGGCCAGAGATAACACCCTGAAGGGCTCATGACCTGGGTAACACTTAGTTTTTCCCACATAGCCAAGGGCTGGCAAAGGCCACTTTGAACTTGTGTGTCTAAAACCTCCCCCACCATGAGTAGCTCTGAATTGGCTCAGGAAGAGGTCATCAGGCTATGAGCAGGCCTGAGCTTGGGACCATTCAACCAGGTAGAATCCTGGGGTACTCCCTATAAAGCAGAATGGCCCCACCCTCCAGATCTAGAACCATCTCTACCCACTACCACCAGCCATGCCAAGAATCAAGCTGCAGCCAGCTGGCATTTCATGAAAGAAAGAGAAAAAGAAAATTATTTTTTTTAAGATTTTTTTTTTATGTGTATGAATGTACTGTCTACATGCAGGTCTGTGCACCCTCATAGTGCAATGCCGCGGAGGTCAGAAGAGGGTGTCGGATTCCCCTGGAACTGGAGTTCTCCTAGATTTGGAGTTTCAGATGGTTCTCGGCTGCCATGTGGGTGCTGGGGATTGAACCCAGGTCATCTGCAAGAGCGGTCGGCGCTCTTAACCGCTAGGCCATCTCTCCAGTCCCGAAAAAGAAAATTATTTTGTTACAATGCACAATCCTAGATATAGGGAGAAGTCCAAACACTGTCTACTAATTGGTGAATGTTTTTCCAGTTTCACAAACAAGAGTCCACAGAGCAGGCTCTGCATTGCAGCGGCACCAACATGGAAAAGAAAACTGGAAATATACTCTTTCTCAAAACCTAACCATGTAATTTCTTAAAATGGCTCCAAGTATGGGGCTGGAGAGATGGCTCAGCAGTTAAGAGCACTGGCTGCTCTTGCAGAGGACCCAGGTTTGAATCCCAGCACCCACATGGTGGCTAAGAACCATCTTTAACTCCAGTTCCAGGGGAATCCGATGCCCTCTTCTGACCACCATGGTATTGCACAACCCGGGTGCACCAACCTACATGCAGACAGTATACTCATACACATAAAAAATAAATTAAAAAAATTAAAAAATGGCTCTAAATAGTAGTTCACAGCACAGCCCATCATTAACTGTCTACTACCTACTTTACTAGATAGAGCTATGTAAAATAAGTACATGCAGCTTTGTAGGGAAATAGTCCAATTTACAAAAATGCTGGCTTGCATAGTCTGGATGAAGCAGTTACATATTAAGAATGATTTGCAAAGCACAGTCAGAGAATTTCACAGCGTGGAACTAGAAGATGTAAAATCAGCATAAGCTGGGCAGGTCACTGACAATTGCAGAAGGGAGCATCTGACAACTAAGTTGTCCTGCTTGACGTGTAACTAACATTCTCTGCTATACAAAACCCAGCGCTGCAGAAGGCTGATGCCGCTTTGCTGCTCTGTTTCTTCTTTTATTTACTTGCTTATTTATTAGTTGGTGGTGCTGAGGTCCAACCCAAGTCTGGTCTGATGCACACTAGACAAGCATCCTACCGCCAGGTTGCACTGTCTAGCCCAGATGCTTCACACAGTTTTATCTTCTCCAAGCTCCACTGTTTCATCATTGTTTTTGTTTTTGAGATAGAATTGGTTTCATGTAGCCCAGGCTGTTCCTGAACTCAATATGGCTGCCCTTGAACTCCTGATCCCCCTGCCTCCACCTACCAAGTACTGGGATTACAGGCATATACCATTTTGACTGGCTTCTACTGGAGAGAGAGAGAGAGAGAGAGAGAGAGAGAGAGAGAGAGAGAGAGAGAGAGAGAGAGAGAGAGAGAGAGAGAATAGATAGATAGACAGATTTTTTGAACTTATTACTGTGGGTGTGTGATGTGTGGATGTGTGTGAACATGTGGAAGTCAGAAGACAACTTTGTGGAGTTGAACCCATCTTCACATGGGTTCTGGGGATCAGCTTTACCACTAGGCAACCTCACTAACCCTACTGGTTTTCTTAAGTAGAAAGAACATAAAGACAGACTTACTACCACTGTAATAATTTTCAACCATACAGAACTGAGTAACCAAGTTGTTGAACAGAAATTTAAAAGACTAAATAACACAATTACTATCACCTGAAAAACAAGGTATTCAAAGATTCTGCTGCCTGGAGCCATACCTTACCAAGGACTCCACAGGCAAGGATGTGAGCCCTGTGGTCCAGGCTTCCTGTGGCTAGGCCTGAACTTGTACTGCTCAATAAATGGGCTCCTCACCCCTCACCCCTCTAAGCTGCAGTTCACCCAACCTCACGGAGCCATGGAAGATGAGGGGGAACTGGGTCTGTGTGAAGCAAGAAAGCAGAGGGCAAGTGCCTGGCTTCAGATTCCCACTCTTTCTAAACAGTGCCACGAGCAGCACTCAGGTGTTCTGCCAGTGGTCTGTGAAGAAAGCATTTAGCTGGGCTGAGCTGTGTTAAATCTGATCACATAACGACTGTTAAACAATAGAAAACATTTTTGGACTAATCAGAAAACGGTTTGGATTTTAAATAAAGGGAAAATAATTCTGTCCCGTAAGACAAAACTGTGTGGCTACACAGAAAGTGTCAAGTTTATTGTACTGTATTTAGGGGCTGCATGCTCAAATATTTAGAGACAAACTACCAGAGTATTTTTATTATCCTGTGTATGAAATTATACATAGCTAAGGTGAAGTAAATAAAACTTACCCACAGAAGAGGGGGCAGAAAGATTATAAGAGTCAGGGTTGGTGCATGAACATAAGGAAACAGTCTTCCAGGCCCCTGGGAACCTGCTCATTTCAACTTACTTATAGCATGGTGACAGCACACACAAGACTCATGGCCCCTGGGAACCTGCTCATATCAACTTATAGCATGGTGACAGCACACATAAGACTCATGGCCCCTGGGAACCTGCTCATATCAACTTACTTATAGCATGGTGACAGCACACACAAGACTCATGGCCCCTGGGAACCTGCTCATATCAACTTACTTATAGAATGGTGACAGCACACACAAGACTCATGCTGACTCAACCAGACAGAAACCAAGCAAGAACTGGGGAAACAGGCAGCAGGTCCCAATCTTAGCCGAGGAAATACTGGCAACTGATTACTACTGGGTGAGGGAGAGTTGATCTTTAAAAGATTAACTCGGGGCTGGAGAGATGGCTCAGCGGTTAAGGGCACTGACTGCTCTTGCAGAGGACCCAGCACCCACATGGCGGTTAAGAGCCGTCTTTAACTCCAGTTCCAGGGGAATCTGACGCCCTCTTCTGACCTCCGGGGCATTACACAACACAGGTGCACCAACCTACATGCAGACAGTACACTCATATACAAAATAAATAAATAAATAAATAAATAAATAAATAAATAAATAAATAAATAAATAAAATAAAATAAAAGAGTAACTCTAGCCAGGCGTGGTGGTGCATGCCTTTAATCCCAGGCCTTGAACCCACAGAGATCCACCTACTTCTGCCTCCTGAGTGCTGGGATTAAAGGCGTGCGCCACCACGCCCGGCGGAATGCACGCATGTTAACTACACTATTCTTCTCAGTGAGGGACGCATGCATGTTAACTACACTGTTCTTTCCAGTGAGGGACCCATGCATGTTAACTACACTATTCTTCTCAGTGAGGGATGCATGCATGCTAACTACACTGTTCTTCCCAGTGAGGTACACATGCATGTTAACTACACTATTGTTTGCAGTGAGGGACACATGCATGTTAACTACACTATTCTTCACAGTGAGGTACACACGCATGTTAACTACACTGTTCTTCCCAGTGAGGGACACACACATGCTACCAACACTATTCTTTGCAGTGAGGAACCCATGCATGTTAACTACACTATTCTTCACAGTGAGGTACACACGCATGTTAACTACACTATTCTTTGCAGTGAGGGACGCATGCATGTTGACCACACTATTCTTCACAGTGAGGTACACACGCATGTTAACTACACTATTCTTTGCAGTGAGGGACGCATGCATGTTGACCACACTATTCTTTGCTGTATTTTTGCTAATAACAAACTTAACAAAAAGAAATGAAGAAAAGAAAGCTGGAAAAAGACATGGTCTAATGCTCCAGAAAAGCTGGAACGTGTCCAACTAAAGAGACCAGCACAGAGGCAGTGACTTACATTATGGCATGAACCACAGAAAGGTCTGTCTCAAAAAGACCAAAAAATAAAAAATAAAAAAATAAACTGGGCATGGTGGTGCATGCCTTTAATCCTAGCACTCGGGAGGCAGAGGCAGGCGGATCTCTGTGAGTTCAAGGCCAGCCTGGTCTACAGAGTTCCAGGCAAGCTGGGGCTATGAGGAGACCCTGTTTCAAAAAAATAAAAATAAAGTGTTCAACATAAACCTAAGGAATGACTTCAATTTACCTTAAATCCACAGTCCCATCTCAGACTGTGCTCTGCCTTCACCTGGTTTGCAGCTGTCAGTTAAACACGATGAGTACACCCTATGACAGCAGGACAGGTTGGCACTCACTCTCAGAGCAGATATTTCCACACCCACAGCTCAAGGTTGGGAGGTTGGTAACCAGGAAAGTAGGACTCATCTACTGCTCTTGGACAGGAGCTCCCCACAAGCTCCCACCACCACCCACTCACTTCCCTTCTACAGATGGGAAAATGCTCCCCAAAATAAAATGCACCATTCCAAGATGGGGTTGAAGGGTAACATGCCCACAACAGAAAGAGTTCTCATCAATTAAGAACATTGTCCCTTTAGAAACCTGAATCTGGCCATCCCAGATGGCTGACAGCCTAGACAGGCCACGTGCAGAGTAACTGGAACAAAGCAGCCATAGATGGCCTTCCCATGGCCCATCTTCGCCAAGCAGAAGCAGACATCTCTTTTGGGGATAGGAGTTCTAAGGGAAACCCTTGTACAGATAGCAGTATACCTTGCAGATATACTCTTGAGAAGTAGGGCTGGGGAAAAGGTGTAGTGGGTAAAGTGCTCACTACACAAGCATGAGAACCAGAGTTTGGATCATAAAGTCAGGCATGATGGTGTGCACCTGTAGTCGCAGCACTGGGGAGGTAGAGACAGGCAGGTGCCAGAAGCAGAAACAGCAAGCTCCAGGCCACACAGAGACCCAACTCAAAAACCTTGGGGGAAAGTGACAGAAGACAACCTGGCCTCAGACTGCCACGTGCGCACAGCGGTGAGCACACACACATACACGTGCACACATACAGATCACAGATGCACACATACACGTGCACATACCGATCACAGATGCACACATACAGATCACAGATGCACACATACACGTGCACACATACAGATCACAGATGCACACATACACGTGCACATACCGATCACAGATGCACACATACAGATCACAGATGCACACATACACGTACACACATACAGATCACAGATGCACACATACACGTGCACATACCAATCACAGATGCACACATACACGTGCACATACAGATCACAGATGCACATGTACACATGCACACATATAGATCATAGATGCACACATACACAAAAGGAGAAACAAAATTTATGAAATCAAGTTGATACAAGGCAAATTAACCCAGGAAAATTTTATCTTCTCCTAGAATAAAAACAGGCACTAGTTTTTTCTTACAGCTTAAGAATTCTGGGGCTAGAGAGATGGCCTAGCGGTTAAGAGCACCCACTGATCTTGCAGGGGACCCAGGTTCAATCCCCAGCACCCACATGGTGGCTGAGAACTGTCTTTAACTCCAGTTCCAGGGGAATCCGACACCCTCTTCTGACCTCTGCAGCATTGCATGACACAGGTGCACAAACCTACATCCATACACATTCATACACATACGAAAAATAAAATAAAAAAAAAAGTTTAAAAAATTTTTGAAAAAAAAAAAAAATTCTATTTTCTTTTGAGAAAAGATGTCCCTATTGTAGTCCCAGCTGGCACTCACTATATAGAACAGGCTGGCCTTGAACTCAAATAGATCTGCCTGCTTCTGCCTCCCAAGTGCTGGGATTAAAGGTGTGGGCCACCATGCCCAGCAAGAATTCTATTTCTGAATGTGGTTTAAAGTTACAGGAGACTAGAATGACCAATTTTGGGGTGTCACCATCTGTCCCTCTTTTTACACTTGCAGCCATAAATGTAGCCAAGCAGGTAAAGTCCCAGGGAAGCTCCTGTGACCTGTGACAGGCATGCTTTTTAACGTCTTTAGAAAACAAGGGGGGTTGGGTTTTTGTTTTAGTTTTGTTTTTTTTGGGGGGGGAGGGGACCATACACACGCAGACATGCTCACACATAGACATCGGAAGACAGCTTGTAGGAGCTGGCCTCACCAGCCCTTTTTAAATTTTTTAAATTGTATTTGTTTTTGTATGTGTACGAATGTACTGTCTGCATGTAGGTCTGTGCACCTGTGTCGTGCAATGCCGCAGAGGTCAGAAGAGGGTGTCGGATTCCCCTGGAACTGGAGTTCTCCTAGAATTGGAGTTACAGACGGTACTTAGCCGTCATGTGGATGCTGGGGATCGAACCCAGGTCCTCTGCAAGAGCAGTCGGTGCTCTTAACTGCTAGGCTATCTCTCCAGCCCCCAAACCAGCCCATTTTTTAAAGCCTTGATGGTGGATAATTCTGATGAAGATATAAAAAAAATCATTCTCAGCCGGGCGTGGTGGTGCGCACCTTTAATCCCAGCACTCAGGAGGTAGAGGTGGGCAGATCTCTGTGAGTTCAAGGCCAGCCTGTTCTACAGAATGAGCTCCAGGACAGCTGGGACTAAAAGGGAGACCCTGCCTCAAAAATACTAAAAAATAAATAAATAAATAAATTTTAAAAACCTCCTCTATGGAACCATCAACACCATTTATAAAATCCTAGTATCAAGATTAAGAAAGTGTTGCACATATGCTGTACCTGCTGAACAAAAGCAATGCACACATCCAGGAGCTTGTTATACACAGAGAAGCAAGCAGCTGGGTGTGGTGGCTCACACCTGGAACCCTAACACCTGAGACACTGAGACAGGAAAGTCACTGGAACTTCAGAATGAGACCTGTCTCAAAAAAAAAGATTAAAAATTTTTTTAAAATAAACTTCAAGTTGATTTAATAAAATTATATAACTTAGCAAAGTAAATCAAACTAAGTATAAGTCATATCTGATCCTGTACAATGACTCTGATGAACATTAACATGGTTTAAGTAAAAAAGGAATTAATAGCTACACTGAGATACATATTTCATATAAAGTCATGAAGAATTTTAAATAAAGGATACGTTTTTCTTACCTATTTCTGAAGCTGCCATTTCCTGATCTGGGTCGTTATTTAATCCACACACTATGGAGTCTAAAATCTTAGCTGAAATATTATCCTCTTTCCTTCCTGACATAAAATAGTTAACAGCAGATTAAAATTCTGTAGTTTTTTATTTGCCTCTAGTTGGGTTTACAGGACCTAGTGCTGGGGTCACCAACAGGCCACCCTGTCCACTAAGTGGTCATCTTTCAGTGGACCACAGGACACCCCTCAGCAAGCCTAGGTGAGACACCCCCTCTCTTCCCAGACATGCCCTTCCCTTGGTATTTGGAAAACCAGCTCCAACCTTCCCTCTAGATCCCCATCAAGATTCCCCCACCCAATCTGTATCTTGGCAGGCTCCGAGCTCCTTCTCCCAAACACATCTGGCTCATGAACATACAAAGTCACACTCTGAGCATCACTGCAGGCTAAGTCCTCAGGACTGGTCTCACCTCCAGTTCCTATGATTCTCCCTCACCACAGGTCTACATGAATCAGTCTATGTATACACATGTGTGCACCCATACCTGGGTGCTTCAGACATCTCAGGCCAGAGTTCCTGGCACTGCCAACCAGCCCACCAACCAGCTTCCCCTAAATCTTCTACTATAGTAGGAGGAACTGCCTAGGTGGGTCTTCCGTTTGAGTCCTCTCCTCTGGAACAAGTGGGATCTGATTCATCACAGTCAACATCTGTGCTGCGGAGTCCACCCTAAGCTCCGCCTGCTCCCATCAGCCTCTGGGCTGAGTCATCAGTGACCTCACTCACTGCCACCTCCTCTCAATGGCACAAAGTTCTCCTTGCCCTCCAGCCTCCGCTCCCTCTCTCCAGCCTCCGCTCCCTCCCTCCAGCCTCCGCTCCCTCCCTCCAGCCTCTGCTCCCTCCCTCCAGCCTCTGCTCCCTCCCTCCAGCCTCCACCCCTCCCTCCAGCCGCCACCCCTCCCTCCAGCCTCCGCTCCCTCCAGGCTCTGGTCTCACCTCTATCCTAGTAAAGCCCAAAAGGCCTTCTGCTCACACCTGCAAAACACATGGCCAAGAAGACCCAGTTTCTCAAGGCCCAGCATGCTGACGCAGCCCCTGCCCTCTCCTCATCATAGCTGGACTCCTGCCAAGCGGACAGACCAGGCTCTGCCACTTGTGCTCTCTCTGAGTCTCTGGACACCTACCTTCTCCCTCCCCATCAGCTCTGAGCAGATGCCCTGGCTCAGGGAGGCCTCTCCTGTTCATACCCCCATTCCTGCTTTTTCTTGGCTTCATTTTCCTTCAAAAGAATCATGACTAACTAAGGTATGCACTCCTGTGTTTGCTTTAAAATCTGAATTCTTCCAAGAAAAGAAAGGAAGGTTCAAATGGACTGTTTAGTCCACAGTTGACTTAGGGCAGGACATCAAAGTTAGTTGGGGGCAGCCAAACAGTTCTGCCTGGCAGGGCCCTCTGTCCTCTTGTCCCATCAGTGTCCAGAGGAATGCTCTGGAACTGAGGCCTCATATCATGAAGATCAAGCCCTACATCACCACCGGGGGGAGCTCTGTGGTCAGGGAGCACACATGAGCCAATGGTCCAGATAGTGAACAGCTCTACTCACAGCCCCATGTGCCCACCCTGGGGAGCTCTGTGGTCAGGGATCACAGAAGGACTGAGTAGTGAACAGTTCCATTCATAGACAGTGGCTCATGGCCTCCCTACTGCTCACATGATCCTACCAAGCTGCTTCATGGTACTGTCCGTCTTAGCTTTACAACAGGACGCATCATGTTCCTTTTCAGGGGAAAGACTATTCTCACTGGCTCTAGAGCCCCTTCTTCCTGACATGAAATTGCACACTGAGAATAGACATCAAACTTAGAAATATTGCAATTCCAAAAAAAAAAGAACTAAGATATATTCACTAACTCAAAGTTACCTGTCCTGGTATAAATAAAAATGACCCTGTTCTTGTGTAAATGTCTTTTTTTTTAATAATTTTTTTTATTTCCGTATGTGTATGAATGTACTGTCTGCATGCAAGTTTGTGCACCCGTGTCATGCAATGCCGTGGAGGTCAGAAGAGGGTGTTGGATTCCCCTGGAACTGGAGTTCTCCTGGAATTGGAGTTTCAGACGGCTCTTGGCCGCCATGTGGGTGCTGGGGATCGAACCTGGGTCCTCTGTAAGAGCGGTCGGTGCCCTTAACAGCTAGGCCATCTCTCCAGCCCATATAAATGTCTTTTAAGTGCTGTAGGTATTCCAGAAAGGTCTTAAGAGTCCATGAGTCCCCACCCCAGGTGCCTGCATCCCTCGATCTCTGTAATGAATACAAAGCTCAACCAGGAACCAAACACACAAGTCCTATCTCTTGGGCACCTCTGAGTCAGGGCATCTGCTCTGTGCTCAATGCAGACCCACTCAAGCAAGGCAGAGCATCTGGTGGAGTGCCGGCTTGCCAGAGAAGGGCCTATGGTAAGGTCAGGGCCTGGCTACCGAGCCCAGCAAGATGAAAGTCAACCAAGCTGCTGCCAGCTCAGTGAGGCTCACTCATGATCCAGTAAGTCCTTGATGGTACTTTCTCCTGGGGATCCTAAGAAAAGAGGAGAGGGAGAGGAGAGGGAGAAAGAGAGAGAAAGAAGGGGAGGAACAGGAGGAGGAGAAACAAAGGAGGGGGAAGAGAGACAGGGAAGAAGACAGTGCCACAAAACTCCCTAAGCAGATACTTACAGATCAGCAAGTATCAGTGGAAAGAGGGAGAGCTGGGAGCGGTGGTAGCCTGTGATCCAAACACTCAGGAGACTGAAACAGAAGACCTCAGGTTTGAGGTCAGCTGCTGGACTATATAGTATGTTTGAGGCTATCCTGGGCTACACAGTGATACTCTATCTCAAAACAAAACAACCAGAAAGAAAAAAGGAGAAACAAAACAAGGTATCAAGAATCGACTTTGAAAGCCACCCCAGCACACATGAGGAGATGGCTACCACCTTCAGAACCAAGGAAAACATAGCACAAGTCAGTTACATTCTGACAAGTTAGTCTGTTTTTGTTGTTGTTGTTGTTGTTTGTCTTTTTGAGACAGGGTCTCCCTTTAGTCCCAGCTGGGCTGGAGCTCACTATGTAGACCAGGCTGGCCTTGAACTCACAGAGATCCACCTGCCTCTGCCTCCCAAGAGCTAGGATTAAAGGCGTGAACCACCACACCTGGTAAGTTAGTCTGTTTTATGGGACGCAGGGAAATTGTGTGATAAAGTGATTTTAAAAATGTATCTGGAAGAATAAGCAAATACAACAGCATTTCTTTAATAACTCTTCTTTGAGAAGAACAGTGGCAGGAGGCATCAGAGACCAGGAAGGGCAGCAAGCCAGCAGCAATCACCATGAATTAAACCTTTGAAAGATTCAATGTTTAAAACATCTGAGGGGCCAGGCGTGGTGGCGCACGTCTTTAATCCTAGCACTTGGGAGGCAGAGGCAGGCGGATCTTTGTGAGTTCAAGGCCAGCCTGGTCTACAGAGTGAGTTCCAAGATAGCTGGGGCTACAGGGAGACCCTGTCTCGAAAAGACCAAAAAAAAAAAAAAGAAAATGAAGCCTTGCTAGGAACAGCAGTGCCTGAGTTCAGCCAAAACAGCTTGGGAACCTGCATGGAGCCCTGTTAATGCCATCATCACCCATGGCCCTCAATCCCCACGGCCCTCATCACCTAAGGCCTTTATCACACACAGCCCACAATACCCACAGCCTTCATCACACATAGCCTTCATTACCCATGGCCTTCATCACACACAGCCTTCAGTCAGCAACTGAGGCCTTCATCACCCATGGCCTTCATCACCCATGGCCTTCATCACCCATGGCCCTCATCACCCATGGCCTTCGTCACCGTGGCCTTCGTCACCCGTGGCCTTCGTCACCCGTGGCCTTCATCACCCGTGGCCTTCATCACCATGGCCTTCATCACCCATGGCCTTCATCACCCATGGCCCTCATCACCCATGGCCCTCGTCACCCATGGCCATCATCACCCATGGCCCTCAATCCCCACGGCCCTCATCACCTAAGGCCTTTATCACACACAGCCCACAATACCCACAGCCTTCATCACACATAGCCTTCATTACCCATGGCCTTCATCACACACAGCCTTCAGTCAGCAACTGAGGCCCTCATCACCCTTGGCCTTCGTCACCCATGGCCCTCTTCACCCATGGCCCTCATCACCATGGTCTTCATCACCATGGTCTTCATCACCATGGTCTTCATCACCCATGGTCCTCATCACCCATGGCCTTCGTCCCCGTGGCCTTCGTCACCCGTGGCCTTCGTCACCCGTGGCCTTCATCACCCGTGGCCTTCATCACCATGGCCTTCATCACCCATGGCCTTCATCACCATGGTCTTCATCACCATGGCCTTCATCACCATGGTCTTCATCACCCATGGCCTTCATCACCATGGCCTTCATCACCATGGCCTTCATCACCCATGGTCTTCATCACCCATGGTCTTCATCACCCATGGTCTTCGTGGCCTTCATCACCATGGCCTTCATCACCATGGCCTTCATCACCCATGGCCTTCATCAACCATGGCCTTCATCACCCATGGCCTTCATCACCCATGGCCTTCATCACCCATGGCCTTCATCACCATGGCCTTCATCACCCATGGCCCTCGTCACCCGTGGCCCTTGTCACCTGTGGCCCTCGTCACCCGTGGCCCTCATCACCCGTGGCCCTCGTCACCCATGGTCTTCGTCACCCACGGCCTTTATCACCCATGGCCCTCGTCACCCGTGGCCCTCATCACCCGTGGCCCTCGTCACCCGTGGCCTTCATCACCATGGCCTTCATCACCCATGGCCTTCATCACCATGGCCTTCATCACCCATGGCCTTCATCACCCATGGCCTTCATCACCCATGGCCCTTGTCACCCATGGCCCTCGTCACCCATGGCCCTCGTCACCCATGGCCTTCATCACCCATGGCCTTTGTCACCATGGCCTTCATCACCCACGGTCTTCGTCACCCATGGCCTTTATCACCATGGCCTTCAGCCAGCAACTGAGGTCCTCATAACCCATGGTCTTCATCACCATGGCCTGCATCACCTGTGGCCTTTGGCCAGCAACTACCCCTGGGGATATTCCAACAGTAGTTCACACAGGAACAGGGCTCTAGCATAAAGACGTCAGTCACTACAGTACACCTTACCAGTGTAAAGTCACATCACACGTTTCATTCCAAGAGGACAGCTCACAAGTGCTGCTCCTGCCATGTTTTACCTTCACAATTTAAGAAGAGGGTGATTTTCCCGAACCACTTCTGCTCATCCAAAGCCACCTCACACCAGTCATAGGTGAGCCCCCAATGCTAGCAGCTCTACTGGGGCCTGAGGCTCTCTTGTGCTGAGCTAGTTTGCTGAGCAAACCCCAGGCTGAGTCTGTGAGCTCAGCAATTAGCACAATTCGATCTTTAAGTGCAATAACATCTTAAATTAAACAGGATTAAATTCTGTGTACCAACAAAACTACCATGACTGACAAATGATTTTGGAAATGAAGTCCAATAGCCCTTTCAGCCTTGTCCATTGTCCCCTACCCTCTTGGTATGAGCTTATACACATGCTCCTCTGTGTGTGTAGAAGCCACAATCTCCATGACTCATTCCAATGCGACAGTGACACTGTGACTACGGCATAGAAAGGTCTAGATCTCAGCATGCACATGCTGGGCTTTGCAGTACCTTCCATGGAATTTTTGGATCTTCGTTTTGATGTTTTCGATGTCAGTGACCTGGATGCTCCCATGGGAACCTCGGCCTTAAAGAAATGAGAAAAATAATTGCTACATTGCACATGCCATCAAAATACTTCTTTTTCAAGTTCTGCTTAAGGAAGAATAAATGTAACCAGGAACAAGTCCCTGAGCCTCCAAGGGCACCATACTAACCGGAGTGAGAGCTGACAGGAAGTCTAACATCCTTCACCCTAAATTTAGATCTGTCTGCATGGCCTCATGTAGGCAGCCAGCAGTGCTGACCCCATGCACGTCTGACAGACGTCTGTCAGACATGCTAGTGAGTGGTCCACCTGGGCAGACATGCTAGTGAGAAGTACATACACAAATACACACACTGTATATACCCAGGAAAAAGAGGAGAGGGGCAGAAAAAAAATTCTTTAAATTTTACCTCTGTTTCTGCTTTGGAGTCTTTGGATCCATCTGACAACTTTTTAGGTATCTCCCCTGAGCTTGAAGACTGTTAAAAAAAAATACTGTTTTTAAACTTTAGAATTATTAAAATCTGAAACATTAAAAACTATAACAACTAAAGAAAACCACCAAGACACAGGAGATGGCAGAGGAACGAACAAGACAACTGCTCAGGCGGGAGTGTCACCACTCCAGGTCTGGTTAGCCACCACATTATCTCGGTCTGTAGGTCCCAGGAGTTTTCTGAGCTGATGGAAGGAGATCAAGAGACACCCAGGGAAGCTGAGGACCCTTAGGAAACCATGTAGGAGACCACCAATCCCTATGCCAGAGCAGACTCCTATCCACCAGAACAGGCTCCTATCCACCAGAGCAGACTCCTATCAACCAGAACAGGCTCCTATCAACCAGAACAGATTCCTATCCACCAGAACAGGCTCCTATCCACCAGAACAGACTCCTATCTACCAGAACAGGCTCCTATCCACCAGATCAGGCTCCTATCAACTAGAACAGACTCCTATCTACCAGAACAGACTCCTATCCACCAGATCAGGTCCCTATCCACCAGAACAGACTCCTATCCACCAGAACAGGCTCCTATCAACCAGAACAGACTCCTATCCACCAGAACAGACTCCTATCTACCAGAACAGACTCCTATCCACCAGATCAGGCTCCTAGGACACATATCCCACTGAAATGTGCAGATCCACAGACATGAGAGGTGGCCTCACTGTAAACACACTCCTATTTTCTGGGTGTCTCCTAATAATGGGTAACTGTAGAACAGAAGGCTCTTCAAAGCGAAGGCTGAAGACACTTGGGAACAACTGTGCTATAAATACCACTTCTCTAAAAGATCCGGAAGTAGCTGGGTGTGGTGGTGCACGCCTTTAATCCCAGCACTTGGGAGGCAGAGGCAGGAAGATCTTTGCGAGTTCAGGCCAGCCTGGTCTACAGAGTGAGTTCCAGAACAGCTGAGGCTACAGGGAGACCCTGTCTCGAAAGAACAAAAACAAAAACAGAAGATCTGGAAGTGAGGACAGACCATCATCAGTGTTGTAAGTTCACAGTGAAGGTGCCAGACAAGATCAGTAGTAACTGCTGACTGCAGGTCAGCCTGGCCACGTCACCCTCACACCCTTACAGCCACCAGCCTTTGCCCTCAGAGGCAATGAGAAGTGACCCAGCCCCAACCAGGTCTGAGCCCAGCACCAGGGGCCAGCACACCCTGGGACCCTAATGACTCCAGTGTGTTTCCAGAGTGCAAAGCTGCCTTGTCATCTCTGTCTAGAAGATGTCATCAAGCTGCCTCCTGGGTTTTTTCTGAAGAGCAAACTTTTCCTTCTTTAAACTGCTTCTTGTCAGGCACTTTTGTCACAGCAATGAGAAAAGTAACTAGGGGTAGGTCTGGCTGCCCCGGTCATGGGGTGCCTGTAGGGCCCCGCCCTCCCGTGGCAGCATCTGGGGTTGGAGCTCCGACATCTGCACATGTAGCTCAGAAACACTCTAGCTGGCCGCACCGTAGGTATAATTTATTTTTGGAAATCAAGTTCAATATTAAAAAGAAAAACTGCACTACATTATTGGAAGCCATTTCTACTAATTCTGTTACCTTTTTAAATTTATGATTTGATTTGAAAACTATCATGGGAGGAGCTGTGAGTGCTGGGGAAGATAATGATGACTTAATTGATAACCTTAAAGAAGTTCAGTATATCCGCACTGAAAGAGTAGAGCAAGCCTTCAGAGCGACTGACCGTGGAGATTACTATTTGGAAGGCTACAGAGACAATGCTTACAAAGACTTAGCCTGGAAGCATGGAAACATTCACTTGTCAGCACCTTGCATTTATTCTGAAGTTATGGAAGCACTGAAACTTCAACCAGGATTATCTTTTCTTAACTTGGGAAGTGGAACTGGATATTTAAGTACAATGGTGGGCTTAATTTTAGGTCCTTTTGGAATTAACCATGGGATTGAGCTTCATTCAGATGTGGTTGAATATGCCAAGGAAAAACTGGAGAGCTTCATCAAAAATAGCGATAGCTTTGATAAATTTGAATTCTGTGAACCTGCATTTGTGGTTGGTAATTGCCTTCAGATAGCATCTGATAGTCATCAGTATGATCGAATTTATTGTGAGCTGGAGTCCAGAAAGACCATGAAAACTACATGAAGATTCTACTGAAAGTTGGGGGCATATTGGTTATGCCCATAGAGGACCAGTTGACACAGATCATGCAAACTGGACAAAATACTTGGGAGAGTAAGAGCATCCTTGCTGTTTCATTTGCCCCACTTGTGTAAGAGTGACAATGGCACACCTGATTCCGTGGGACTCCCTCCCTGTGCTGTCAGGAATCTACAAGACTTGGCACGGATTTACATTCGACGCACGCTTAGAAATTTCATAAATGATGAGATGCAGGCCAAGGGCTGCCCTTTTCCGCAAAGGGCTCCGCCCAAGAGGAAAAGAAAAAGAGTTAAACAGAGAATTAACACTTATGTGTTTGTGGGTAACCAGCTTATTCCTCAACCTCTAGACAGTAAGGAGGACGAGAAAATGTTAGAAGACAGCAAAGAAGAGGAAGAGAAAGATCTCAGTGAAACCATGAAGCCGGAGGAGCCGCCTCAGAATCTGCTGAGGGAGAAGATCATGAAGCTGCCGCTCCCGGAGTCTCTAAAAGCTTACTTGACATATTTCAGAGAAAAATAACTGAAAGCACGACAGAATGCCTACTGATAATTCCTTTAGTCTTGAAAATGTAGCATTTATTAGGCGTTAGGAGAGAGACATCCAAGTGAATTATAGCAGAAAAAGAATGTTATTTCTCTCAGTCACAAAATGATGTATTCAATGATTTAAAAGAGTCTCTTTTCTAAAATCTATTTTTCTTTAAATCTTCAGGAAATGCTGTTTTAACTCAGTGATTTCAAAGTCAGGACTTCGTGTACTCTAGTCCCTTACAGATTTGTAGTGGCAAGGGTTAGTTTTCCTTTTATATGAGGTTGATATATTTGGTAAGAATATATAACCTGATCTGAACTGCTGTTTGCATTTCCTTTGTGGGAACCTTCTTATCAAATAAGGAAATCAAATGCTTTGTAGACTATTTACTTTTGTTGTAGATCTATTCCGGGCAATATATGAGTGCAATAATAATACAATGTTGAATAATTTAGCTTTAAAAATCAGAGGTCATGAAACCCTACAGCCCTGCAACTTTTGCTATTAAATCTATTGCCAAAAGATCCAGGGAAAATTCCCGCTTCTCTCATAGAGATTTTAAGAGCACAGTAAGTGAATATTAAAGTATTAAGTGGATACTTAACACAAGTAGTTTGTATGGACCCTTTACAGTCTCCTTATTTAAAGATGATGAGTTTATCTTAACTCTCTAGAGTTTTAAAAGGTAGAACATTTAGGATCATTGTTCAGTAATTCACTGTATAGAGTATTAGATTTTAAAAGACATCTATTATCCCATTTACCTGTGAATGGGCTGAGTGAGTGAGTGAGGGAGCACATGTGACCACCCTTTTCTAGGTAGCTCCCTGGAGCAGGGGCCGAGCACTGTGGCCAGCTGACGCACTTTAGCAATGGGACCTTTAGTTTATCTGAATATTTATCTTTTGACAAGGTAGGGGCAAGCTGGCCTATGTTTGCTTTGGAACTTTCTACTATAAATAGATAATCACTGAATTTTATGTTCAATTCCTTTGTGTTAAAATTTGGTTCAGAATCATAGTGTGATCTTTGGGACCCACACCATGTTCACTTTTGCTCAGTGTTACATACTTAAGCCACATAGAGTATAAGTGATAAAAAATGCCGTTTTTTTTTTTCCTTCCTAGTAGGGCCTGAAAACAGTTATTCCTTGTTAAGGAGGAATGTAATGTAACCTGTTTACTCCTTAGTGTTCCATGGATATGTATTTAAAGGGGAGACTTCAGGTGTATCGCATATTACCACCAGCAGCAGCACTGTTACAGCGGTTGCTTAGATTTGCTCAAGTGATTCAGTCATTGTGAAAGAACTATTCTTTACTAAGATTCAAATTATTTTCAAGTATCTCAGCTCCAATAATTCTGCATATATAAATCGATTGAAATTGTCTAAACACAAAATTGCATAGATGATATATTGATAATGTGAGTTTAATGGAAAGGATTTGTTGACTTCGGGTGGCATGGAGGTGTTTATAATTTTTCTTAGAGAATTACTAAACTATGATTAAGTAATGCTCTGTCTTCTATCCCCCCTCCCCCCCCAAAAAATCGTGCTGGAAATTGCGGTACCTAGTATTGTACCCAGGGCGTCACACATCCCAGGCAAGCTCTTTAACAAAGTGACATGTCCCCAGACCAACATACTTAAAAAAAAGTTTTAAGAAGCTGAATCTTTGATGCACATGGATTTTTATCTGGGCAGTGTCTTCATCCTGCCTCCCTGTCCTTGTCCCCAGCACCCTATGTTTTTTCTCAGAGCTTATGTCCAGATAATCTGAGACTACATATTTTTCAATGATATTATTATTATTCAGGAGAGTTTAGCTAGAGATAAATTTGAAGACTAATGTTCTCATATTGTCTTTCATTGACAAAGTATACCATAGATTATCATGATTATTACTTTTTTTGTCTTTGAAATCTATCTTGTGTTTTTAAATGCATTTATTTTATAGATGTGACTTTATCATTGATTTTAAGTAAAGAAAAAAATGAAAATTCAAGGGAAAGCAGTCTTATCTATTAATTCAGATATACTAGAATAAGAATATTTTGGGTTTATGTTTATTTTTTAATGAATTTGTTTACTTGAGTATGGAAAATTATGCTTTATAGGTAAAGAGATAAAGATGAAATAAAAGTAAAGTAAAAAAAAAAAAGTAACTAACACCTGCCCAGGTGTTACTCAGGATAAGCTCCAGAGTAACCTGCTCTCAGAAAACAGAGAAGCCAGACCTTAAATTTACCTGAAAATGTTACTGAACAGGAATTGTACAAAACAGCAGTCTTACTACATTTATAATACCTAAAAAACATTGAAGGTGGTTCTAATAGTTAATAAACTTAGCCAGGTCCATGTTCCAAGGAGACCATGCATGCAACCCACATGGCCTATAAATACGACTGACAGTGACAAGGCAGAGGCAACACCAAGTCTTCAGAAACTGCCCAACATGCAAATCACACAGGGCAAAAGCACCTGTCAATCATCTAGCAAGGAAAAGTCTGGGCCAACATGGACAAATCAGCTCAAACTCCAAACTACTGTTTTCTCTACAGGCCGACAGAAATTGTTAAATTCCACCCAGTGACTCAAGATCTGAAAAGTCTACCACCCCTTGCCTGGATGCTCAATTCACCCCTTCCCCAAATGTAGGCTGTAATCCTATGTAATCCAGACACTATACTGGGCTGGGAATCAATAGCAATGTAAGTCATATCCAGAACACGCTCTATGGATATAAAAAGGGGACTGGTTAGAAGCTCATGCAAAAGTGCCTCAGTAAATGGCCAAAGTGCTGTTGAGGGTTACAAACATGTACAATTTTTAAAAACTGGGCTGGTGAGATGGCTTGGCAGGGAAATGCATTTGCCACACAAACCCCACAATCTAAATTCAAACCCAGAACCCGCATAAAGGGGGAAGGGAGAACTGACTGCACACACTGTGGCATGCACACGCCCACATTTACACACACATCACACATGCAGAGAAGCCGTGTCATGACCATGCCTTTTTCTCTGGTTCCCTGCTCCTCTCCCTGTCGGGGTCCCTGAAGTGCTCTCCATTTTTGGCTCTCCTCCGCTCCCGGTCCTTTCCCTTGTCCCGGTCGCGCTCCTGGTCCCTGTCTCTGGGCCTCTCCTTGTCCTTCCCACCCTCGCTCCTCCTCCGGTCCTTCTCTTGCTCTGCCTCTCGGTCGCGGTCCGTGTTGCGTCTGTCCTTGTCCCTGTCCTGCTTGGTCCTCGCCCTGGCTCGCTCTCGCTCTCCTTCCTTCCGGTCCCGGTCGCCCTCCTGGGCCTTCTCCTTGCTCTCCTTCTCTCTTGGCTTGCTGTCTTCTTTCAGTTCCTCCTTCTGCTTCTGCTCTGAGCTTGTACTTCTCTCCTTTATTTCAGAGTTTCTTCTATCCTAGAAATAAAAATCACAAGCATATACATGGGTGTCATTTTCCACTTTCCTGAAGCTACAGACTCTCTACATCAAAGACACATGGCTCACAGTCACCTCTTTGTGGGCTCTAGCTTCCTCTTCCTTCACATTCTTATTGTCAGACTCAGGCACCTTGGAGATCCGCAAGGTCCCTCCTCGTGCATCTCCCTTCTCCCCAGCTAAAACTCTCTTCACTGCTTCATCACTGGAAAGCTTGTTGGCCAGGTGTCAGGAAATGAAATAACACATTGAAAATTAGGTTAGCCATGTAATAAACAGGAATGTGGCATTAAAAAGATTTTCTTTTATCAGTGAGGGGCATTTGAAGGATACAAAAATTACAAGAAAATGTTACTGTAACAAAGTAGCTCATCTCTTGATAACCATTACTAATTAATGATTAGCCTTAACAGCAGGATCACCCAAGCTAATGAGTCCTGCCACCACTGGACCTGTCCGTGTGAACACATGTTTAGTTCTGGTGACACACAGGGCACTACAGATGTCTTCAAACAGAATCACAGGATCTAATCACCACAATATGCATTATTAGTACAGCTACTACAAAAGAAAAAGAAAATGCTAAGTGCTGGTGAGAAAGAGGAGGAGCCTCACGAACGCTGGCACCAGAGGGCAGCCCACGGACACATTGTGGGGTTATACTGCTTAGTTTTGTTTGGTCTTTTTGAGACAGGGTCTCCCTATAGCTCCAGCTGTCCTGGAATTTACTCTGCAGATGGGGCTGCCCTTGAACTCACAGATCTGCCTGCCTGTGCCTCCCAAGTGCTAGGATAAAAGGCGTGCATGTGTAA
Source organism: Rhizomys pruinosus (assembly GCA_009823505.1). Lineage (NCBI taxonomy): Eukaryota > Metazoa > Chordata > Mammalia > Rodentia > Spalacidae > Rhizomys > Rhizomys pruinosus. The sequence goes on from VZQC01014993.1 coordinate 534,909, forward strand.
CCACGCCCAGCTACTGCTTAGTTTTTATTGTCAACTTGACACAACTAGAATCACCTGGAGGGGAGAATGTCAACTGAAGAACTGTCTTGAGGATCCTGGCCAACCGTGAGGAGCTCTTTGGTGACCTAGCCCACTACAGGCAGCACCATCCCTAGGCAGCCAGGTCTGAGCTAGATAAGAAAGAAAGCCAGCACAGGAAATAAGGTTGACAAGTAGGACCTCATTAAACTCAAAAGCTTCTGTACAGCAAAAGAAACAATCAGGGAAGTGAAGAAAAAACCCAGAGTGGGAGGAAATCTTCAACAGTGATACATCTGACAGAGCATTAACATCCAGAATATATAAACTCCTCAAAAAACAAAGAAAACAAATGACTCACTCAAAAGATGGAGTAAAGAGCTGAACAGATGACTGAAAAAAAATCTCAAAAAGTGTTCAACATCGTTAATAATTAAGGAAATGCAAATTAAAACCAATCTAAGATATCATCTCACTCCAAAAGGACTGGCTAAGATCAAGAAAACAAAACACACCAAATGCTGGAGAGGTTGTGAGGAAAAGGGAGCACTCATCCACTGCTGGTGGGAATGTAAACTCATACAACCACTGTGGAAAGCAGTGTGGAGAACCCTTAAACTCAAAAATGAACCTACCACCTGACCCAGCCATACCACTCCTGGGTATATACCCATAAGACTCATCCTACTGCAAAGATACATGCACATCTATGTTTACTGCAGCCCTCTTCACAACAGCAAGAAGCTGGAAACAACCCAAATCCACAAATGTGGAATGGTTTCCCTCATTTGTGGATGCTAGTACCAAATCCCCCAATTGAAAGACAAGCTGAGCAATGTTATTGTTATATTTCTTTCTACATGAAAGCAACTGTGATGTTATAATGTGAATCTCTTAATGAGCCCTAGAATTAACTTACTGCATACTTTCAGACATAGTAATTAATGTATTTGGGTGGAAGGTATATATCCATATTTTAGAATAATATAAAATTAGAGGGAAAAATGTGAATTCCTAAACATATATTGGAGTTAGCATAGTTTATTCCTGGAGGATATAATTCTGGTATATATATGATGTTTATATAGGAATATTTTGGAGCAATACAATTGGGAGAGAACCACAACACAAGGACTGGGTCAAAGAATGGACTTATATAGTTAAATTCTGCCCCAAATCAATAAACCTTTACAGAGAAAAACTTTAAAAAGACAGACACTCAGAAGGCAGAGGCAGGCGGATCTCTGTGAGTTCAAGGCCAGCCTGGTCTACAGAGTGAGCTCCAGGCCAGCTGGGACCAAAAGGAAGACCCTGTCTCAAAAATACTAAAATAAAATAAAATAAAAATAAAAAAATAAAAAGACAGAGAAAGATGCAGGACATGTATGGCAGAATGCATGATCTGGGGTCAGGTGGTGGGAAGGGAAAGGGGAATATGTCTAAATTGAACTGAAAAATGATGTCTGAAATACACAAAACATCAATAAAAGTATGTTAAAAAAGAAAGAAAGAAAGAAAGAGAAAGAAAGAGAAAGAAAAAGAAAGAAAGAAAGAAAGAAAGAAAGAAAGAAAGAAAGAAAGAAAGAAAGAAAGAAAGAAAGAAAGAAAGAAAAAGAAAGAAAGCCAAAGAACAATCTGTTAAGCAACATCCCTTCATGGTTTGGGTTTCTGTTCCTGCTTGAGTACCTGTCCTGACTTCCCTCAGTGATGGACTGTGACCCAGGCTGAAATAAATCCTTCTTCCCCAGGCTGCTGGTCATATCATAGTGTTTGTCACAATACCAGAAAGGAAACAAGGACAGTGGATCCTCAAAGTATGAGACACAGAATTATCAACAAGACCTAGCAACTTCCCTCCGGATTTACATCCAGCAGAACTGAAAATTGGTCTGAAGAGTTAGTCCCACACTGCACTCCAAGGAGCACTATTTAGGACAGCCAGAATGTGGAGCATCCCTCAACAAATGAGTGCATGAACAATGCAGTCTACCCCCCCAGCAGTGTTACCAACCCCAGCGGGGAGAAAACTGACCCGTGATACAACATGGATGAACTGTGAGGACATCACACAGTGAAACGGACAGCTAGGACAGGGTAGACAGAACTACATACAGGAGGTACCAGGAGAGTCCAATACGTGGAGACAGAGGTGGCTACTGGCATGAGAGGAAGTGGGGTAAGAGGACATTCTTATTTAATGGGTGAATTTCAGTTTTGCAAATTCAAAGAGGAATGACAGTGAGGACACCCTACCATGAAGACTCAGTTCACCAAGTGCATGCTGGAAAGGTTGTGTTACTTGGATTTAACTCATTAAAAAACTAACTCAAGTCCCATCAAATGCAGAAATTCCAGCTCCAGCATCCTGGACAGCCATCCCTTGTGCCACACACCTCTCTGCGGGAATCCTGCTTGCTCACTTGCTGCCCCACAAGCATGTAGGTGTCCCACACCAGCTCGGAAGGCCCGGGACAAGCTGTCCACCCACCATCAAGGGCTCTGAAGGGCAGGTTCACTCACCTTGTTGAGGCAGCACTTGCCAATGGTCTGAAGCAGCTCGTTGGTTCTTTCAGGCTCATGACCAGCCACAATTCTGGCTGGTTTTGCTGACAGGGGCTCTCCTGACACTATCACAACCACGTCTATGGCCTTCTGGAGGAAGCTAATTTTTGCATCCTTATCCTGAAAGATTTCCATTTAAAATACAAATATTACATACTCAAGGGGCTGGAGAGATGGCTTAGCAGCTAAGAACATGTACTGCTCTTGGAGAGGACTCCAGTTCAGTTCCTAGCACCTGTCAGGAGGCTCACAACCACACTAACTGTAGCTCCAGGGGATGTGACACCCTCTTCTGGACTCCACAGGTACCTGCATTCACTTGATCACATACAGAGACACACAGACTTATATATAATTAAAAATAAAGATTTGTTTAAAAATTTAAATAAATACTTCCAGGAGTTTGCACTACCCTCAGTATGTTCAATAGGCACAGGAAAGTTCCTCTTTATATGAAAAGCTATTTTAGGCATATGACAATTTTAGAATTTCTGACATTTCATAACCTTTTATTGGTTATAATAAAAACAACTCATTAAAGTTCCAATACAGCTGATGGGCTGGTATTAACCTCTGAAACACAAAATCTGATTTGGGGTTTCTGTTTGTTTTTGAGACATGGTCTGTGTAGCCCAGGCTGGCTTCAAATGTGATCTTTATGTCTCTGCCTCCCAAATGCTGGGATTATTGGGTGTTTATCATCACATCTATCTGGCTATTGACTTTTTTTTTCTTCTTTTTTGAAAACTGGCCTGGTACTAACTGTATAGCCCTAGCTGTCCTTGAACTTGCAGCCATCTTCCTGACTCAGTCTTCTGAGTGTTGGATTACAAATATGCATGACCACATTACAAAAGTAATTCTGCTTTTCTTTTTTCTTTCTGCATGTATTCAAGTACAGGGGTGTGTGTGTGTGTGTGTGTGTGTGTGTGTATTATTCATTTGGGTTTATGCATGCAAGTAGGTGCATGTGCACGTGTGTGGGCATGCATGTGGAGGGCAGAAATCAAACCTTGGGTATCAGCCCTCAGGAGCCACCTACCTTGTTTTCTGAGACAGGATCTCTGGGTCCTGAGCTCCCTAGGCTGGCTTGTCTGTAAGCACCAGAGACCTCCCGGCCTCCACCTCCCAGAGCTGGGATCAGAGACCTCCCTGCCCCCACCTTCCAGGCTGGGACCAGAGACCTCCCTGCCTCCACCTCCCAGAGCTGGGATCAGAGACCTCCCTGCCTCCACCTTCCAGGCTGGGATCAGAGACCTCCCTGCCCCCACCTTCCAGGCTGGGATCAGAGACCTCCCTGCCTCCACCTTCCAGACTGGGACCAGAGACCTCCCTGCCTCCACCTTCCAGGCTGGGATCACAGGCACACACTGCCACACCCAGTTTTTCACATGGGTCCTGGCTCTTCAGGTTTGCACAGCAAGCACTTCACTGTTTTTTAAATATCTCCCCACCCCCTAATTTTGCCTTTCAGTGGATAAATTTAGCATGGCATGCAGTTGCCAAAAATGAGAAAATGCAATGAGAGAGTATACATAACTCTTAAGTTAATTGGCTTTGAATCCCAACTATCAGTAGAGACACGCTACATGCAAAAGCTTACAGCCTGCAAAAACACACAATGCTTTTGAAAACAAAGGGAGACACACCTGAACCTACCTTGACATTGTCTGACTTCATCTCGGTGTCTGTATAAAGGCCCTTCATGAAGCCAGTTATCCTAATCACCTGCAAAAGACAGTGTCCATTACATACATCTCACAGGATGGCCGCTTCATTGGCCCCATCCACTCAACTGCACTCTCACGAGGGATCAGAACCCAACACACCCATAACTCTCACCACTCTTTTTATTCCCTTTCTCAACGAAGGTCTGATGCCTACAAAATGCAGGCACAGGCTTCAGAAAACAGCTATTCAGACAACAAAGACTACAAACACAGAGCAGGAAACAGACATGCAGCAAGGTGTAGGGAGGGGTGCCAGGGATGGCTTCCCTGAGAAATCACAACTCCCCAAAACCAGAGGCTAGCAGGGAAGAGAGCTGGGAAGCACACACCCAACAAAAGAACCAACCACCAAGTCCAGGTCAACAGGGTCCCATCTGAAGGATCCAAAGACCTGTGGGACTGCAGGAGTGTAAGGTCACAGTCCCTGGGGCCCAAGGAGGTGCAAAAAAGTTTTTCAAGTAGGAGCACTTGACCACACAGTCCTTCGCCAGTAGCATAAAGACTTGGAAGGGAATGGACTCCAAAAAGAAAAGGAGCTGCTAAGCTTGGGAATCTAAAACCCAAAGTTCCAGAACAGTCTTCCTCATCACTTCTTATGAGGATAGCACATTCTCCATCTTAGCACTTCTTATGAGGATAGCACATTCTCCATCTTAGCACTTCTTATGAGGATGGAGCATTCTCCATTCTCCTCACTTCTTTTTTTTAAATTTTATTTATTTTCTATGTGTATGAATGTACTGTCTGCATGTAGGTTTGTGCACCCATGTCGTGCAATGCCGTGGAAGTCAGAAGAGGGTGTCGGATTCCCCTGGAACTGGAGTTCTCCTAGAATTGGAGTTACAGACAGTTCTCAGCCACCATGTGGGTGCTGGGGATCGAACCCGGGTCCTCTGCAAGAGCAGTCGGTGCTCTTAACCACTAGGCTATCTCTCCAGCCCCTCTCCTCACTTCTTATGAGGATGGCGCATTCTCCATTCTCCTCACTTTTTTTTTAATTTTATTTATTTTTGTATGTGTATGAATATACTGTCTGCATGTAGGTTTGTGCACCCGTGTCGTGTAATGCCGCAGAGGTCAGAAGAGGGTCTCGGATTCCCCTGGAACTGGAGTCCTCCTGGAACTGGAGTTACAGACCCTTCTCAGCCGCCGTGTGGGTGCTGGGGATCGAACCCAGGTCCTCTGCAAGAGCAGTCAGCGCTCTTAACCACTAGGCTATCTCTCCAGGCCCCCTCCTCACTTCTTATGAGGATGGGGCATTCTCCATCCTAGCACTTCTTATGAGGATGGAGCATTCTCCATCCTCCTCACTTCTTATGAGGATGGCGCATTCTCCATCCTAGCACTTCTTATGAGGATGGCACATTCTCCATCCTCCTCACTTCTTATGAGGATGGCGCATTCTCCATCCTCCTCACTTATGAGGATGGCACATTCTCCATCCTAGCACTTCTTATGAGGATGGCGCATTCTCCATCCTAGCACTTCTGTTTTCTCCCAAACTGCCCTGCCCCCAGGTAACCTGCATCCCTAGTCACCTCTAAAGCCAGCTTGAAGGGCAATGATTTTCTGTTCCTCCCCATCCCAACAGCCAACCAAGGTCCTGGGTTCTCAAAATGTGTACAGTACTATAGAATCAATAACATAGGTGGCAACAACACTAAAAAAAAAAAAAAATACAACAGCAAACATCATGTCTGTGTCCTCAGTCAGCTGTGAATCATTACTAGGAGGCAGGTTTTATAAACAGCAGTAGCAACACAGCCCCAAGTGAATGTCAGCTGCCTCCTCTGGGACAACGCTACATCACGTTAGTTATTAATCTACAAGAGTTCATCTCACCCCAAAGCACTGCAGAGCCACACTGCTGGGCTGAGCTGGCTGGGCTGGGCTGAGCTGGGCTCTTCTGAGAAGACTGTTAGCATCCTGATTTAATACTCCTGGAACTTACTCACTTTGTGAAGGTTTTCCCAGGATGCTGGCAGTTTAAACTGTGAACAGCAACCATGATGAGAGTCATCCATACCACAGAATGGAGGCTCTAGCTAAACTGTGACAGTAACTTGACTGCAGTGCTCGGTCAGCTCTTCCAGGAGGCTTTCTACCTGGGATCCAAAAATACCTTCAAGTATGTCAATCAAACACGCTTATCAAGGAGGTGACAGTGTACTTGGTTTTGGGGTTTTTTTGGTGTGTGTGTGTGTGTGTTGGAGGGTTTTTGGGTTGTTTTTGTTTTGAGACAAGGTCTCCCTATGTAGTCCTGACTGGCCTGTAACTTGCTATGTAGACCAGACTACCCTCCAACTCACAGAGATGTCCCTGCTCCTGCCCCTGCCCCTGTCTCTGCCCTGGGCCCCTGCCTCTGCCTCCAGTGCTGGGATCAAAGATGTGTGCCACCATGCCCAGCAAGAGTACTGATCTTTACACTAGAAGAGGCTGAATTCACCACTATATTCAGTAACATCATAGAAGCAAATATTTCATACCTTATCTGCCAAGTCAATAGTCAATCCCTGCTTCAATGCTCCTCCTTCCTCCCACCAGCTCCACTCTACTCCTGAGCACCCTGGGATGAGGCCATGGGCTCTCAGGACTGAGAAGAAAAGCATGGCTTTGGGAGCCTGCACTGAGATGGGCCAGGCTCACATCTAGCCAATTCTCCCTTGCTCTCTCAGGTCAGAGGATGGCAGTAGTCTGCTTCACAGGATGGTGGCGATCTACTGACTGGACTCTCCACATAGCCAGTCCCTTCTTCAAACACATTCCAGGACAGGCAGCAAGGTGCCTCAAGAGGCCAATCAACACAGCCTCTCGGCATATGGGTTTCAGAGCATCTAAAGGCGCACCTAAGATTAACATGGAAGGCCATAGTCCAGCACAGGAAAGGACAATGAGCACAAGGTGAAGAAGAAGGTGCATACCCTGTTGAAAGGAAAAATAAGTCTGACACCAAACCAGGTGAGATGCTGAGCTCTAGAGCCACCAAGCTGAACCTGACTCCTAGGTCCTGATCAAACCCCAAGTTCCAGAGTGGCCTCAGGCACACCATGCAAATGGTACTGCCACCCACTGCACAATACCCTGTTGTTACCAGAATCCCTGACAAACTTAACACTGCAGCAAGTGTTTGTTGTGCGATCACTATGGACTTCCCCAGTGCAGCTCACTGGAGATACACTAACAAGTCAGGGTTAGTCTGTCACTGAGGAATTCGCCAGGCTCAGGTGGGAAAGTCATATAGACACCAAGGTCATGTTGAGGTATCTGTGGAGTTCATCAACAAATACCAAGATGCTGGGCGGAGGGTGTGCTCGTGTGTATACAAGCACACACAGCTGTATGTACGCATGTGGAAGCCAGAAGTCAACACTGGTGTTCCTCAATTCTCTCCACCTTATTAATATATACTGTTTTATTGAATTTTTGTCCACTTCAAAAATCTTAATCATATTTAGATCCCTCCCCTATCTATACCCCCATATAGCCCACCCACTGATTTCATGCATTCTGTCATATATGTTAAGGCCTATCAAGTCAAGTTGTGTACCCAGATGTCCCTTGGTGTGAGTTCATCCACTGGAAGCCTGTTCAGCCTATCTAGCATAACTCCCTTAAAAGAAAACCAACCCTCCCTCACCCAGCAGCGACCAGCTGGAGAGATGGCTCAGTGGTTAAGAGCCATCTCTCCAGCTCCTCCACCTTATATTTTTAAGACAAGGTTTCTCAGTGAACCTGGAACTCACCAATTCTCTAGACTGGGTGGCTGCAGCCCCCTAGGACCCTGCTGTCTTCACCCCTCAGGGCTGGGGTTACAGGAAGGGGCTACCATGCCTGGCTTTTTCCACAGATCCCAACTCGGGTCCTCATGCCTGAGCAGGAAGCACTAATTGACCCACTGAGCAGTCTCCCCAGGCCCCAAAGTCCATTTTTATAGGTCTCCTTTCAGGTCCTCCTACAACCAGTACACTCACCTACCTGTACTTACTAAGCACCCAACTGTGGAAACCACTCCTCCAAGCAGAACAGAGGGAAACTTTGGGTGAGGGCTCTAGAAAAGGCTCATTCTCTCCCGCAGGATTCACCAGTGCCTTCCCCTGCTGCAGTTAACAGGGCAGCCAAGAGCAAGTTCACAGAATAAGCTCTGCCAAGGAGGATGGAAGAAGAGCTCTGAAGAGATACAACAGCAGGTAAGAAATACCAGTGTTTCCTGGGGTGGTCAGGATCCTCAGGGGCACAGGAGGGTGAGCAGCAATCTCAGGACCTAGTGGGTCTGAGTCTGAACACTGAAGGCACCTTGGCCCTGGACAAGCTCTATCTGAAGACAAGGGCTCCCCACCCTGCCTGAGCCTTGACCACCGGCACAGCCCAATTCTGGGGCCTCCAATATACACACAAGCTCCCAACTGCACCTGGACCCTGGGCCCTGACGCTGACTACAGGCCCTGTTCCCTGACCACAGCTCAGACCCACACACCACCTGGTCACCTCCACCCCTGTCTTCCCAGTTCCCGCTTCTGGATCCCACCAGCCCTACCATCTAACCTACAGCCTGACCCTGGACTTCGGTTCCTGACCCTGATCCAGGCCTTAGATCCACACCTAAAGCCCTTAACAGGTCAGTCCAGGTCAGGCCTCTAACCCCCTCCTCATCCTGCTCCTGACCTGGCCTCAGGACAGTGCAGGGTCAGTAACCCATAGGCGGCCCTTCACTAGGCCCTAGGTCCTAGACCCTGACTCTGACCCCAACTTCATATCCACACCTGGAACCAGACCTTGACCTGAACCGCAGGCCTTGCCAGCCTGGCCCTCGAACCCACAGCAGACCCTAAGCCCGGGACCCCAACCCAGCATCCCAACCTGGCACCCTGACCCTGGTCCCCCACCAGGCCCTGACCTCTCCCTCGACCCTGGCCCTGACCCGCACCCCGCTCCCTCCCGCCTCCAGTCCTCCCCCACACCCCCACCGGTCCGGACCCACAGCCCCGACTCCACCCCCCGCCCCCGCCCCACCTCAGTGATGATGTCGTGCAGGTAGCGGAACGGCGGCTTGTTCAGCAGCTTCTCGGTGAGCGGCGGCCTCCGGATCACCTTGCCCAGCGCCTCCTGCGTCTGCCGCACCACCGCCGCGTTCATGGCGCCGCTGGCCTCGGGACCCCCCGCGCCCCCCGCGCCCCCCCCGCGCCCCACCGCCCTCAGTCTGCTGTCCCGCGCCGCCTGCCTCTCCGGGCTCCCATCCCACAGTGCACCGCGGCACGCCACTGCGCTTGCGCGCGCCGCCCGCGCCGGGTAGCTAGGGCCGCTCGGCCTTAGCAACCGACGCTGCGCTGCAGCTGCGGGAGGTCCTGACCGCTAACAACTCTCGGGCCTGGCCCGGCCTGGCAGCGCGGCAGCATGGGAAAGGAAGCGCCCGTTTACAGTTAAACCTAAGTGCTGCCCCCAGTGACCCAGCACTGCACAGCGCGGGGAGCAGGCTCTCCCCTGCTTCATCCCTGCCCCTGCCCCTGCCCCTGCCCCCGCCCCTCCTTGGGTATCTGTTGCCAAAGACAGGGGCATAGGGTTGGGAATCCGTGTTGCCAAAGGCAGGGACATAGGGTTGGGTTCCGTGTTGCCAAGGCCAGGGCTATGGGGAGACTGTCCTTCCACACGCCTGGGACGGAAGTTCAGAGGTACCTAGGCCCTTAGACTAGAAACCACCCGCCTCCCGTCCCTTGAGGTGAGAGAGACCTGGTTGGACAAACGGGGGTCCTGGAGACTTACATGAGGCTCAGGTGCTGCTGCTTTGAGAGTTGGGGCTCCTGCCAAACTAGAGGAACCCCAACTGGGACGGGACGTTTCCCCTGATCTGGCTACCATAGCTACACTGGAGGCCAGGAGCTCCTTTAAGAGCCCTCTCCCTCTGAACCACAGCTGGGGTTGGTCTGGGTTGGAGGTCCTGCCTTCTGCCTTTGAACACTGTCCCTGGGAAGCAGGCACATCCAGCTCTTGCCTTGGAACGCTCCCTCTGGGCAGAGCCCTACTATGAGTGCCCCTCTAGGGAAGAGCTATGACCAGCACCTGGCTGTGGTCTGTGAGAGGCTGGGCTGGGCAGTGGGGACATAGGTGTGACTTGGGAATCCCTCTGGCTCTGGAGGGTCTGAGGTCCCACAGCCTAGGTCATACAAAGGGGAAGGTAATTCTTGTTTCTCCCACAGCCTGTTGGGGAACAGGATGGCTAATGGACCCAAGAAGCCATGTGGAGGCCTAAGCGACATAGTGTCTGGCACTTATTTGGAAGTGCTGGCCATCAGGGAGTCTCCAGCCCGCCAGAGAGTATCCAGAACAGGAAGTCATGCTGCCAACCCTCCTGAGGCCTGACATGGGAGAGGAGGCTGCATTCTTGGACATGACAGTCTTTGGGGAGCATGGTTCTACCCTGTCCCCTGGGCTACTCAACACCTCCACACCAAAGAGAGAGTGAACAGCATTCTAGTCCCTGGGAAAGTTGGTCCCAGAAGACATAGCCAAGGGTTCCAGACTTCAGGAAAGAGAAACCAGGGCCTCCCCAGGAAAAGGGAAGAGGTCCAACTGGACCCCACAGTTCTGGGGCTCAGCAGAGTAGGCAGCCACTAGCCTAAAGCACCTTTGTGCACTTCAGCCATGAAAGCATTAGAGGAAAAGGCAGAGAAGAGCCAAGAGTCATTCACAGAGAAGGTAACTGATGAACTATAGAAAAGGGCAGCTGAGAAAGGGTTCCTAACAAAAGGCTGGCAGGAAAGGCCTTCAAGTTAGCAGTTTCTGCATGAATGAATGAGTTAACCATGGCTGTGATTCACCCCGGGAAGAGAGAAGCCACAAATCAAGGAGGCTCCCAGGCTCTACCTCCCAGAGACAAAGGAGCTGAGTTGGTCCAGCCCTGATCTACATCAGCTAAGAGCCCCCAGGATGTGGGTCAGGCTTACAGAAGGCAGGGAAGCAGGTGCAAGAGTTGGGGTGAGGGCATTGGGGGTCACACACACCCACAGACACAGTCTCACCAAGTCTAGAGCACAGACACACTCCAGCTTGTCTACTCCATTTGAATTTCAGATACATTTTTAATATAAGTTCAAACAATATTTTGGAATTCTTGTTCTAAAATCTCATTCATTCTTTTGTTTGAAATTCAAACCTACCTGAGTATCCTGCGTGCATTTTTATTTGCTCATCCTTCAAAGCCCTGGCTATGGCAGGGGCACATGTGGGCAGCCTCTCCTGTGGCAGCTGCATCTGCTTTCCCAGCTATGAGGACAAGATCCCCCACCCTGCTAAATCTAGTCCCAATGTTTCATTTCAGTTTTGTGGATGAAGGAGGGCCCTCTGCATGACACAGCAGGAGAGAGGCACATGAACACACTATGGGCTCAGCGCTCCTTCCTGGCACTCCTGGAGGCTCACTGTCCCTCCTACCAAGTCCTGCCAGGAGGTTTGGGGGACTTTTGAACAGGTTGGGGTCTGAGTCCATCACCCAAAAGGCCTCTGAGTTAAGCCTGTTTCTTAACATCTTTAAACTCTGCTGGCCATGACTTGTTTGGGGAGGGAGAAGTGTCTCCTTCCCAGGCACACAGAGGAAAGTGCAGCTGGGAATCCTGGGTGCCACAGGCCCCCCACATTTCTGAGGGAAGACCCAGATAGGGCCAGGCTTCTAGTTGTTTTAAGAGGGCTAAAGTAGCCAGACTTAGTGGCGCATGCCTTTAGTCCTAGCAGTTGGGAGACAGAAGCAGGCAGATCTCTGTGAGTTCAAGGCCAGCCTGGTCTACATAGTGAGTTCCAGGACAGCCAGCACTATAGGGAGACCCTGTCTCAAAAAGATCAAATAATAATAATAACAACAATAATAATAATAATAAATTCTTTTAAAAAGAGGGCTGAAGTAGAGGGGTTCAGCTAGGTGGTAGGGTGCTTGTCTAATGTTGTAGGGCTAAGGGAGGAGGAGGGCTTTTCAGATGGTTCAGGGACCCCCCCCCCAATTATATTCCTGCAACTCTCCACTCACAGCAAGTTTTCTTTTTTATACTTATACATTTATTTTTCTTTCCTTTTGTTTAAATTAGAGTAATTTCAGAACTAAAAGTTATATGTCTTTATGATATACAATATATTTAGATTTATGGATATATGGTGAAGTGTTTAGATTAAGATAATTAACATATCATTGCCTACTATACTTGTTAATTTTTTAAATTTTGTTTATGCGTGAGTGCCTGAATGTACATCTGTGTACCTCGTGTGTGTGCAATGCCTGCTGAGGCCCCAAGAGGGCACAGATCCCCTGGATGTGGAGTCACAGGGATTGTGACACAGGTACTGAAAACTGAACCCCAGGTTCTCTGTAAGAACAGCAAGTGCTCTTAACTGTTGAGCCATCTCTCCAGCCCCCATACTTGGTATTCTTGTGGTATTTTTAAGAGCTGTCCTCTCAGCAACATACTCGTATGTAATACATTGTTATGAACTATAATCACTTTTCTATAAAATAGGCATTTCATTCTAAGAAACTGAAAGTTAGACTACTATCTTCCTGCATGCCACTCAATTTCTTCAGCCTCCAGCAACCACTTTTTTGCTCTGTAATTCTGTGAGTTCAACTTTTTCTGTTTTTGTCTTTTAAGACAGGGTATCCTGCAGCTCCTACTGGGTATATAGACCAGGCTGACCTTGATCTCTCACAGAAGTCTGCCTTCCTCTGCCTTTGAAGTGCTGGGATTAAAGGCATGTACCACCATGCCTGGGAAGTCTGACTTTTTCACTTCCACATGTGAGATCATGTAATGCCTGTCTTGCTGTGCCTGGCTTATTTCTCTTAACATAATGTCCTCTAGGTTCATGCATGTTGCTGTAAATGGTAGGATTTCCTACTTCTTTGGCTAGGATGTGAGTTCCTTGGTCAGAGATGATGCTGTTGGAATAGCAAGCACGCCTGCCTTCAGATTCCTGCCTTGAGTTACTGCCTTGACTTCTCCCCATGATGACTATAATCTGAATTGTAAACTGTGGTGGTTTGAATGAGAATGTCCCCCAAGGGCTCCAAATGTTCAGACATTTTACTCCCAGTCAGTGGCAATGTTTTGGGAGGTCTTAGAAGGCATGGCCATGCTGGAGGAAGCATGCTACTAGCAGCGGGCTTGGAGAGTTCAAAAACCCTCGCTAATCTCCAACCTTGCTCTGCTTCCTGTGCCCACTTGAAGATGTGAACCTCTGCTTTCTGCTCCTGCCACCATGCCTCCCTGCCACAATAGACTCTAATTTCCCTGGAACTGTAAGCTTGAATACACTCTTTTATAAGTTCCCTTGGTTGTGGTGGTTCTGTCACAGCGACAGAAAAAATGATTAACACATAAGCCAAACAAACCCTTTCTCCCCCAAAGATGCTTTTGGTCAGAGTACTTGTCACAGCAGCAGAAATGAAACTAGGATAATCTTTTGGGATTTGAGGGGTTGGGGGCTGTGATGGTTAATCCTGGGTGTCAACTTGACTGGACTAAGGAACAAATAAGAGAAAAGGGTCTTCTGATTGGACCACCTCAACCCGGATGGCCCACCCCAAATGTGGGTGTTACCTTCTGCCGGCAGGCAGTATTTAAGGCCACAGCAGCGGGAGCTGGTCCCTTTT
>VZQC01014993.1:573997-594898 GCA_009823505.1 Rhizomys pruinosus
AAGCAGAATTGTCAAGGTCTGCTTTATTAAACAAAGACAGCGGTATATATCCCGCAGAAAGCAGGGAGTGAGTAGGGGGAGGGTGAAGCAGGGCAATCAGTCAGTCCAGCCATCCGGCGTCAGGAGCCATCTGGTGCCAGGGGGGAGGCAGCTTTGCAAGATAGCTGAGCAGGAACATCGGGCTGGAGCATCCTGTGATCTTTCTGCACGTCCTTGGGAAAGGCTCAGGGTGTCAGCTCACATAGCCAAGTTTATTGCAGGCCAACTTTGTTGCAGGCCAACTCTGTTGCAGGCAATTTAGGGCCTGCGGCCCCTTACAATGAGACAGGATGCTTACTCTCACCACTTCTATTTAATACAGCACTGGAAATACTGGCCAGGGCAAGTAAGTGAGAAATAAATAATAAATAAATAAATAAAATAAACAAGTAGTAATACCTTTGTTTGTGTCTCCATATATGGTATTATGTCTCCATAATACCATATATGGAGAAAATAATCAACCAAAAAGCTTTTAGAATAAACTAAAGTTACCAGAGGGAAATTCCATGTATAAATTAGTAGAGTTTCAGTATATTAACAATGAACTCTATGGAAAAGAAAGAAAACAATCACATTTATAGTGTAGAACCAGTATGCTGAGAATTATGCATGCGCAGAGCTTGTCCCTTATCAACGTAACCTGCCCTAGGCAGGCAAGACCATACAAGCAGCCGAGTTGCAGACCTGGGCCAACACAAGGTGAGAAGAGGAGAGTGGGAATATGAACAGTACATAACCCCTTACCCTGCCCCAATAAATGAGTCTGTGACAGCTCACCCTCTGTCTGCATTCACCCGACTCCCAGTATCTGTATCTTGACTCTGCACCTCTCACCCCGGTTGCCTCACAGTCAGACCTGAAATTCCCCAGCAGGCCTGGGGGATTGTCTGCATCTGGCACCCAACGTGGTTTTTCAACCTCACCCCAGTGCTGGCGAGGCACCCCCCTTCCTTGATTGGTGAGTAGGCCCACTTCTGTGTTCTTTGCTCTTTAGGCAAAGGGTGAGGGCCTGCTCCCCCACACACACAGACCCTTCTCTGTAGCACCTGCGCTACTGCATTACCCAAAGAGTTGTGCAAGGGGCTGAGGATTTAAAGGAGGGACAAGACAGCAGGTCATCCATGCTGAGAGAATGCCGAATGCCGTTTATTGAAGAGACAGGGGAGCCTTATATACAGGCTTACAGCACAAGTGAAAAAACCAGGGTCAGAAGTTCACACTCCCAGGCACAGGCGGTTCTCTGGCGTGGGTGGAAAACAGAAACTGGTGGTCAGGCCTTCTCAGAAGGAGGGTAACAAGATGTTCCAGCAAGATAAGTGCTTGGTCAAAAAACTGGTCAGCAGATCCCCTGGGGGCCAGGACCCAACAGGTCCCCCTTCTTTATATATGAATGAGTATCTGTCTTAGGTTGCCCATGATGTTTACAATCTATATTACCTGTCATTGAATAGCCTTCCCAGGCTCCACAGACCTTCTGTCTTAGGTTGATAGACATCCCCCAGGTCTTACCCGTCATTGATCACTCATTTGTACTGCATGCTCAACCGTACCTGAGCAGTGGGGTTTTCTGTTGCCAAAGAAAGCATGAAAGTGGTGCTGGGCTTATTGCCTCCCCATACAGCAAAGGCAGACCAAGGCTAGGGTAGCAGTACCCAGGGTTATCAGGCCTAGGGCCAGTGTCCCGCTCCATTCCTTAATTAATCAACCTGCCAATTGCAGACCTTGTAAGAGTCCATCTCCCACCAATGGAGGCAGCCTGGTCTCATTGGTCTTGATAATTTCATTGGTCAATTGGTAAAATTAGAATCCCAAGGTCCAAGAAGGTAGCTGTTTAATTTTCAAACTTCTAGAGAGGCATTGTGCACCTTGGCAGGGGTGACACAGATATGTGAAAAAAGAAGCGTGCAAGACACCATGTGGGCCTCCCATAACAAATCTATGTGTTCCTGTAAAAGGGTGGTTTGTTGATTGAGATTTGAGGTGCCCAATTGGATCAAGGAATTTATATTATTCTGTGTGCTGAGGGCAGCAGCAACTTCCCCCAATAGCTTATCCATGGTGCTTGCTGTAGCAGCTGAGTGGGATAGGGCAATGCCAGAGGCTGTAGCAGCAGCGGCGGCAGCTGCAATGGCTGAGAGAACAGCTACAGTAATGCCAAAGTCTCTTTTTGACGAGTCAGAACAAGGTGATTATCTCCTGTGTGGCAGACCGGCATGGGAATTATACCCGGAACGCGAACCAACAATGCTGATTCCTCATTATTCCAACAGCTTCTCAAACTGCATACCTGGTGGGAACAATTAAGAACCTTTCCCAAGAGAGGGGTATTAACCACATACAGCAGATTCAATAATTTTATTTTTACTACATGGGGTGTAGTGAAGGTGTAAAGAGTCCTCAAAAGTGGAAGAGGCATTCCAAGGGGTAGTCTGATTAAAACAAACCATATCACGTGCTACCAAGGGGACAGCATGTAGGCAGACATATGTAGCTGAATGGTCCAGGCCAACATCTGGGCCCAGGGTGGGGCATTGGCACAGCCCCAATAATATTGGTGTCTTGATTAATGGGGCCCCAAATATTGCGGAGGCCAACAACAGAAGCATTGGTAGCATTGGGAGAAAAATCTGTGATAGACCACCTGCTAAGAATTATACAATTACCAGCCGGGCGTGGTGGTGCACGCCTTTAATCCTAGCACTTGGGAGACAGAGGCAGGCGGATCTTTGTGAGTTCAAGGCTAGCCTGGTCTACAGAGTGAGTTCCAGGACAGCTGGGGCTACAGGGAGACCCTGTCTTGAAAAGAAAAAAAAAAAAAAAAAGAATTATACAATTACCTAGAAAAGATGAGGTTTGATTAATGGAGGATTCATTTAAAACCTTATCTCTCAAGTGAAAGACCATTGTTAGATTGGCCTCCTCAGGATCCTCCAAAATGGCAGCCTTTCCTAGGCTAAGGTTGGTACTAACTAAGGCAGGCCATACCGGACTGTGGTTTGCAACCTGCATCAGGATGGGAGGATTCTTCACGAATGCCCCAGAACGTTTCCTGCCAACTGAGGTGAATCAGCAATAACATGATGCATGCCATAGCTCAGGCACCCATACTGGACTTTCGCCATCTTGTGGGAAAACACAAATGGACCCTCAGGCCCATACCAAAACCGGATCTGGTCTTTTCCAGAGGCCTGTAGAGAGGTCCTTCCATTTTACCAGTGGCTTACGTTGTACAGGGGGTCGCCAATGACGATCTGCTGCTGAGCAACCATGGGAATCCACAGTCAAAAAATTTAAAATATAAAGTACAAGAGATATGGTAGAATGGGGGGAACAGAGGTGACTCCCTAGGTCCCCTCTTTTTACTTTAGTAAGAAGCGTTTTAAAATTGCGGTGTGCTCGTTCCACAATAGCCTGCCCCTAAGGATTATAAGGGATGCCTGTTTTTTGAGTTATGTCAAATTCCTGGCATATGGCACTGGTGTAAGCAGGGCCATTATCAGTTTTATATTGTCTTGGCACTGCCATATAGGCAAAGGCTTGCAAACAGTGTGCTGTAACATCCTTTATTTTTTCCCCTGTATGAGTGGAGGCAAACATTAAGTGGGAATAAGTATCTATAGAAACACGTACAAACTGAGGCTTGCCAAAAGCTGGTACATGAGTTACATCCATCTGCCAGATATGATTTGGCGTAAGATCTTTAAGTATCCTGATATAATCATTGAGGCTTTTATTCTTGTGTGGTCTAATAGCTTCCTTACAGTACTTATTAGCATTTTCAAAACCCAGTTGTTTTACTATAGGCATAACCTGATCGGCATCACCAAAGATTTTCCCCGCCAACTGCAGTAAGTGGGGAAACAACATCAGCAAAGGGATCCGAGGGTCCTTGAAGGACCTTAGATTATTGATCTCCCAAGGCCTTATTAGGCAAGGCTTTCCAGGCCCTAGTAGCCACTACCCCAATCTGAGTAAAAACTGCAGGATCATATAAAATTTAGGTGGCCAGGGCAGCATATTGTCCAGAGCCAGTCAGCATATCTAAATTACGAGCGGAAAACCTGCTGCAGCTTTGCAATGTGCTGTTTCTTGACATTGTTCCTGAAACTCTCCCCTCCAAAGGAGATAGTCTCTTCCCAAAAGGACCACTCGACAGAGCTGGAGCCAGTCACTCGGGGTACAGTTTAAGCAGAAAATGATTCAAAAATGGCAAGAGTGAAAGGAGCATGTGGCCCGTAGGCAGCAACTGCCTCCTTTGTTTAATGTCCTTGAAACTAAAGGGATTATGTTCCCTAAGCCTCTGGCCTTGAGGATCAGCAACCTCGATTACTGGGAAGGCAACTCCATCCTTTTTGTCTGGCACAAGATGGGAGATGTGGAGAACTAGCATAGTTAGGATTGTGGGCAGGAGGACGCTGCTCAAGAGAACATTTCTTAAGTTTCTTTTTCAAATTTTCAATGTCTAGTTAATTGCCATTCCTCATCCTCATCACCCTAGTCCTCAGAGAAGGAAGAGGGATCTGGAGAAGAGGCATCAGAAGACTGGAGTGATTTCAGGAATTCCTGTTCCTGTGCTTCTTAAAAAATTATTTTTGCCTCAGTCAGCTTTTCCTTAATTTTAGCATCTGTACTGAGTAAGGCGTCTTTGACGAGGTGCCATAATGAAAAGGTGGTGATAGTGATACTATCAGGTCCCTCCTTAATGCCCTTTGTAAGTCTCCCTTGACCTGTCCCCAGTCAGGAATATTAAGGCCACCAGAGACAGGGAACCAGGGACTAGTTTTTTGTAAGGTTTTTATGAAATCTTTAGCTCTCTTATGTTTAATTCCTGTGTCTTGTTTCTTTTAGAGTTCAACCAGTTGCTCCACCAAAAGAGAAAGAGAAATAGCAGCACCCATTTTCAATATGCCCACTTCTTACCTTGTCCAAAGTGCCGGCCAGCCTTCTCGGACGGTCCTTCAGCAGTCTTCCCTTCTTTCCTGATCTTGGAGAGACCTCCTCTTGTAGTGCCTGCGCTACTGCATTACCAAAAGTGTCAGGTGAGGGGCTGAGGATTTAAAGGAGGGACAAGACAGCCGGTCATCCGGGTCATCCATGCTGAGAGAATGCCAAATGCCGTTTATTGAAGAGACAGGGGAGCCTTATATACAGGATTACAGCACAAGTGAAAAAACCAGGGTCAGAAGTTGACACTCCCAGGCACAGGTGGTTTACTGGCATGGGCGGAAAACAGGAACTTGTGGTCAGGCCTTCTCCGAAGGAGGGTAACAAGATGTTCTAGCAAGATAAACACTTGCTGGTCAGCAGATCCCCTGGGGGCCAGGACCCAACACCTCTCCTCCCTTACCATTTCCTGACCTCATGGATAATATTCCTCCCCACATTCAGGAGCCATGGACCCCAAAGGCTCTCCTCCAGATGCATGGCCTTAAAATGAAATCCTGGGACTTGGATTCATTTGGGAGGAGGCCGTTTGCATTGCCCCTCCTCACCATAATTGTAAGCTTTTTTTAAATTTTTTTTTTTAATTTTATTTATTTCTATATGTGTATGAATGTACTGTCTGCATGCAGGTCTGTTCACCTGTGTCGTGCAATGCCGTGGAGGTCAGAAGATGGTCTCGGATTCCCCTGGAACTGGAGTTCTCCTGGAATTGGAGTTTCAGATGGTTCTCAGCCGCCATGTGGGTGCTGGGGATCGAACCCGGGTCCTCTGTAAGAGCGGTCGGCGCTCTTAACCACTAGGCTATCTCTCCAGCCCCCATAATTGTAAGCTTTAAAGGCACCGGCAGAGGATGTTCTGCTTGAGCATAACTCAAGCCTGTCACAAGAACACTGAGGAGAAGTTGGCCCTGCCCTGTGTCCCTTTCACCAGGATGACGATGGTTCCCTCCCATCCTCCCCAACTGCCTCCAGCTGCCCCTGCTAGGGATACTCATTCGCACCCCTCCACCAATATACCCTTGGAGGGGAGCCCAGGAAGCTCTCTCCCACCAGAGGGACTAGAGACATCTTGTTTGGCTGGCTGTGTCTTTTGGGTAAGAAAGAGCTCAATTCTTTTTTTTTCTTTTTACTTTCATTTTGGTTTTGTTTAAACTCGAGTTTCTGGTCTGGGGTGCTGGGTTAGGAGAAAATGGACAAAGTATTGGTCATTGAGCTCGGAGATGGGGGATGCCCTAACCCTCTACTGGTAAAGTATGAACATGGGGTTCACCTCAGTGATTTGGAATCTGGGCAAGGGGTCTGGATTTTTGTTTCCAGGACTGACAAGGCATTGGCTCTGTGTGCTCAGTGTTTCCTCTCTTCATCTATGTCTTGTGTTTATGGTAACTGTCCTTCCGTGTGTCTAAGTGTGCATCTAAGTTTTTATGTGTTTGTAAATCGGTAATTATAATTATAATTATGTGTGTTTGTAAATTGGTAATTATAATTATAATTATGGTTCTGTCAAACAAAGTGACCACTTCAAGTTTCAATCCTTTAAATTGCACAGAATCATTCATTTTGGCATTCCAGACTAGATATGCACATGCAAACTTTAAAAACTGATATTTAAAAATGCATTTAGGGGCTAGAGATGGCCTTGTGGTTAAGAGTGCCGACTGCTATTGCAGAGGACCTGGGTTCAATCCCCAGC
The DNA here is from genome assembly GCA_009823505.1 of Rhizomys pruinosus. Lineage (NCBI taxonomy): Eukaryota > Metazoa > Chordata > Mammalia > Rodentia > Spalacidae > Rhizomys > Rhizomys pruinosus. The sequence continues at coordinate 580,676 of VZQC01014993.1, forward strand.
ACCCACATATCAGCTGAGAACTGTCTTTAACTCCAGTTCCAGAGGAATCTGACACCCTCTTCTGACCTCTGCCACATTGCATGACACGGGTGCACAGACCTACATGCAGACAGTACATTCATACACATACAAAAATAAATAAAATTAAAAAATAAAAATTCATTTAAAGGCCTAAACTTTGGTTTGTGTCTGCTTTCAAAAGGGATTGTGTGAGGTAACTTGCTTGCTTTGGAATTACCTATTTTTTTGAGACCTCTGCAGGCCAGATTCTCTGGGTGGATGTATCCCTGATTTAACATTAACTAGCCTTTGGGACTGGGAATGAATTCTTGGACCAGGTGTGGTGCCACATACCTTTAATCCCAGTCCTTGGGAGACTGAGGCAGGAAGTTCTTTGTGAGCTCAAGGTCAGCCCATCTGGTCTGCTTTGGTGAGTTTCCTCCACCCAGCTGCTATCTCAAAGGACCAAAGATAACTAGTAAAATTTGCATCAGCAGTTAGTCAGGAATCCTGGTCTGGCTTGGGAGGAGGTCTTGAGAGCTTGGGGAATTCCTGAGCTCTCTGGAGTGCCCATGTGGCAAACTTTTGGTCTCTGCTAGAGACCCATTTTGGGATCTGGCACCTGGATCTGTGGAGTGTTGCATGGCTTCCGGGGTTGCATTATAGGCTTTTGCCTCCAAGGGACGAGGGAGAGCAGTCTGGAACAGCTTTTGGGCTCTGTTATGTTTCTGCAATAATTTTTGAGCCCGTTTCCCTCCCTCCCTTCTTCCTCATGGGAGGAAAAGGGACCTCTCTGGGTCTGTGCCCTCCTTGCTGATCTCTCAGGCAGGCTGTGTGTTTGTGTTGAGGAAGAGTTGGTCTCAGAGAACTGGGTGAATCAAATTCATGAAAACTGTACTTCACTCCATGCTTTTAGTCTCCTGGCCGGGTGTGGTAGCACACGCCTTTAATCCTCGCACTTGGGAGGCAGAGGCAGGCAGACCTTTGTGAGTTCAAAGTCAGCCTGATCTTCAGGACAGCCAGAGCTACAGGGAGACCCTGTCTAAAAAATGACAAAAAATTGTGATAATTGTAGTGAACAGTTTTACATTTAAAATAAACCTGAATTTGTTTAATTTGATCTTGTGGGTCATGCCTGCTTAACGTATGGTGTTAAGTTCCTCCTCCAGTCAGTATTACACAAGACTGCTTGAACTTTTGTCCAAGCCTTTTCTAGAATATTATACAGTAATTAAAGGTGTTAGGCTGGTGTAACTTAGCCTTTCTGGATGGATAACCACCATACATAATGCCCATACCAATCCGGCTGAAAACAAAAGTTGGTTAATCTGAGCTAACTGTATGGACCAAAAGAAAAGTATAACCAAAAGAGAAGTAATCATTATATTTCCTTTAAAGTCTGAGAGATTGTCCCTCTAAACACTAGATTTTAAGTCATTTAAAGTCATATGAGATTTGTGTTACCAAATAACAAAGTTTTTTCCCTCTATTTAAGCAACTACCTAAGGGAAAACTTACAATGTGACTATTGGAATTTCCTGGAAAGCAGATGCTGAGTCCAGACACAATGGACAAAAACACAAAATAATGGATGCTTTGGAACACCAGTTGAGAAATTCTAATGGACTTTTTGTCCCGTCCTGTGGGACTCAGTAATTAGTGGGAGTCGAGGGGAGACCCCAAACCTGAAATATAATGGGTGAGAGAAAAGAGGGAGACCAAGCAGAGTTGTCAAGGTCTCGTTTATTGGAACAAAAGCAGTTACTTATATATCTTGCAGAAAGGCGGGAAGTGAGGAGGGGGAGGGCTGTGGAGATAGAGCAAGGGTGATCTGGCAGGACTTGCAAAACGTGTTTTTGCGAGATAAGCTTGGAATGTCCTGTAGTTAACGAGCATCCTGGGTTTAACGAGCATCCTGTGGTTATTCTTCAGCAAAGGTCTGCACGGTCTCATGATCAGTGTTGAGCAAGCAGGGCTTGTCCAGGCTTGTCCAGGCAGGACTGTGTCTTGGCTTCCAAACATGTCCCGCTGTTTTATTTACTTTACAAAAGGAGAGTCTGTTTTAGGCTATGTGATGTGCCTCCATGGTCGGGTTTTTACCGGTAGAACCCCGTGTCTTAGGCTACTTGAGTTGCTTTTCGCAAAGTCTGTTTTTGGGAGGAGGTAGGGGCCAAATAAATGGTGTGCCTCCCAGAGTGTTTGGGCAGGCTATGAAGGGCCACTCTTGCAGTCTAGCTGCATCCCAAGTTTTGAAGGTTAGGATATGGAGTGTCCCAGACATGCATCTCCTATTTTGCGGCTCGAGATATTCCCGTCGTTGGTTTACTCTACAGCAAGTAGATGCTTAGCCCAACCCATGGCATCACACTACTCCCGTCATCAACGTCTCCAATTGTAATTTTTAATGTTTTTAAAGTTTAGACCAGCTCTAGGTTCTGGATCGTCAGCATTGGAATCCAGGCTGGTACTGTGGGCTTCTCCTTCTTCCGTTGTCTGGATACGATGGTAGTGGATGTTGATTTTAGAATCTATTTGAGACTTAATGAGATGTGTTAGTTTTTGAAATGCCCAGGGGCCAAAGGAGATGAGGAGAAGCAATCCTATCAGGGGTCCTAAAAGGTTAGGTAATACTGTTGCAAGCCAGGGAGAAGTATTAAACCATGTACTGAACCATCTCTGTTCCTTTTCCCTTTGTATTTTTCATTGTTGTAGGCCTTCTTTAACTTTTTGAAGGGAGTCTTTAACTACTCCTGAGTGATCAGCGAAAAAGCAGCATTCTTTCTTTTAAGGCAGCACATAGGCCTCCTTGTTGTAATAATAGGAGGTCCAAACCTCTTCTATTTTGTAATACCATTTCTGCGAGTGAGGTGAGGGATTCTTGTAAAAGACTAATTGCCTTTTCTAATTTTTCTATATCTTCATCTATGGAAGCTCTAAGTACATTAAAACCTTGTTGTTGAGTGATTAGGGCTGATATCCCTGTGCCAGTTCCTGCCACCCCTAGTCCCAACAATACTGCAACAGTAATTGCAGTCATGGGTTCCCGCCTGTGTCTTAATAAAGCGGGGGATGTCCAAAGGTCTTGGAATTCTTGGCCAGAATGATAGGTTATTTTGGGTATTAATTGAACTGCTACACAAAAATCTTTTTCTAATAATGTCTTAGCCACACAGGAAGTGATGCCGCTGGAGCAGGCCCACCAAGCATTAAACGGAGGAACTAAATATTCACCAGTATAGTTGAACAATGTGTAATTACACAAATCAGAGTAAGGTGCTGACATATTTCTGATGCAGATTCCAGTACCCCGAATGTTATTCAAAGTAAGTCTTGGTCCTGATTGATCCCACCTACACACAGAGTGATTATTTGTTTGTAATACATTGCCAGAAATTGCTATTCCTTCATAAAAGGGAGGACGGGAGGATAAGCAGAGCCAACAATTTTGGGTGAGATTGGGCTGTGAAAAATTTAAAGCTCGGTAGGTTTGGGATAATAAGTCAAGCGAGTGGTCTTCACCCGCGGGTAGGGGCAACCCAGAGGTATTGGCGTTCTGTTTTTTCTTTGTAAGCCAGGGGCTAACAGAACATTTGGTCCTATGCCTGGTCTTTTTATTATCAGTTTTTTGATGCGTTTTACTGTAAGCAGAGCTCCTGAATCATATCCTGACTGATAAACATGAATGCCCATGGTGTATCCTGAATCCCAGTAGTTCAGGTCCTTAACTTTTGTAGAGAAGGTTAGGGTTAAAGGGTTGCAGGAAGTGACATTAGTTCCCGAACAAGTCAAGGCCCGTGTTTGGTTTCTTACAATTTTTAAAGGGCTATGATTGTTAATCCAAGAACAGGACCCAGTGGTTTCACAGCCCCAGGACCCACAGAAATAGTCGTCCTGGCCACCAAAATGAGACTTGTTGGGGTAAAGGGACAGGCGTAGATGCATTGCCATGCAAGCAAATTGGCTGCATTCACTGTCCCGCATTCAGGTATACCATAGTAGCCCATCACCCTAAACGGGCTGCAGAGGTCAAAATAGAGGGCTGGCCACCATGTACCTTGTGGGTGTTGTCCTGTTACTTGAGCCACTACCTGTTGTTTGTAAGGGGAAATGATCAGCCAGGTGATATTCCAAGGTTTATGTACATTGGTGGCAGGGACAACCAAGGTCCAGAGATGAGGGAGAGTCTCGCCGTTAGAAGCAGAAACATCTAAAATAAAACACAAGAATCTTCTCAGGGTTGTTCCCTGGGTGGGTTATATACCTTTATCAGTGTTTCAGGTAACCACCTAGCATTTTGTGCCTCATTGTCATAAATGCAGGCATGTCTTTTTCCCCAGATTAAGATGGGGTGTGGACCTTTCCATTGGCAGTCAATAGGGTCTTTTTACATTACTCATGCATACGTATGGTTGGTGGTTGGATGCCATAATCGATCCGCAGCAGAACGTCCTTGTTCATCAAGATTGAGAAAGTTGAGGACGAACAAGGCATGATTAAGTATATTTTTAGGATTGCCAATTACCGGGTATAGGTGGTTAGTATTTGATTGTAATTTTTTAATCATTTGTTTGAGTGTTTGATGAGCTCTTTTAACAATTTTCTGGCCCTGGGGGTTATAAGGGATACCAGTGATGTGTTTTATTTGTAACTGTGGGCAGTAATTTTTAAATGATTCACTGGTATATCCCGGGCCGTTGTTAGTTTTAATGGTCTTAGGAGAAGGTAGGGCAGCCAGACATGTCAGTACATAAGCTATGACATGTTGTGTGGCTTCCTCAGTCTGTGCTTTGCAAAGAGAAAGCCACTGAAGGTATCAATTATAACATGAATATATTTGTTTTTAACAAAGGAGGGGATATGAGTTACATCCATTTGCCATAATTCTCCTGGAATGAGTCCACAGGGATTTACTCCCGTGGGTCTTTCGGGGAGATGTACTATACAATTTTTACAATCTTTGACGATACAACGGGCTTGTTGGCATGTGATTTTGTATCTTTTATGTAAGGTTAGTGCATTTAGAGGGCAGTATAACATTGTATTTTTTTGTGTCAAAGAGTCGGCTAAGTTATTGCCTGTAGAGAGTGGTCCTGGTAAGTTAGTATGAGCTCTTATATGCCCAATAAAAAAAAAGGTGAGATCTATTTAAGATTAATTGTTACAGCTGAGTTAAAAAGGGGGGAAGCAGCCGTATAACCCATAGCCTTTGTTGAAATTCAACTATGTTTTGGCTGTTTAATATAAATTTGCATCTTAAGATGGAAGGGCCAGTTCCAACTTAGAGGCAATGTTTTTATATCATCATGTCTGTTAACATAATATACTTAGAACACAAAAAGTACACTCATCCATACACACGTGTGCACACACATACATACACATTCATACATACATTAGAAAGATTTGTTTGGTTGACCTGTAAGAGAAAAAAATCCATATTAAAGTAGACAGGCCAAAGTTGTTTGTAGTCTTGGAATGATCCATGTTGTCTTACTATTAAGGACTTTGGAAGAATAATAATTTATAATTATAACAACTATAACCATTATTAATTATTATCAATAATCACTATTAATCATCATTAGTCACAGTAATTACTAATAATTATCATCAATAATTGTCAATAATAATAGCCAACAATGAACAATCTGTCATTTGACTGTATTTTCATCAATTGCCATCAATAATTATATCCAATAACAACAACTGCAACCATCATCAACAACCATTAACAATAATCAACAACAATATATCAAGCTCACCAGAATTGGTTCCACTTGGACTGTTCTCATATGGTCCCCAGAAATGAAACCTAATTTTTGAGTTGTTATCAGTATCACCCACATAAATATGTAATTTTTGTATACATTTATGTAAGAGATTTTTATCCTAGTGGTTGTATTGCATAAACTCACATACTTTGTTGTAAAATAGCTTGAAAGGAAACTGAAGTTAGAATACTTGTAACTTTAAAACGGTTTGATTTGGAGATCAAATCCATTTTTAACAGATAACAAATAAAACCTTTAGAAAACCAGTTTAGATTTTTTTGTAGGAACTTAGGAACCCGGGTTCAAATTAGGCCTTTGAAAAAGTTTAAGAGGCATGCCAAAAGTAAACTTAATTTATGTGTACAATATAGAATGAAAGAACTTTGAAGTGGCCACTTTTAACAGAAACCAACACAGAGGAACACACATGACATAAATCTCAGACACATGAGAGACAGTTAACACAGAACTTGCATAGACATACGACTTAATATAATGAGAGATTTTCTTTTTCCTTAAGGTGGGCATTAAGTTCCCTACCCACCTTGTACCATATTTTGGGATGAATGGAGGGGCCATCCAATATAACACGTGGACAGAGGTCTCCAATAAATATAAAAAACTTTACCAAATCTTTTTTCTTTACCCTAAATCCTTTCTCCCTGAAAGAACACTTAAAGAAATAAACTTTTCTTCTTTGCTTAATGATTGGCCCATTATGTACTGAATGGGATGAAGGCAAAATCACTTACTCTCATCTAGAGGTCCAGCTTCCATGGGCGACGGAGAGTCCTCAAAGTCAAAATGCAGCTGCTACCACTCGAATGTCTCTTCATCTGGTGAGGGGTCTGCGACCACTCGAGCCCCACGTTGGGCGCCACTTGTCCCATCCTGCGGGACTCAGTAATTAGTGGGAGTCGAGTGGAGACCCCAAACCTGAAATATAATGGGCAAGAGAAAAGAGGGAGACCAAACAGAGTTGTCAAGGTCTCGTTTATTGGAACAAAAGCGGTTGTATTTATATCCTGCAAGGAGACGGGAAGTGGAGAGGGGGAAGGCAGAAAGGCAGGAAGTGAGGAGGGGGAAGGCTGTGGGGATAATTAGAGCAGGGGTGGTCTTGCAAAACATGTTTTTGCAAGATAAGCTTGGAATGTCCTGTGGGCTGGAGCATCCTGTTGTTAATGTGCATACTGTGGTTAAAGAGCATCCTGTGGCTATTCTTCAGCAAAGGTCAGCATGGTCTCATGATCAGTGTTGAGCAAGCAGGGCTTGTCCAGGCTTGTCCAGGCAGGACTGTGTCTTGGCTTCCAACATTCTTCTGCACTTGAGATGAGAATTTGATTTATCTCTCCTCCCATTAATGAGATGTGCCCTGTTTATAGATTGGCATGTGATGAGCCATTTTTTGCATCCCAAAGATTATAAATGCCTGCCACAGTGTCTGTTCTTGAAAAACTGAAATCAGCCCAAGAGAGTCTAAGCTTCTGCCAGCTCAAGAGTGCTTTCACTGCCCTCCTGAGAGTCTTTATTGGAGCTCAGCATTTGAAGTTCACACAGAGTTTATATATGATAAGTGCTCAAGCAGTACAAAACACATAGGAATTTTTCTAACATAATAGTAAGAAAACATCACAGCACACCCAAGGCCATGGCCACTAGCCCAATAACAGACCTCCTCTGATGTATGCAGAAAGAAAAGGGGGGGGGTAGACAACCTGTCCCAGCATCCCATAGACAGCAGTCTAGTCAATTTGTTCCCAGAATCCTGAGAACAGACTACTCTCTCCTCAAGCTTCCTCCTCAACAAAGTCTGAAGAATTCTGTTAACTCTTATTGAGCCAAGCACCAGGACCCTGTTGACTACTCATGAACAGAGTACTGTTGTCCTTAAGGATGGGGGTGGGGGGTTCACTACCTCACTTTATTCTTCTGTGTGGGTCTTTAATAAACCATTGAATTTAGCCACTGATATTTTATTGAAAAGTTTTGTATTATGTTCTTCAAGGAATATTATTATTATATTTTTCATCATCACTGCTACAAGAAAGGCCAAGCTAACTCCTAAACAAATTTTTCTGTAGTTTCTGAGCACTTTCCATGAAGCTGGAGTTAGCTCCAACATGGGTCCCAGCCATGGAGCACCTGAACCCATTCCATAACTGGAAGTTTCTTGGCATTTGAGGCTTAAGAGAGTTAAAAATTGGGGCTAGAGAGATAGCTCAGTGGTTAAGAGCACTTACTGCTCTCGCAGAGGACCCTGGTTCAATTCTCAGCACCCACATGGCAGCTAAGAACCATCTTTAACTCCAGTTCCAGGGGAATCCGACACCCTCTTCTCACCTCTGCATCATTGCACAACATGGGTGCACCAACCTACATGCAGACAGTGCATTCATACACATAAAAAATAATAGAAATTTAAAAAGAGAGTTAAAAACCATTAATGAGCATTACAGGAGGCCAGAGAGATGGCTCAGCAGTTAAGAGCACTGGCTGCTTTTGCAGATGACCCAGGTTCAAATCCCAGCACCCATATGGGAGCCGAAAACCATCTATAACACCAGTTCCAGGGGACGTGCCACCTTCTTCTCATTTCCTTGGCCACTGTACAACATGGGTGCACCCACACACAATGAAGGCATAACACTCATACACATAAAATAAACATAATGAATAATAAAAGCATTACATTTTAAGCCAGGCATAGTGGTCCACACCTTTAATCCCAGCACTTAGGAGGTAGAAGCAGGCAGATCTCTGTGATTTCAAGGCTACCGTGTTCTACATATCAAGTTCCAGTCCAGCTAGGGCTTCATAGTGAGACTTTGACTCAAAAACAAAATCAAAACATTGTATTCCCCTCCCCTGCCTGTGGCTGAGATCTGGTGCTGGCAGCCACATACATACTATATTATCAGACTCACAAGTGGAAGCTTCAGGAAGCTGAGGCTGGGTTTGGCGTTTTTTACATTCTCACACCCAGCAAGGAGAGCAGGTACAGGGTTGGGTTTGCCATAGAGTGACCAGGCCCAACCCCATCTTTGTACAGTGGCTCTGGGGCCATGTCCCGGGGAGCATATCTCTAGCCTGGCTCTCCAGGAGAGCTTGCTCTTCATGCATTGTCAGTGTCATCAGCCCGAGTTGCCTTCCATCACTTGCAACCAAACCTTTCTCTTATGGGCTGAGTTGTGTCTCCCTAAAATTCCTGTGCTCAAATGCTAGCCCCCATTATCTTGAAAAGTGACTCTATTTGGACACAAGAACCTTAAAGAAGTTTTTACTATTAAATGAACTTACTAGGGTGGGCCCCAATCCAATCTACTTGTGTCCTCATAAGAGATTAGGACAGAGACATGCAAGATGGCCATGCAAGGATCCAGAGAAGGTAGGCATGCATGTGTAAGGCAAGGAGAGAGACCTCAGAGCAAAACCAACCCCACCAATGCCTTGACTTAGATTTCAGTCTCCAGAAGTGAGCCCCCCAATGTGTGTTACAGCAGATCAGGGGGCTGGCATACCCTCTGCAGGCTGGAGCTCTGTGGGGCCCAGGGTCTGTGGGTCTGTAACTGGCTTGAGGGACTCAGCCTGCACTGGGTAGCAGAGGAAAGGCAGCATGGCCAGTAAAGCAAGTGCCCTCCTGCCTCCAACTCCGGGACAGAGGGTGGAACTATACCAGGAGACTGACCAAAAGCAGAGCTGCAGACAGCAATGATACAGCCTGGCTGTTAAGGAACACAGAGCTTAGGACAGGCCACATCGCCCAAGCACTTATTACAGGAGCTCAGCAAATATTTGTGGAGTACTGCATGCATGAATGAATGTCACTTAATAGTCACCGTTTATTGGGCCCTTTCTGTGTGCAAGGGTGTATTTGGTGTCTGAGACTTGTCCAAACCCGCCAGTAGAGGGAAGGCACTTTTCATTTTCCAGATCATGTTCCAAGGTCACAATGGCTGTTTCATTTCATGTGTTCATCATAGAAGCCAGCTGGGAAGTCGGGAGACAAATAACCTGCTTGTGAGCTGGTCAACAAAAGTAAACAAACTCTTCCCGTAGCCTTGGAGACATGGGTCCATCGGTAGAGCAACACAGGCTGTACCTGTACCTCCACTGGTCTCTCTGGTCATGAGTCAATCATGACCAGGAGCCAGGCTTTCTGGATTCCCAATCTCCACACAGCTACAGCCTTGCCATCTTTGAACAGGGGACATGCCACCTTCTTCTCATTTCTTTGGCACTGTACAAGTAACTACAAAAGTAACTACATCTGAACTCTCCAGCCTGTTATCTTACATTACATTTTTTGGACATGACAAATTACTTTTTTCCAAATTCCTTTGATCTTATATTACTCTAAAGTATACAGATCCTTCATCCATATACCAAAACTTCCTAACTCTGAAAATAAATGGTAGCTTAGTTCTGGAAACTGTTAAGGGATTCACAATATAAGAGCACAGTTGTTTTCAGATCACATTAACGTTGCTCAGTTTGCCTTACAACTAGGTAATTGGTGCTAGCATCCACAGAAGAGGGATACCATTTGTTGTTTGTTTTTCTGGGACTGTGTTACTTCACTTAGCATGATATCTTCTATCTCCATCCATTTACCTGCAAAGCTCATGATGTCATTTCTCTTTACTGCTACATAGAACTCCATTGTGTAGATGTACCACAGTTTCTCTATCCACTTGTCAGTTGAAGGGCACTTGGGTTGGTTCCAGCTCTTTGCTATTGTGAAGAGAGCTGCAATAAACATGGCTGTGCATGTATCTCTGTGGTAAGATGAGTCTTGTTGGTATATACCCAGGAGTGGTATGACTGGGTCAGGTGGCAAGCTGGATGCAGGTGGGACAAGGCATGGTTGGCACACCTTCTTAATCTCAGATACAGAAACTTGTCAAAAAGTCCCAGCCAGGTCAGAGTTTACTGCCTGAGGCAAAAGCTAGATGCAGGTGGGACAGGGTGTGGTGGCACACCTTCTTAATCTCAGATACAGAGGGTTGTATCCAGCCACAGACACAAAAATGGATTTCTGAGTAAAATGGGGTTTATAAAGAAAAAACAATGAAATGGAAAATGCCAAAATCTGAAATAATCCCTTAAAATTAGGTTAAATCTTGTAAACAAAATATTCAAAAAACAAAACAGTGTTTGTTAAAAAGCTAAATGATGTAAAAATCTCAAACAAAAGCCTGTAAAAATTAACTATCCATGGGGCTAGATAGATGGCCTAGCGGTTAAGAGCACCAACTGCTCCTGCAGAGGACCCGGGTTCAATCCCCAGCACCCACATGGCGGCTGAGAACAGTCTGTAACTCCAATTCCAGGAGAACTCCAGTTCCAGGGGAATCTGACGCCCTCTTCTGACCTCCGAGGCATTGCACGACACAGGTGGACAAACCTACATGCAGACAGTACACTCATACACATACAAGAATAAATAAAAAAATTTAAAAAATTAACTATCCATACAAAAGTTAAAAAATGAAAATCAATTGCATTTTGAAATGGATGAAAAATGGTAAAAACAAACCTTGGTTACTCTGCATAAAAATGTATTAATGGAATTTCAATTGCCCTTGTATATAAAACCCAAAACCAAAATTGTGAAAGGGTCAGAACATGCCATTAAATAAATTGTAAAAGAATTAGAACATGGCATTAGTTGTTATAAGCTCCAATGTAAATCCAAGCTTGCTGCCACGTAGTCTAGATGGAGTGGGTGTGGCTCAGCACCTTCATGGAAATGGGACGGCCTTAAGATGATGGCTGAAGAGCGTGTGCATGGAAATGGTCTACCACTCCCATTTCTGTTTGAATGCCTCCGTGGGAAAAAAGTTATGTAGTAGTGGCAGCAGGGCATGGCAGTGCAGGAGAGGGGGATACAGAACAGAGCAAGTGGTGTGGGGGAAGAGAGGAGAAGAGAAGAGAGAGAGATCTGTAGGAAGGAAGTAAAGCTTTTTAGCCTCAAAGAAAGCAGAACAGAGTGGAGGAACTGCATCCTCTAATAGGAGGCAGAATGGAGTGGAGGAACTGTGTCCTCTAATGGGAGGTAGAATGGAGTGGAGGAACTGTGTCCTCTAATGGGAGGTAGAATGGAGTGGAGGAACTACGTCCTCTAATGGGAGGCAGAATGGAGTGGAGGAACTGTGTCCTCTAATAGGAGGCTAAAAAATGAAGGGGGAGAATCAGAGATCTGTAGGAAGGAAGGGAGGAAGGTTATTTAGCCTCAAAGCACCGTCTGAGGGCTAGGGTGAATCCGCCCTAGTGTCAGGGGTGCTAGTCAGAGTACCCGGGCCTATGCAACCAACGTGGGAGACTCTGAAACAGGGTCCACAGGCCTGTGAAATCAGGGTACCAAAAGTCACAGGGGAGACCAGAAAACAGGTCTGGATTTTGTCCCCAGTGTCCCAGTGGACAGTAATCTGGATGGAAAGATCAGGGGATTCCTAATACACCGGCTCTCAGGGGTTCAAAATGGGGAAAGTGGAACGGGAAGCTAAAAAATGAAAGAAGAATCAGAGGGAAGACAGAGGCAGAGAGAGAGAGAGAGAGAGAGAGAGAGAGAGAGAGAGAGAGAGGAGGGGAGCAAGAGAGCAGAGAGTTGTACCTCACTGTGCACAGGAACCCAGTTTGAGGCAGCCTGCAAGCCTCAGTGGGTTCAAAACGGTGAAGGGCTAAGGCTGAGAGAAGTGGAGAAAGGAGGGAGAAAGTACAAGGGGCAGAAGTGGGGAGAGAGAGGGAGGGAGGGAGGGAGGGAGGGAGGGAGGGAGGGAGGGAGGGAAGCAGGAGAGCAGAGTGGGACCTCATCGTGAAATGTGGAAGCTGGTTGTCCGGAGAAATATGCTGCTGCTGGCAAGTTTGTCCCAGGGCTTCCAAAAAACAAGTTAGGAGATCCTTTTCAGGGTCAGAAGCAGAGAGATGCTGCTGCTGCTCAGCATATATGTGTGGGTCTCTGTGTGTTTGTGTATATATGTATATATGTGTCTGTTTCTCTGTGTCCCTGTGTCTCTGTGTATATGTGTACATCTGTGTGATTCTGTGCATATATGTGAGTCTCTGTGTGTATATGTGTGTATTTTCTTGTCTTTGTCTCTCTCTCTCTCTCTCTCTCTCTCTCTCTNTCTTTTTTTTTTTTTTTTGGCTTTTCGAGACAGGGTCTCCCTGTAGCCCCAGCTGGCCTGGAACTCACTCTGTAGACCAGGCTGGCCTTGAACTCACAAACTCACAAAGATCTGCTTGCCTCTGCCTCCCGAATGCTAGGATTAAAGGCATGTGCTACCATGCCCGGCGTGACTGTCTCTTATAGGACTGAAGTTTACCTGACACTACAGAGAGATTAGGGACAGCTGTCACCAAGAGCAGCCTTTACCTTTGGCTGTTCAGAGTTGTGCAAGGCTGGTCTTCGCAGCCCTTAGTTGCCTCACCTAGCAGTGAAAGATTTGCACTCAAGGTGCTTGGGAGAGTCTGCAATTTTACCCCATGTGGGAGCCTGAAAGGATCCACACACACACATACATGCACAAGACAGGGTCAGGGTCCAGTGAAGACTGGGAGCTAAATCATCATGAACCAGTCAGACTAAAGTCCCAAGGTTGGCTGGAGAAGGATGAACCTAACAGTCCCCGCTGTAAAATGCAGCAACCTTCAGTATGGGGAGGCATGACGGGGCACCACCAGGGGGTGCAATCTCCACTATTTGGAAGGACTTTGGAAGCCAAGTTTCTGTTAGTGGCTACCCAAGGCAGAGAATGACGACAGTGAAGGCTGGGGACCTTCATGACAGCAAAGTCAGAGTCTCACAAGACTTATAGCCAGAGAGCAGAACTGACAGAATTAATCCCCCAGGGTACTGCAGCACCAGGGAGGGGTTCATTCTCACCCCAGGATGCCCACTGTGCCCAGACCACACTCCCAATTGAGAAGCAATGTGGCCTTGAGACTGGGAAGGGGAAGTCTGGACAGATGGCCTTGATTATCCTGAAGAGCCCAGGCCTACAGAGGCAGCAACTCCTCAAAGTAGGTTGGTGCGCCAGTGTCGTGCAATGCCGAGGAGGTCAGAAGAGGGCATCAGATTCGCCTGGAACTGGAGTTAAAGATGGTTCTTAGCTGCCATGTGGTTGCTGGGAATTGAACCTGGGTCCTCTCCAAGAGCAGTCAGTGCTTTTAACCATTGAGCCATCTCTCCAGCCCCTTGCCTCTTTCTTAAAGACCTTCTCTGTGAGGAGCTGTAAGCCTGCTCATAAAGGGTTAATTCTGAAATAGCTGGAGAGCTGTTCTCGTAAAAGTGCAGATGTGCAGGGAGGTTTCCTGCCTTGCTCAAGGACGAGCTGCTGACACATGAGGACTTGCAAGATTAACCACCAGATGCTCCGGAGGAAGCTTATCGCAAGCAAATAGTTTCTGCTGCTCATTGCTAGCAAACAGTTTCTGCTGGTGCAGCAGCCCC